>OZ005680.1:70622137-71137137 GCA_963930675.1 Gnaphalium uliginosum | reverse complement strand
GCGAATAAAATTGTTTTATATCTACAATTGCATGTTTTGAAACCTTGAATAAAGATATTGGATAAAAAAAATAGTATTCCAACTTATCGGTTACGTTTCAAATACCTATAACCATCTTTAATCTAGCGAATATAATTATTTTATATCTAAAATTGCATGTTTTTAAGCCTTTAATAAGGATATTGGATAAAAAATGCTATAGGTATAGGTAAATAAATAAATAAAGAAAAAAATGGTATTCTAACTTTCCGGTTACGTTTCAAATACCTAAAACTATTTTTAATCTAGCAAATATACTTATTTTATATCTGGAATTGAATATTTTGAAGCTTTAAAAAAAGATATTGGATAAAATATGGTATAGGTATAGGTAAATAACGGTATTCCAACTTTGCAGTTACGTTTCAAATACCTAAAACCTTTTTTAATTAATCGAATATAATTGTTTTATATCTAGAATTTCATGTTTTTAAGCCTTTAATAAGGATATTAGATTAAAAAAATGGTATAGGTATAGGTAAATAAATAAATAAATAAAAGAACGGTATTCTAACTTTCTGGTTACGTTTCAAATACCTAAAACTATTTTTAATCTAGCAAATATACTGTTTTATATCTGGAATTGAATATTTTGAAGCTTTGAAAAAGGATATTGGAACAAAAAATGGTATAGGTATCGGTAATAAATAAATAAATAACGGTATTCCAACTTTGCGGTTACGTTTCAAATACCTAAAACCATTTTTAATCTCGCGAATATAATTGTTTTATATCTAGAATTGCATGTTTTGAAGCGTTGAATAAGGATATTGGATAAAAAAATGGTATGGGTATAGGTAAATTTTGGATAAAAACATGGTATAGGTATAGGTAAATAAATAAATAAATAAAAAGAAAGAAAGAAAGAAAGAAAGAAACGGTATTCCAACTTTGTGCTTGTTAGGTTCCCTTGTTCTAGGATCTCGACTTGTCGTTTAACTCAATTGAAAGGCGAAAAAAATCAATCAAGCAATTGAAACGTAAACTCAAACACAACGATTTTATAATCTTTTCGTATATATTATCACTTGAAGAATAAAGATTACAAATCACAAACTCTCCTCTTCTCACACTCGCTGCCGTATCTCTATCTCTCTCTAGGGTTTAATCACCCCAAAATTGAAATTCTAACTCTCTATTTATAAACATTCTACCGATCCTGCGACACTAGCTTAGTGTCGCAGGCCACCACCCTATTGCGACATTGGCTCAGTGTCGCACTAAGCAACACTGACCTAGTGTCGCATGAACAGTGATTTTGTGTATATTTTCTATCTCACTATCCATTTACATACTCGCATATACACACTAAACACGATACATACGCAGACTAATGAAACGTCCCAGATTTTTTTTTTTTTTATATTTTCACTTTAAATTCTCAAAAACACTTTATATATATAAAGTAATAATAACATGGTTTAACACGTATATACATTGTTTTCACAAAACATCAAATGTTAATATAGAGCATGATCCATGAGTCCGCCTTCTTACTATCTTGCCATAGTAAGTCCACCACTAGTAGCTTTCGGTTCGCTTGCCCGAAATCCCGCCCTTCATCCCTTTAGACGTACCTATCAACACAATTTCCAACAATACATAAGCACATTGCTTAGTAAGTAAAGGAATAGCACATTTACAATAATAAATAATAAACCAGACATCTCATGTCTTTATCCTTCAATCATACATTCACTACATTCATCGTATACTCAGTTGTCACAATTGATCACTCGGCAATTCGACACTCAATTTATACAGTTAGACACAATTGATCACTCAGCAATTGGTCACATAACTCACACATACTTAGGCACAATTGATCACTCAGCAATAGGCCTCTAACCTCAATCTCATAGGCACAATTGTTCACTCAGCAATAGGCCTCTCAACTCAATCTCATAGGCACAATTGTTCACTCAGCAATACGCCTCTCAATTCAATCTCGTAGGCACAATTGTTCACTCAGCAATAGGCCTCTCAACTCAATCTCATAGGCACAATTGTTCACTCAGCAATACGCCTCTCAATTCAATCTCATAGGCACAATTGTTCACTCAGCAATAGGCCTCTCAACTCAATCTCATAGGCACAATTGTTATAACAAATTCAACCAATTAAATTCTTTACATTCCTACTACTTACCTCGAGAATGACGTTCAGATATTTATGAATTGCTACTCGAAATACCTGTCGAGGGGACCGTATTCAATTAACTCTGATAATAATTAATATTATTTAAAATATCAATTAATCCTGCGACACTACCCCCTAGTGTCGCTATACCTCCTGGCGACACTACATTAGTGTCGCATAGCACAATATTGCGACACAACCTGCGACACTAGCTCTTAGTGTCGCTATGGCAACAGTTGTAACTAACAGTGGAAACTAGCGACACAAGCTGCGACACTAACTCTTTGTGTCGCTAAAGCAACAGTTTTAATTTGCGACACCATCACTGCGACACAAGCTGCGACACTACCCTTGTGTCGCAATGACGAACAGAACCGCAGCAGCTTATGAAATTAACAAGTTTCTGAGCGATTTTAACATCTTAAATTCGGACCATAATTTTAACCCACATAAACACTTTACCCCCAATTTCTCATTTTAAGCTCAATTAAAACTTAATCTTTTATCCTTTAATACTCGAATTAACCACAATTTCAACAGAGGGTTTGGGTTTCTTACCTGAAATTGCAAGGAAACACTTTCAACAATCACTTTCTAAACTCAATTCTTGATATCTTCTTGTTTCCTTTTCTTTTCTCTCACTAAAATCTCACACACACATACAGGAACGAATTGGAGGTGTTTACTGTTTTCTGGAATGTTTTGGAAAATGATTTTCCATTACTTTCACGCCAAATTACACAATTAACCCCTCACAACCGCCTCTCAGCCCGACACTGCGACACAAGCCTTGTGTCGCACTGGGCTTTGTGTCGCTACCTGCGACACTAGCCCTTGTGTCGCATAACAGTACTCAGCTTTTAAATTTAACGAATTTCGGGGTGTTACAACTAATTGACTTTGACAATTGCAATTGTTTGACCAAATGACTAACACACATTATGCACCAACAGCGGTTACGTTTCAAATACTTAAAACCATTTTTAATCTACCGAATATACTTGTTTTATATCTGGAATTGAATATTTTGAAGCCTTGAAAAAGGATATTGGATAAAAAAAATGGTATAGGTATAGGTAAATAAGTAAATAAATAAAAAATGAAAGAAAGAAAAAAAATGGTATTCCAACTTTGCGGTTACGTTTCAAATACCTAAAACTATTTTTAATCTAGCGAATATATTTGTTTTATATCTGGAATTGAATATTTTGAAGCCTTGATAAAGGATATTGGATAAAAAAATATGGTATAGGTATAAGTAAATAAATAAATAAATAAATAAATAAAAACGGTATTTCAACTTTGCGGTTACGTTTCAAATACCAATAAAATTAAGAAAAGTTTTAAAACTAGCCGTTGGCACCTCAACGGTTAAAAATATTTTAATATTTTTTTCAAACTCAAAAATTTTACCTTTTTACACTATAAATAAACTCCTTTCTTACACATCTTTTTTCACTACAACCAACTACAACTTATCTACTTTCTTTCATACACAAATTTACATCTTCCATACACAAATACACCATCATAAAACAACTTTAAAAATGCCAAGAAATCAAAAAAAAATACACCACCACCAACATCACAAGAAAGCGATATGTAGAACCATCTTATGAATAATCCCTTACCGAATGTTCAACCGAATGTACATTTTTCACCAACGGGTTCGTCTTCCGCTCAATCGAGCAACTCTTCACCTAGTCAACCACTCAAGTTTGCATCATACTCACAACACCCACCATACCAACATTACCCAAATTATTAAAATTATCAACCTTACTCACCATATCATTCACTCCCCCAAACCCCCTTGACTTTTGGAAACCAACCATTTTATCAACAACAACACGCACCCTCGGCTTTCTCTCCATATCCACCAACGCCAATTAACTATCCATGATTCGGAAACATTAATACACCCCTCGAAGAACAACGCGAACCCGAACCCGAAGAAAAGAAAGGAAAAAGGGTATAAGTGAAATGGTCGGACGAGGAGGCGGTTATATTGTCTGAATGATGGGTCCACATATCCGAAAAAAGTCATGAAGGCAATTCACAAAGCTATAATATTTTTTGGCAAATAGTATTAAACGACTATAATAAGGTGGCACCCGAAAAACGTACGGTGAGTCAAATACAAGGAAAGTGGAATAAAATTCGCAAAGACGTCGAAGTTTTCATCGCAATCTACAACCATGCAACCGACCCGAGGCCAAGCGGGAAAAATGAAAAAGACATTGTTGACGCATGTTTATAAACTCTTTAAGTCCCAACAAAAACACAATTCATATACGAGAAATGTTGGGATGTACTAAAAGTATATTTGAAGTTCTATTCAGACGAGGGGGTCATGGCCATCCGGCGTACACATCAACCCCAAATCGACCCCATCAATTTTGGTGATGACATCCCTTCATCCGATCCTCTTACCACTAACATGGAAAGGTTGTTCCAAGACGACCAGATTCATCGTCCGCCCGGTCGTTGTATTTCAAGAAAAGTCAAAAGAGTTCGAGTTTGTGTGATTCGGCTAGTTCTTCAAGATGTTTGAATTAAAAAGAACATTTGACTAATATCAAATCCGCGGAAGCACAACAAAAAAAAATGTCTACGATCGACTCAAATTCGGAAAAAATATCATTATCAAAACGTGGAAAATGCTTTATAAAAAAATACCGAAGGGTCTTAAAAAAAGAAAAAAAATGCTCCAAGAGGTGCGAAACAAAGTTGTTAGTTTATGTGAGCCGGAATACCAAATGGTTTTTGGTCACGCTTCGGTTTCGGTTTCGGTTCAAGACATTGATTCGGACGAGGAGGAACATGAGGACGAAGACGAAGATGAAGATTCAGATGATTCGGAGTAGACGACTAGTTGTATTTTATTTTTCAATAAATGTAGTTTTCTTTTTAGTTACTGTAATGTTTTATTTTGAAATAATGTAATGTTTTTAATTTTAATGAAAATGTTTTATTTAATTTTGTTATTTAAATAATTAAAATAAATAATGTGTGTGGCACAGAAAAACTGAAGTGATGTTACTATTGACGGTGTAGTGTCAGTTTTGTATCAGTTTTAAAAAATGATGACGAGACACTGATTTGGTACAAATTGACGTGTCAATTTGTGTTCACTAAGTTGTCTTACGTATATAATCTCAACCAATGTATATAATCTCAACCATTTAGAGAAGGGCACGTGCTGCAATCCCGGTCAGTAGTGACTGATTATTGAACCATAATGCCCTCCAAATATCCTTTCTTTTTTCATTCCAAAAAACACATCATGTTTATGCCCATTACCACACAGCCTGTACACACTCCTTCAAACTGCATACCAATTACCAATCCCACATTTTTGCATAAATCCAACCAAAACCCATGTGGATTTGTTCACTTTTAATCATATAATCCATTCGTCTGCTATATATCTCACCCCCACCGCCACCATCATCTTCCCCAACAAGTTTTCAACCATCATGTGGGATTCAGAGTCTGAATCAGTTACCGGGAGAGACTACGATAACGGAGTCATTTCTTCAACTAAACATGGTGTCCAAACGGATCGTTTCGAACAACGAGGCAAATCTTGGTACGTTTATACAAAATTAAGCTAATAAGCAATTCTAAGAATGTTTGAGATAATTTATCCAAACTGTGACTGAAATCATCATTTTAAGGATGTTTGAGATTACTTATCCAAACTGCTTATCTAATTATTTATGTTACTTTTAACTAAATAGTTTTTATTTTGTTACTTTTAACTGCAAGTTCTATTAAATTGTAACGATATAAGTAGTTTTAATAAGCAATCCAAACACCCCCTCATTCAACAAAACGGAATATATAAAGTTTAAAAGAAATGATTGATTTTTTTAACAATTAAGCTTTTTGGTGAAAATAGGTTTGTTGCAACTGATATTCCCAGTGATTTCTTGGTTCAGATTGGTGATGTTAGTTTCCATTTGCATAAGGTAATTATTATTACTCCGAATTTTAATAAATTGAATGCTGAATTTAGTGATTAATAAAATCATCTTTTTGTGTGTTTTTTTCCCATGTGATCCAATTTTCAAAGTATCCCCTGCTATCAAGAAGTGGAAAAATGAACAGAATCATATATGATTCAAGAGAAATAGATTTAAGCAAAGTAGCCATGGATGAAATACCAGGTGGTGCAGAAGCCTTTGAACTTGCAGCAAAATTCTGCTATGGAATCGCGGTTGATCTCACCGCAACCAACATCTCGGGGCTTCGGTGTGCAGCCGAATATCTTGAAATGACAGAAGATTTGGAAGAAGGAAATCTCATATTTAAAACTGAAGCTTTTCTAAGTTATGTAGTGTTGTCATCATGGAGAGATTCAATTGTTGTACTCAAAAGTTGTGAACAGTTGTCGCCTTGGTCCGAGAATCTCCAAATCGTCAGGAGATGTAGTGAATCGATTGCGTGGAAAGCATGCGCGAACCCGAAAGGTATCCGGTGGCAGTACACGGGAAAACCCATGAAGGTTTCAAGCCCGAGTTGGAACGAGATGAAAGATTCGAGCCCAAGTAGGAGCCCGGTTCCTCCTGATTGGTGGTACGAAGATGTTTCGATTCTTAGAATAGACCACTTTGTTCGTGTGATCACTGCGATTAAGGTAAAAGGAATGCGATATGAATTGGTTGGAGCAGCAATAACACACTATGCCACAAAATCACTTCCGGGATTGATCAAGGAGGGGAATAGTAGTTTAACCGAAGAAGGAAGTAGTGCTGTTCCCAACAACTGGAAAGGAGGGTTACACATGATCCTGTCCGGGAACAAAGATGAACATTCTTCCATCACTCAAATGAGAGATCAAAGAATGATCATCGAGAGCCTTATTAGCATTATTCCGCCACAAAAAGATAGCGTTTCGTGCAGTTTTCTTCTTAGGTTGTTAAGAATGGCTAACTTATTAAAGGTGGCCCCAGCACTGGTTACAGAATTGGAAAAGCGAGTAGGGATGCAATTTGAACAGGCCACGTTGGCTGATCTTTTAATTCCATGTTACAACAAATCTGAAACGATGTATGATGTTGATCTTGTTCAAAGGCTTTTAGAGCATTTTTTGATTCAAGAACAAATGGAAATTATGTCAAGCCCTGGTCGTCAATCAATGTCCGAAAAGCATATGTATGAAGGTATTCAACGAAGTAATAACTCAAATGCGAAAATGAGAGTTGCTAGGCTTGTCGACAGCTACCTCACGGAGGTCTCGAGAGATAAAAACCTTTCTTTAACCAAGTTTCAAGTACTTGCCGAGGCTTTGCCTGAATCAGCAAGGAGCTGCGATGATGGCCTCTATCGAGCCATTGATTCGTATCTTAAGGTAGTGATCGATCCTATATTTTCGTACTTTGTTATGTCTCTTGGGTACATAATGATATGCGCCGTGTGACATGTACGTTTATAAAATTATAATATGTTTTCAGTGTGATCTCTAGAGTATAGTGATTTCACAAATATAATACTGATATAGAGTTGTAGAGAATAACGTTAGGAGATGATAAATGCAACAAACAAATTTATTACTGTACAACCATTAATGGTTGCAAGCATCGAGTTTTTGTCGTTATCTATCATTCCCAATAACGTTACCACGTAGTATGGCATAATTTATAAATATTACATTATGTTTTTAGGAATTATATACTGAAAAGAATGCCTATATTTTGGCTAAGTTGTTCATTCTAGCTAGTATTTAACCACCTAATAAACATGTTTATGGACTCTGTGTGACAGGCTCACCCAACCCTTTCGGAACATGAACGAAAACGACTATGTAGAGTCATGGACTGCCAAAAGCTCTCGATGGATGCATGCATGCACGCTGCACAAAATGAGCGGCTTCCTCTCAGAGTGGTGGTACAAGTTCTGTTCTCTGAGCAGGTCAAAATAAGCAATGCCATTGCGAGCAATTCAGTTAAAGAAACCGGTGATTCTCACTACCAACCAATGGTTCAAAATAGGAAAACGTTGCTAGAAGGAACACCAGTATCATTTCAGGAAGGATGGGCTGCTGCTAAAAAAGACATTAACACACTTAAATTCGAGTTAGAGACAGTCAAGACAAAGTATTTGGAACTGCAACACGATATGGAGAATTTGCAACGGCAGTTTGATAAGGTCACAAAACCGAAACAACAATCTGCATGGTCAAGTGGGTGGAAGAAGTTGAGCAAGATGACAAAGATGAACACAATGGAGAATAACGAAGTCGGGAGTCAGATTAATGTAGCACAGGCCAGAAAGACACCGCGAAGGTGGAGGAATTCGATTTCGTAAACATAGATAAAACTGTCCTACCTTAAAACGTTAAAAAGGTTTTTTCAGTCACAGAAACAGAGGAATCTTATGAAAGGAAAGCATTTGAATTCGGTCGAACTGAATATTTATTTCATTCTTGTGTTTCTTCAACAGGACTTTTTTCTTGTATTAAGTTATAGGGTTAATGACATTTTTCGTCCTTGTGGTATTTATGATTTGCACGGATGGTTTATTTTAATTTGGACATCTCCAATTGTAGCTTTTCTAGAAAAAAGTTTTTTGAAAAAAAAAAATTAACTTTTAATCTATTGGAGTGAATAGCTTCTTTTGACAAAAAATTGTCAAAATTGAACTTTTGCTCAATAGCCAGAACGATGTCGTAAAAGTCACCATTGCAGAGCGTCGTGGAAGTCACCATTGCAGAATGTTGTGTTGATGTGGCACTCACGACATTCACAATATATTCTCACATCACTGCGAATGGTTTGGTATAGTTGTTTCTCATATGTTTTTTTGTTCTTTTTTATCGACTCACATCTTTAAGCTTCAGCTACAGAGAGTTTTACAAAACACTTTAAAGAACCATGTGGGAAAGAAAGCGAGAAGAGAAATGAAAAAAAAAATACAACTTACAGCTTCAACTTTAAACCGTAGCTACCAACTGCACTCTAAGTTTCTAGCTTCAACTACTAGCTACTTTTGCCAAACACACCCAAAATATGATGTTGTTTAGTGTGATAGGTTTTATACTTTAATTTCTTAAAAGTTTCTAATCTCAATTGTTTATCTCAATCTGTGTAAGCACTATTTTTCAAAACAAGGTCATAATTTGTTACTCTTATGTCATGTTTGGTTCAAAGAATTCATAGGAATTGGTAGTCAAAAATGGAGAAAATGGATAAGTGGATGCCTTAGAAACGCTTATGGTCGGTTATTGTTAATGGTTCACTAACAATTGAGTTCCCATTTCAAAAAGGTCTAAGATAAGGAGATCATCTTTCTCTTTTTCTCTTCATCTTGGCCATGGAGACATGTCACCATTCAAGATGTGAAAAAAATATATATACTTCACCGTATTGATGTGGGAAAAGATAAGATATCAATATCCAATCTTCAATTCGCGGATGATGCACTTATCATGGGAGAGTGGTCTATTGGTAATGTGAAAAATCTTGCTAGGATCCTTTCTTGTTTCTACATGGCATCCGGGCTAAAGGTTAACTTTATAAAAAGCAAGATTTTCAAAATCGGGGTAAATCAAGTGGAGGTTAGTAATTTTGCTTCTATTCTTGGTTGTCAAGCTTCTAATTTTCCAACCAACTATCTTGGTCTTCCAATTGGTACCAATATGCTTAAATGCTTTAATTGGTTACCAATTGTTAATAAGTTTCAAAAAAAGTTGTCTTAAAACTCTTTCCTTTGGAGGTCGCTTAACCCTCATAAAATCGGTGCTTGGAAATCTTGGTACTTACTATTTTTCTCTATTTAAAGCACCTTCCAAAATAGTGAAAAAACTTGAAAGTATTAGAAGAAAGTTTTTTTGGGGAGGATCAATGGAAGCGCGGAAAATTACGTGGGTTGCATGGGATAAGGTGATCTTGCCTAGACAAAAGGGTGGGCTTGGAGTTAGTGGTCTAAAAGTTAGTAATCAAGCTCTTTTAGCTAGATGGTGGTGGATATATAAAGATGAACCAAATGCTCTTTGGCATAAGCTCATAAAGTCGATACATGGTGATGATGGGGGCCTTAATCATTCATCAAATTCATCGTTCTCTTATGGTGTATGGAAGCATGTCGCGTCTTTGCGCAAAGACTTGGCTAAAGTCAACATTGTGCTTCATTCACTTTTCAAAAAGAAAATTGGTAGCGGGAAGGATTCTAATTTTTGGCATGATAATTGGATTGGATATATAACTCTAAAAGAAGAGTTTCATAGATTATATCACTTAGAAAGCATGAAAGAAGCCACCGTCATTGATCGTTGCCCCATGCTAAATGGTATGGTCAGTCACAATTGGGCTTGGAAACGTTCCATTATTCTTGGGCAAGAAATTAAAGAGCTAAAGGAGTTGGAAGAGTTAACTAGATATATGGGTTACTCAAATGGGCCGGACTCTTGAATATTTAAACTTGATCCCGCAAGGGGGTTTACTGTCAAGAGGATGCGTACATATATCATGGAGATGTCAAGTGGGATTATTCCAGATCTAAACACGATGGAGCGTGAGTATAAGTGGAGTAAGATCATCCCAATGAAAACAAACATTTTCTTATGGAGATTAGCTAATGGTAGGCTCGCAACTAGAACAAATCTAGACAAACGAGGAGTGGATTTACATTCGGTTCGTTACCTGGTGTGTGATGAAGACCTCGAAATGAAAGATCACATTTTTGCTACTTGTCAAGTGGCGAGGGAGACTTGGACCGCGATATTCAAATGGTGGAAGCTTCAATTACCTCCAATTTACAATATTAGTGACATTCTTAACATCTCAACATCAATCTTTCTTACTGTTAATCAGAGTGTTCTATTCGATGTAGTAGTTCGTACGACACTTTGGATGCTTTGGAAACACCGGAATGAGGTTACCTTCACTCCAAAGAAAGCAAGAAGACAAGCGATCGAGGATGATATAAAGCTAACTTCGTTTCTTTGGATTGATTGTAGATTTCATAAAGCGAATGTAAATTGGATCGATTAGACCTCTGATGCAAATACATTGAGCCCAACAATGTAACATATTTTCTTACTCTAGCTTCTTGCTAGTTGTTCAATACAATCTGCCATTAAAAAAAAATGTCGGGTTGGACATTGGAAGGAATTGAAATTATTTGAATTCCTTCGTATTCTTTGGGGAGGAGAATTTAACATGCCATCAAGTTTTGGAAGAAAACTTCAACAATCCAATGGAATTCATATATTTTACCAAAAATCCCTTGAATCAACAAAATTCTAACCCTTTTAATTTAAAGGGTTAATAATGGTTTAATCTTGAAACTTTCAAATAAAAATTCGTTTTAACCTTTCAACTTTATTTTAAAAGTTTTAACATCTTAACTTAGGAGTTGACCAAAATTAACCACTTCAGTTTGTTTGACCGTTTAAAATTAACATGTTGGTCACCGATAACCAGTTGACTAGGTAATGTGGACATAATTGACGAAAAGTTAATATAAAAGTATATTTCAGGATCTAGAACACAATCACAATTGCTTAGATGCGGATTCACTAAGTGATCGATCAATTCGTGAATATGAATAAACGTAATCAAATAGTAATACACGTTCGGTAAATAAACTTTTTCTTTTCTATTGATTCACTTTCAAAAACAGACTCAATCTATCACAATCACTCACTAACAACTTCGCACCAACTCTCTCAAAATTTGCGTACATATAAACAGACACTGGACACACATATATAGACACTGTTCATGCGAACAAGCGCTGGAACTTAACACTGTCTGCGAACTTAATCACAGGTTCACATGACAAGTTTGCACAATGATAAGTTCGCATAACATGTTACAAAAAATGGTAAGTCTAAACTTCAATCTTCTTTCACCTTCAAATCCAAGATGTCTGACACACTTTCTTGTATCAACAGTTAATAATTGTTTAATCCTAAAACTTTAAAAAAAATCGTTTTAACCCTTCAACTTCATTTTTAATGTTTTAACACTTTAAATATCGGTTGATCAAAATTTAAAACCATTTGGTTATGTATGTTTTTAATGTTTGACTATTTTAACAAATATGGTACTTTTACAAAATATATTTCATTATAAACTCCAACAAAAACTTATTCTAAATTTTTTTTTATTATTTGTAAAAGCTTTACAAAAATCGTTTTAAAAAACTTCTAAAATTCTATAAAAAAAAGTTTTACAAAAATGTATCATTGTGGATGTCCTAAAGCGTAATACATTGTATATATAATGTTGCATCACAAATTATTTTGGATACGTACGTATATATAATATAAACGCTTATAAATTAAGTGAAACATGTCATGATCATTATTTTTATAATGATTTTTGGGGTTAGGATGGTCGGACAAGGAATCCATCCTCTTTCTATAGGTAAGATAAGTCGGTAACTTCAGGTCTAACTTTCTACTGTCCGAAAATCTTTCATATCGTTCGTTATTAGAAAAAGTTATAGTATCCATGTATAATATTTCTATTTATACGAAAAGTTATATATATGAAAATTTTTCTTACAAGAATTTGAGGGTAAACCATTATTTAAATAACACTTTAGAGATTAAATTAATTTTTAAAAATTTTAAAAGTATTAACATGTGATAACATGTCATAATGGTTTTTTTAACGGGTCACATAAAGTTAAAGTATTAAAACGTTAAAAATAAAGTTGAAGGGTTAAACAATCATAATTATAATTTTCACATCCCCTAATTACTGACTTCCATTATCCTTCCACCAATTAGGGGTGTAATCGAGTCGATTCGAGTCGATACAGTGCCAAGATCGAGCTCGACTCGATTAGAAAACTCGAAACTCGATTCAAACTCGATCGAGCTTATATTTACAAGCTCGAACTCGACTCGACTAATGAACCTACACTTTCGAGCTCTGCTCGACTCGAATCGATTATTGGAATTACAATAATTAAATTAAGTTAAATCACATTAACACTACTCGATTCGGTAGTTTCAAGCTTGATTGGACTCGACTCGATACTTTCATGCTCGACTCGACTCGAAGTTTATTAAAAAATAAGGTAAATATTTTAATATTTATATAAATGGAGGGTAAAAATGTAAATTAATGCAAGCTCGATTTGGCTCGCGAGCCTCTCGAGCCGAGTATATTAATACTCGAGCTCGACTCGAAAGTTTACTCGAGTAGCTCGAGCTCGATCTCGACTCGACTTGTATCGAGTCAATTTCGAGTATTTTTCGAGTCAATATCGAGTAGCTCGCGAGTTACCATCGAACGGTCGTCATCGTCAGATGGTCGTCACCGTCGCACAGGTGTCATCTTCTGACGGTCTTCACTGTCACACAACTGTTAATATGGTCGTAGTGATATGAATTACATTCCAATTCCTTCGTTATATCTTTTCTATCTTTTAAAGGAGAGTGAAGCTGACATCATGAAGTTGATGTGTCACATTCGTAAATATGACGCGTTAAGTTGTGGTTAAAAGGATGATGTCATGAATATGTAATATTGAGGTTTTGAAATGGGTTAAAAATCTATAAAAATAATTTTGTTAGTATTTATTATTTTGATTTTCCTGCTCTCGTTTGAAGAAAAGAGCGATATATCGATATGCTAAAATGTACCCAAGAAGCTTTAGTGTGATTAGTTTATCTGCCATTTTAAGTAGCACGCTTCATTGGACATCACTTCCTTGAAATTCACCATTTTTTCAAATTGATTTCTCTAACGGATCTTCATCTCTCCATTTTATATTTTTTTTTTGTATTCTATCCGATAGGTTTTGAAACCATCATTATCTAGATCTTCTTCCGCTTCATTTTATTTTTCGTGGCATTCCATCTTCGTGGTCAAATAATTTTCTCATTTCAGTTTTAGGATTTTTACACTTCACCATTTGTGAGTTTGAGTTTTACTTCTATACTAGTTTAAGACCCGCGACAACGCGGAAAAATTAAATTAAATTTATAAAATGAGTTGTTTTTTTAATGTACGTTAATGTTAACCTTAAGCTATTATTAATGAAAATGCATTAAATTTATTTATAATATATATAAGCTATTATTAATTAAAGTGATAAGAGGTTTGACAAAATTTCAAACCAAAATTTCAAACCAAAATTCTTCTGGTGATGGAGACCATTGAATTTTTGGGAACTACAGTTTGAAGTTTTGTGACTGTTCTTGTGAAATTGATTTTTTATTTTACGTGGGTGAGAGGTTTTAGGATATCTTCTTACTTTTAGGAAACAAAATATTAGGATTAGTTATGAAAGGATTTTATATTTCTTTCTTTTTAGTTATATCCGATTTTTTTTTTTTTTACTTTTAGGAAATAAATATTAGTATTAGTTATGAAAGATTTTTTTTCTTTTTAATTATATCCGAAATTTTAATTTTAATTAAAATAATTAAGTATTAGAAATTAATCTAGGTGGTCGGATCGATTTGGGAAAATATAATTAAGGGTCAGGATTCCTCCATTGTATTCTGGTTTAAGTATATTTTATAGATTCATCTCTAATGTTATCTTTCTTCAATTTAACTTTTTAAGGTTATGAATCCCGATTATAAAGAAATGTGTGAGGAGAAATGTGTGAGAGACGAACACCAAAGGTTTGATGAAATATTTTCAGAGGTTGTAGGAAGATGAACATGTATAGAAAATTATGCAGTCGTAATTTTCCTACATTATAAATTTGATGAGACAAATGGTAAAACTGAAAATATAGGATTAACCAAATATATTCAAAATAAACTTGAATATTAGGGGATTTAATTTCCTAGTAAGAATGTATTTCCTAATCATACTTATCTCAAAGACTCTATACATAAAGAGTTCATAGGAGATCTTAGGTGTCTTAGTTTATGTAAGGATAAATACATTTTGTCGGCATCCTACCCATAAAACTATCAATGTATACATTGTACTCTACAATTATGATGTTGAAAACCCCTGGGATACGACGCCCTGCTCCTTAAGTATCATGGGATTGAATACCCCGACCTCCCAGAGGCTCCCGAGAAAGCTATTTCAGCCTTCCGGACAGTTAAGGGCAATTCCTACGTCCCTCATCGGTCTGAATCCCCACCCTTCAACCGCTCTTTCACCTCCCAAAGAGCAAAGTTGACTTAATGAGCGCATCATTCAGGCATTTCGCCGTAAGAGGATCCGGTTCTTCCTAATCAAACAACGCTGCTCGCTCCTGTCAACGAATGAATTTACTACTTCTGTCACTGACATTCCATTAGCATGGTGGACTTTCCTTAAAAATAGACATTTGACCGTTTGTTTAGATTTTTTTGCTGACAAAGCAGCCACGGAGTGTGCCAAGTATTAATTTTTTGCCATATGTATATTGACACGATGGATTTCTGGTGGCCGAGAATCCACGGTACAGCGTCCGTCCCTCCAGTTCCTTCTTCTCCACTGCTTCTTTCTCTCCAGCGTTCATCGAAAAGCCATTATTATTCCGCAATGAAACAGCAAACTCAATCAAAATTCCTCATCATCAATCAAGTTACAAATTAAATGTAAAGTTACGGAGATTAACGAGTCAATTTCCGGAGATAGTGTTGAAATCTGACCGTCCTGTTCTTGTTGAATTCATTGCCGGTTGGTGTGGACCTTGTCGGTTAATCGCTCCCGCTATTGAATCCGTCGCTCAGGTTAGTTAGGGTTTGCAGTTCGTGTATTTTTAATCCGCGAATTAGATTCTGAAATTAATCATTGATTTGGAGTTAAAAAACCCTAATTTTGGAGATTAACCAATTGTGATGATTAATTAGTGTTTCAGTTGATATGAATTGAATTAATTGTTGATTTGGAGCCCTAATTTTAGAAAATTATATGGTTAGTTAGGATTCCGATTGAATTAATTGTTGATTTGTAACAGAATAAGATTATTAATTAGGATTTAATTTCAGGAATACGAAGAGAAACTGTTGGTTGTAAAAATCGATCATGATTCAAATCCAAAGCTAATTGAAGAATATAAAGTGTACGGATTACCTGCTTTAATTCTGTTCAAAGATGGAAAAGAAATACCAGAAAGCAGAAGAGAAGGTGCAATTACAAAAGCAAAATTGAAGACGTACAAAAAAATATAAATATTAATTGCCACGTAATTAATTATATTTGACCGGTTTTCCCATAAACTGATCGCCAAATTACCCATATCAGAACAAAAGTAACAGGTGATAGTTTTATGGGTAGGATGCCGACCATAGAACAAAGTATGAGGGTAGGATGCCGACAAAATGTATTTACCCTTTTTGTAAAACCACGATCTCATAAGAAAGATCGTTTTCCCCATGTTTCATCAAGTTGTGCTTAATCGATAATATACATATGCCTTAAATCTCTTATCTATGTTCTTCGTTATTACAATTACTTTGATTAATTCTTCTGTTATGATAATAAACGGGTCCTACAGAACAAACATATGTTTCCATAAAGACCAACTGCATCCTAAGGTATTAGCTGCAATTTGCTTTGGTTTCACCATTCTATCATGCTATTTATGCTTGAAATTTTTTGTTTGTTGTTTTCCCTGGATTACTTAATTGATCATGTTATTTGTGATTCTGTAATCTTCTTATATGTATAAAAAATGTAATAATATTATGAGTTAACAGAAAATATTTATTTTCTTGAATACTCACCGGTTTTTGATGAAATGATAAAGATAAAATTCGTTAAGGATGGTGTATAGTATCCATCTTTATTTTACTGAGATTTTAAATTTTCTTATTGACTTTTAGAGATCCATAAAAAGATAGATATTTTGCTGACTTTGAAATTTACAGCTAATTAAACAAGTGCCAAATAGCAAGGATTTCAAGTTATTAAAGAAATTTAATATTTGATAGTTCATAAGAAAGCTTGAAATTTTGCAATTGTTAAAATGGGGTATTATGTCACTGTTTGGGTGTTCATCTTCATCTTCATCTTCCACTACAAAACAAAATTAAAGGTAGATATTTAATAATTGTCTCTAATCTATCATCATTAAGTATTTTTGACACATTAATCAGATTACTTTTCATAATTTTTAATATTTTTGGTAGCTTTGATGAAGTTAAGTAGCTTTTTTGTTCAGCTTCTCATCTCATTATATAATATATATGCACAGTTAAGTAGCTACTGAAGAGATTGCTTCTATCCTTTTGCATAAATCGTTGAGACCGGTGATAAAATCATTAGTTCGTATTATTCCCATTCTCTATGGTGATATAAATCTATGGTAAACTTCATTTTTCCTTTTTTAAACCCACTAGAGTTTAGATAAGTGTTGCTCAAGTTACTATATGTTCGTTTTATCTTTTGGAATACTAATCATATGAATCTTTTGAAGCTAACTGAGTATTAGTTCTATCTTTTTGCATAAAGTGTTTTTATATCCCAAGTGCTAATGTGGTGACGTGTAATTTTTTGATAATTGTGGTTTTATGTTTATGAGAATTAGGTTACAACTAAGTTTTACTCTTTGTGATTAATTACTACTTCATTTTATTTGTATCTATTATTTAAACTGTATTTTTTATGTTATTTTTTCAGGTCACGGTTAACTTTGAGTTTTCTTAATTTATAAATACATATTTATATTTATAGATTTATAAACTAAAATGTATCAATAGTTTGATGTTTCTAATTTGCTACGGGTGTCTCATCAACTGAGGTTCAATGGGAAAGTTGTATAGGACGGTTTTGCTTTCTGTCTAGGTGATATACGGATTGGATGCGACATGTCATTAATCCAGAGTCAGTTTCCTTCATTTGTCGGTATTTTCAGCTTTATCTTTTATTGGAAATTGAGATGGTTAAGTATGGGCTAAAACACGCTGTTAATGGGTGTAGCTGGAGAGCCCATTACATTACCTATTAAGTATGGGCTAAAACACTCTGTCATGGGATAATCAAATAATTTGATTTTAAATATCATAAAATCCAATTGTCTAAATGTGATGTTTGTGTCTATTGGTCATTAGTTTGGTGATTTAGAAATTTATTTTGGTCATTACTGTATAAATGGATTGCGGATGTCTTTGTATGTTTACAACTCAATATTGGAAGGTGCCTTGATCAGTATGAAAGTGTAAAATGGCTCAAAATGTCCTTTGGAACAAAACTGGAAAACTGCTCTCAAGTTATGACTTTCCCGAGTCAAACAGGAAAGCCAATTTCTGTGCATAATGATTTAAAAAAGGGAGATTTTGGTGTAATAGTTTATAGGGAGCTGGATTGTGAAATTTTAGGATGCATGGAAGAGAATAGGGCTTGTTGCTAAGTGTGTATTACATGTTTATGCCATGATTTGAAGGCTTAGAAAATTACTTTTAACATGGTATATAAGAGTTCAAAAGACTTGGAATTTGAAGTGAATTATATTATGAGAAAGATAGGTCATGGTTTGCAAATGTTTGAAGGTAAGAGTCAAGCTGTACAGTTTTGTGGCAAAAAAGAAATGGTCTTGGAATAAATGTTTAGGGAGGACTCTAATGATGATATGTGCATGTTTATGAAGACTATGTTGACTACAATGAGTCAACATACATGAAGAGTTGGATATTTATAGGTATAGGAATGACAAAGCGTGTAATAACTTTTGAGTTTTAGACTGTTCATGCAACAAACAAAGCACACAGACTAACAGTGAGAATGTGTGTAAACCAGAGGGCATTCATACAATTTACTCATCTTTTTAATATCAATGTTTTGTCATCTAAAAAATAATAATACAAAACCTATGTTTTGTAAAAGTTATATTGACATTTGTTATAATAAAAAAAAACTTTCTCAAATAATTTATAGATTTTTCAACAAACTCGTGTTGATACGAGTCATAAAACTAGTTTGTAATCCAAACAACAGTGTAAAAAAATTAAAGATTCCAATTCATTTACATTATAATTCCTTTAAATTCCAATTTTATTGATAGATTGTAATTCCTTTCAAAACATTATGCGAACCAAGCCTGAATTTACATCCCTTAAGTATGCATAATGTAATCATCACTAGCTTTGTTCATGTTAAAAAAACAAACATGCAAATAAACTTCAACCAACTTCATTTGGTCACTACTTTTTACGTGTATAGTTCATATATATTTATTAGAGTAAATTGAATCCCTTGGTCTTGCAAATTCGTAGATTCTGTTTTATTTATTACGTGCATAGTTCATACTTTTTATTTTTTTGTAATTTTTATACTATTTCGAGACAAACCCACCACACCCACCCCCCACCCCCCATCATTTTCTTCGAACATTGATTTTATATATCTTCTTACTCCCAAAACCCTTGTGAACATCACTTTTATTTCTCCAACAATCACTCCCACTTGCACATACATATAAAAATATATACTATTACATAATGCATTTTAGATATATCTTTTTAAAATAAAAATTATTATTTTACCCTTACAATTATTAAGAGTTTTTTTTTAAATGTCCATAGAAATGACTAACATACCGATAAATTTATTAAATTCTCATTAATATAAGCATTATTAAACCATAAACTAATTAATATATGACATTCAATTTTAACTTAAACTTCTTTATATTTACACTACTTCCTCCGTCCCATAATAATGGTTCACAATCATATTACACAAACTTTAAAAAGTCATAATCATTACATTGGGTAAAAGAAAAATAAGAGCACGGGGTGTGGGGGGGATTCGTCGCCGTTTTCCGACGAGAACGCCGTCGGACGGCGTTCTGCCGCACCGGAACGGCGTTCTGGTGCCGTTTTCCGGTCGCCGTCCTCTTCCGAACGCCGAAGTTGGACGTTTTTTTTTCTAACGGATAGTTTTAATAAAAAAAAATTAAAAAATTTAAAAAAATAGCCGTTGAACGGCAGAATTTTTTTTAAAAAAAAATATTTTTTTTTCCTATTTAAACACACCTCAAATACAATCTCAAATCACAATTCAAACACTATCTCAAACACTCTTTCACACACACAATCAAAAATTCATCCAAAAAATCTATTTTCTTCATCTCATCTTCTTCATCATGTCGAACAACCCGAACAACCCGTACCATTTACAATCCACTTGGAACCCATTCACGAGCGAATGGAAAACCTCACAACCGCAACAAAATCAACCATCTCTAAACCCACAAATTCAAGGTTTTGCCCCCATACGCTTACAACCGACCGATGCAACCACCACCACAATTGTCACCCGATGAATACGCCCAATTTCAAATGTGGCGTCAAAGTCAACAACAACCCGACGTCCAATCCGTTGAAGACACCAACCCGACACCCGAATCATCCAAAAAAACCAAGGGCAAAAAATCCAAAAAAGATTCACCGGCCAAAATCAAAAAAGTCGTTCCACACCGTAACGTTTGGGTACCGGAGGACGAGCTTCGTTTGGCCGAAAGTTGGATTTCGGTGTCCGAAAATTCACAACGTGGAACTGACCAAGAAGGGTCTTCCTTTTGGTATCTCGTTATGGATTCATACAACGCACGGAATCCACCATTCCAACGAGGAAAAGACGCGTTGTCGTCAAAATGGACCAAACTAAATGCAGACTGCAACAGGTGGCAAGGCATTTGGAAAAAGCTTTCGGATCAACTACGGAGCGGTGAAGGCGGGGATGATTTGATGATCCGTTGTGACACGCAATACAAGTTGGAAAACGAAAAAACTTTCACAAGTTTGTTGGCGTGGAACTTTTTGAAGGATAAACAGAAGCGGCTACATCCCGATCCGTTTGTCGTCGGTAGACGAAATGTTCCAAGATGCCGCGAGACGGTCAATTTGGACTCGGACTTTGACGAACCACCGGAGCAAGAAACGCAAAACCCGAATGAGGGTTTATTTGGGGACGATCCGCATCAACGGTCGGTTGGAGAGTCAAGGAAACCGAAGTCTCAAAAAACAACTTCTTCTGGTTCGGCCGGTTCCTCCCGTGCTTCGTTTGATGAATCACTCGCAACAACATTCGAAGGCATCCGATCCGACAAGCAAGGCTACTACAAGACAAAGGATCTCGAGGCCAAACTTCGAATTTTGTCGATGCCGTCTGAGCATTTAACGAAGCAAGCAAGGTTCATCTTGGAAATTGAGAAGAGGAAGATTTGCGAGACAATGGGATGGCCATACGGAACGGGAGCAGGAGGTGGTGCTTCGGGTTCGGGATCGGGAAACTGATTTGTCTTATTTTATTTACTTTTGTATTTTAAATTTGTAGGACTTTTTAAATTATGTATTTTAATTTTAGGACTTGTAATTTTCTTTAATTAATTAAATCTTGTTTTATTTGATTTATTTATTTTTATATATAAATTTATACAATTATTATCATCAAAAAAAAAAATAAATCAAATAATAAAAAATTGCAGAACACTGTCTAGAACACTGTCCAGAACACTGTCACCACACCACAAAATCCTCAATTACAACATTCTACAGAATACTGTCCAGAACACTGTGGTGACAGTGTCACCACACCCCGTGCTCTAGTAGTCTTACACTCTAACCATACATTTTGTACAGTATTCTATGAATTAGTTTTTTGAAAAAGTAAATTATGGATAAATAGGTAAAGTTAGTATATTACTTTTGTAAGTGGAGACTTATATTGAGACAAACTAAAATGGAAAGGTTGCCACTTATTTTGAATGAGATGTTTTTTAGGGTTTGTTATTGTTGGGAAAACAATATTTGAACCTAAATTATAAATTTGATGAGTCAAAAGTCTAAGTTTTAGAAAAATAAGTTAATTATTGTAGTTGAGTCTAACGTGCAGAATGCATGGTCTAAGTTTGAAGGATTTCCAACAGACTCTGCTGACAGATGAGAAGGTCTCTCTCTCTAATAGGCTTGTCAGAGTTCAGACCCACAACAAGATTACAGACTTAGAGTTTCAGATTCAGTTTAAAGATAGAAGATTGTAGATCACGTTTAGAGCTAGATATGAAGGATACAAAGATAACTACTAAAGTTAAAAGATTTGTATTTCATAAACTAGTTATCTGATTTTCATGTATTTTGGTTTAGTTTGTTAAACACGATATCTTAGAAATATAGTAGGATTGAAATTCTTAACCAATCTATCTCTTGTATAAATAGAATCAATTATTTTCATCGATATCTAAGTTGTTAATACGTTGAATAATACATATACATTTGACTATTCTTCATTCCGCTAAGTTAACTTAATCATTATTACATTGATATTAAACATTGAATACTTAATTGTGATTGATTAAATCCTTGTTGATTAGCCCATAATCTATTAACAAGTTTCTGGGATCTTACTTTAAGACCTAACAACTAGTATAGAAAAAATAAGATTTAATTGTTAATATAAAATCTTAGCGATCTAGGAAAACCCACAAAAATCACAATACAAACAGCTATGGCAACTGAAAGCACACGACAACCAATCATGACTAAAAAGGAATTCTAATATTCAATGGGACAAATTTGCTCATCGAAAACTTAAGGCAAAATGGTTTAGTACTCACCAGGATATGATTAAGGTGATTTAGGAAGTCCATATAATTCCTACATCACTTGTTGTTGATGTTAAAGAAGAAGAGACCATCATAACACCTCGTTATGATGAATTCCAAGTTGAACACTCATGGAATTAAGAAATAAGATTAAATTCAATATTGATGCCAGAGCAAAAATCATATTGGGTAATGCTGTGACATAAGCAATCTTCTCAAAGATTGCGGGATGTCAGACTACAAAGGAGATTTAGGACACTTTAATTGTTTTATATGAAGGAGTTAATGTTGTCAAAAGTTAAAAGAGTAAGAGTCTAATCAAGAAGTACGCAAACTTTCTACTTCAAAAGAATCATTATCTAATATTTATACCTGATTTAAGATTCTGATTCACGATCTTGCAGCACTAGATGTCGCTAAAAGCTTTGCTAGATAACGTTTAAAAAGTTATAATTTATGTTTTAGAATTATCAATATTATCACACAATACATGCAAGAATACCCTATCGAATAATAATATAGTTTTGGTAAATCCGAGTGTTGAACTCAGGAAACGATTTATTAAATTGAATTAATTAATTAACAAGTAAATAATAAGTAAAAGGGGTGCGTTTTAGTTCCGTATGAACGTTTTTGAGAAACTAATATAAACTTAAATTGAACAAAATAATTTAAAAATAGATTAAGACAAATATGCATAAAGAATGCATTTATTTAGACTTTTATACCCTATATTCCAGTTATCATGTATGTTGAACCGTTGGATAATCTTACTGTGAATAAATCTTTTATAGAAAGTAACTTTTATCAAGTTAACAATTCCTATAAAGTTCATATAAGACACAAAACTCGTTATGAATACACAAAAAGCCTTTCTATGTGTTATCTACCTATTCTTTATTTAATTAAACACTTCAACTGTTTATTGCGATTTATCCTAGCGACCTTGAATCAACAAATATCTAATAATCGTCGTTTGACAATTGTCACTTTAAATAATGTTCAATAACTATTATTACTCTTAACATGTCGCCGATTAAAGCTTCAAGCCACAACTATTTAACAAGTTAAACAATTGCAAATAACTAATAAACCTAGACAAGACTACGTTATAGAGAAGGTTGATTAATCACGTTAAGTAGAAATTAAAGATCAATTAAATAAGATGGATCTTTCGGATAAACACAATAAACTTCAAAAAATTAATACTTCAACGTAAACACACATTTAGACCTTCATCTAGGTTTTATTGTCTAATTATAACATCAAATAATGTCATATTTATATAATAATATTCCTTTATTTTTAAGCATTTATATTGCAATTTATTTATATGTATTACTAATTTCGTTTATATTTGCAAAAAGGTGTTTAAAAAAAGAAATAATGAAAAGGAACGAAAACGGGCTAAAAACTGAAGAAAATGAAGTGAAGATTAAGAATCAGGAAGACTGGGCTTAAAGAGAAGATTAAACCCAAGAGATTAAGTTATTGGGCCAAGAAAGAGAATTAAATTTGGATTTGTGAAGATTGAAGCTCAAGAAGAAGCCCAAGCCCGACTGCAGAATACTCTGGAACCACAATTCAACCAGCGGCTGGAATATTCAGCCAGCGGTTGAACATAAATATGGAAGGCGGTGAAGCGTGCGGGTCAAAAACCGGGTTTCGTGAGTAAAAAGCCAACCCAACCGGCGGCTGAAATATTCAACCGGCGGTTGGAGGCCATAATCAACCAATAAACCATACAATTTACAATACGAATTAAGTAAAGCTTAATTCGATTCTAGGGTATAGAAGTCGACTGAAGGTGTGATTTGGAGGCTAGGAAGCTAGGGTTTGAAGGTTTTCAACCCTAACGAAGATTTGGTTCGGTTTCTTGGGTTTGATTCTTAATCTTTTCTATTTACAATGTACATGTTTTTAGATATGGTTTTGATTACTTTGAACATGAGCTAATTCTTTAATTGTATTTGCTTAGATGAATGATTTTTAGATGAAGGTTTTATGATATGTTTATGTTGATTTGAATTATGAATGATTATTGAGTTTATTTGAAAGATCCATATTAATTGTGTGTTGATTAATTGTTACTTAACATGGTCAAAAGACTTATGCTATAACTAGGGTTTGTATGAGTTGATTGATTATTTGCAATTAAGTAATTTATTAGTTAATTGTGGCTTGAGACTGTAACCGGTAATAGGTTAAGACAATGGCAATTAATAAAACCTAATTAATGTGATAGTTATTTAACCAATAGTTATAAACTTGCGTTAACACGAGGTTGCTGAATGAATCTCAATGATCTGTTGATAGTATTAATTGAATAAGGTTTAGGTTAATAATACATAGAAGAAATTCTAGTGTATTCAAGAAAATGTAGTATTAAGCTAAAGCTTATAGGATTAGTTAACCTTAACAGGAGACTATCTATATTTGTTAAAATCACCATAATAAATAATCAACAGTTCAATAAACATATCTGAAACCTGAATCGAGAAATCACGAATCTAAGTAAATACATGCTTCTCTATTTGATTATCTTTAGTTACTTTTTATCTTTTTAATTGTTTAAAGTTTAAATCGTTTTTAATTAAAATCGTTCGTACGGAACTAAAACGCACCCCTTGTATATTTGTAATTTGTAATTTAAAAGGTTTAATTAATTATTTTAATTTACACTGATTCCCGGTGGTTCGACTCGGTCTTACTTAAGCTATACTATAATACGAACATGTATTCTTGCCTGGTTGTGTTAAAGTTAACTTTAATATTTCCATTTAATTAAAACTTGTTATTTTTAATCACCACTTAACACGCTTCATCTAAGTAAACACAAATAGAAAATTAGCTCATAGCTACGATAAAAGAATTCATAATTAAACTCAAACAAAATAACATTGTCTAAAAAGAATAAGAATTGAAAACCAAACCGAAAACCCGAACAATCTTCGCAAGGGTTGAAAACCTTCAAACCCTAAACTTCCTCACTCCAAATTCGTGCTTAAACCTCTTCTTAAACCCCCAAAGTCGAATTAGGCTTTGGTTATTTCGTATGGTATATGGCTGGCGTAAAGCCTCTATTTATAGATTTGTAAGCCGGCATCCAACCAGCGGATGGGCCTTCCAATCGACAGTTAAGCTTGAGTGATAAACCGACTTAAGGCCCGTTAGCCTCCAACCGGCGATTGGCCCTTCCAACCTGCGGTTGAGCTCGGGTTCCAGAATATTCCTTCCGCGGCCAGCTTCAACTCTTATTTCCTTTTTACACTTTCATCCTTTTTCTTTGATTCTTCTTCATTTTAAGTCCCTTTTCCATTCTTTTTCAAATTCAAGCCATAATTACATCTATTTGCAAATACGAACGAAATAAGTATCTAAAATCATATAAATGCAATATAAATGAATTAAAAATAAGGAAATATTATTAATTAAATAAGTATTTATTTGATGTTATCAAATATCCCCCATTTGAATCCTACTTGCCCTCAAGTAGACTATCAATTCAGACCTAACTATAAATGCACATATGACTTTTTTTCTGCGAAAAATTTAAATATATCTAAGGATCATATTAGGATAAACATGCTTTTATTAGGAAATATTAAATCTATCATGACTGTTGATATTTATTATAAACCTCATCAAACACTTTAAAACACAAAACTTTCTAATTTTGACATTTCAAATGATTATTGATATTTTAATCCGCTTTAAACCTTCTATACTCAAGTCTCTGAACAACATATTATTATTATTCATGAATATAACTTATGATTTCTACAAGAGATATACTTCTGTAATCAAATCATAAACATAATTCCATATAATGAGTGAGTATTTGATAAATCATTCTTTTATAGGAGTCAAGACATTGGTGACAGGTCTGTACCTTAGTACAACAAATCGACTTAACTTGACTCGGGTAATAGTATAACCAATTTCTAGTCAAATCAACGGTGACAGGTCCGTACCTCGGTACAACATAGCGACCTAATTTGACTAGTATTTACGTTATGTAAATTTATATAAGCATTTATGCTTTTAATTAGATATCCTGATGGAAACCAGGTCTGTACTTAGTACAACAGAGGAATCGATCGGTGTATCTTCAAATTATTTCAATTTAAACCCCAAAATTATAGCATATGTTATGATATCATACAGAAATTAAGACTTACAAAGTCATATATCAACTTGTGTTCCCCATAAAATTATATCCACGTTAGATTATTATTTCTTAAAGTTCAAAAACTTTTGTATAGAAAGCCTATTAATACATCATATAATGAATATGTCGAACACTTATGTGTAAAATTAGAAAAATTGGATTTAAAAAATGTTAGTTAGGCCTATCAACACATCATAAATAGTATTGAATACCTCCATTTTTATACATGCCCCTAATGTAATATCATGTCCCAAAAATAGGATCGCAAAAATTTTAATTTTTTATAATATGACAAAACTTAGTTGGTTATAAAATGGAGGACAAATGAATACACTTCTTTTGTATGTCCCTCCCCCCACTTGAGTTGTACAATGCCCACATTGTACTAAATAATAAAATAAAGTGAAAAGAGAGAAAAGAAGTGGAACAGAAAAACTCCCCTGATACAAGTAAATATACATGGCGAGTTGTCTCCCGAAAGCGCTATTTGTTTATTGAAGGAGTCGTTAAGCTCGACTCAGTTCCATACTCTCCTAAGTGAGTGGATAAAAGTCGAGGATACTCTCGCCTTCTTTGTCACGCTCGTCTCCATAATACTGCTTCACCCGGTGACCATTTACTTTGAAAGTTCGCCCGTCTGGATGAAGTAACTCTACTGTTCCATATGGGAATACCTTGTGGATAAGGTATGGACATGTCCACCTAGATTTTAACTTCCCTGGAAATAAACGCAAACGAGAATTGTAAAGTAGTACACGATCGCCTTCCATGAATTCTATATTCGTTTTTATGCGCGCATCATGCCAATTTTTAGTTCTCTCCTTGTAAATTCTCGAATACTCATATGCATTCAACCGCAGCTCATCCAACTCGTGTAGTCAGAACTAATTCATCATACGATCACTTGAGGAATAATACTCTTCTTCGCCCACTGCAAGCTAACATGCACTTCTCTATTGATTTGTTTCATCATCTTCCAAAGACTACATTTTATTCAAGAAAAGTGATTGTTGTCTTTATTGAATGGATGAGTGATATGAATCTCTCGCTCTCATGATAATGACCAGCGATTACACATAGTTGAGATTTCATCACTTTGGTAAACACTCGTAAGAACACAAGTGATAGACGTGATCTTCTTCTTCAGTGACAGGAGTTTTGACTTCATTATTTCCAATGATAACATCATCAGCGATTTGTGATGTGCTAAAACCATGTTATACGAAAAATACTGATTATCTAGACTAAAACACAACTAGGCAAGTGTTTCTAATCGCACAATAGTATAGTTAATGTAAGATTCAGTTAAGTTCGTCTCCACGGGGAACAATATATATGTATTTTAAGCAAATAATTCATCTAACAGTTTAACTAACAAAAAGAATTAAAGATTGGGAGTTTTGTGTCTTTTAACGATAAACAGTCAAAAAGAATTTAATTGAACTAATAATTAACTAAAGTAAATTGATAAAAAGAAAGTTTTACTCAAATAGAGAAAATATAGTTGTTTAGACTGTTTAACATCTAGCTTTTAAATATTTAGATTAAGAACTAGATCAGATTTAGTCCACCTAGAAAACACAATTTGGACTACAAGTTGTCACTTAACAATTACCTAGTCAAAATTATACAATCCAAGTGTCCTTGAAATTTAAAACCTCTTAACTTTGAATCGCGTATTTAATGAAATCCCAAGTTAACTAATAGTCTTACTTTCATAAAAACCATTAACCATACAAGATGTCTCTAAATTATGGTTCACCAATATTAATAATCAACTAACCAATTCAAGTCTTTTAATTACGTCTAACTAGAATTCACAATCAATTACTCAATTCAATTACTCAATTGACAAAGCAACAATATCATGCAAAAGTTATCACTAATTGCAAAGCAATAAAGTTTACTACTTGAATTAAATAATCAATCAAAAATATCAATCATTCGTTGTTTACCGAG
Source organism: Gnaphalium uliginosum (assembly GCA_963930675.1). Taxonomy (NCBI): domain Eukaryota; kingdom Viridiplantae; phylum Streptophyta; class Magnoliopsida; order Asterales; family Asteraceae; genus Gnaphalium; species Gnaphalium uliginosum. Next base: position 71,108,366 of record OZ005680.1, on the reverse strand, counting down.
AAATCAAAGTCTATAAATCCAGTCACTAGATGTCAATTAAGCCTAAACAAGCATTAGATACTTAGCACATAATGGTGGGTGAAGTCAAAAAATAAATCATAGACAAAATCATGTTCATAATCGAGTAATTAATAAGCAAACCAATGTTAATGACATATGGAATTAATCTTCTCGCTTCTAACGGTTGAAAGTGGTTGAATCGGACTCAAGATGTCTCTAAAAGTCATCTCTTTTACTCTCAATTCGACTGGAAAAAGAAGTAACCTAATAAATATCTTTAAAATTCGTATTTAAACTGTTTCTGGCCGACATGACATTTGCGGCGCGATCTGAAAGGATCATGCCTCTAAACGTGCCGGTTACAATGCCATTGTAAAATTTACCGACGTGATGGCAAAAACAGGATCGCGCCTCCATTTTAGTGTTTAACGACGCGATTGTTACAGGATGGCAACGCGAATGTGAGGTTTCACGACATTATTTATTAACTGGTCAGAATCTGCACCTTATTTTGCCAATTTAGCTCCAATCCACTTCATTTCAACAGCAACTCTTCTTAAATGAACCTAAATATAAATTTTAAACAATTAAGTACCAAAAGTTCATAAAGATAACTATAATTATCACAAAATGGAATCGATATGGCTATGGAAAATTTGTATAAAACGAGCCATATCAATTTGGTTGGTCAGCAATCTAGTGACCCAACAAAGGTAACAAGTGAAACAAAAAAGTTTTGTGATTCAAAATAAAGTAAAAGCATATCCACAAGATGAATTACTAAACAAACTTAGGAAAATATAAAAGTTCTTCAGTCTACTCATAACTTAAAACCAAAATCAACTTACATATCAGACCAAAAACATAAAAGTACCGCAAGGATAACAAAACTTGTTATACATGTAGTAACAAGTGTCATAAGGCTGAAGTATGCAAACTAGAAAGAAAAGAAACAAAAATGAGTAAGACTGAACATGTTCAAAATATCAAAATAAAATCATATAGGAAGATTTTTAGTCAGCACAAAGGACCCACTCAGAAGTAGGTTCTAAAAAAAAAACTGATATGATTTGTGTCTCTTGTGCATAATGAAAAGAAATGATATTTGGATAGTGGTTGCTCAAGACATATGACAGGTTGCAAAAAGTATCTGTCAGAGTTTCAGGAAGAAGATGGACCTTGGTGAAATAAGGTGAAAATTCAATTGCTGAGACAAAAAGGTATAGAATTGTTAAAACTGGTAATGTAACTTTCAACAGAGTTGCATATGTTTTGGGATTGAAGTATAATCTCCTTAGCATAAATCAGATTACTAATGATGACAATGAAGTAAGGTTCCAAGAAAGAGCAGACATAATCTATAATTTCAAAGGAAAACCACTATTACTAGTTAGATGTGTAACTTCCTAAAACTCATTTATGTGTTTTTGTTTATTTAGTTAGTTTTGATTTATTTGTTTTTGTTAAGGTTTCGTTAGAGTTTGAACTTCAAATGTGATGAAAGCACTTGATCGGGTGAAAAGGAGGGGCCTTTTGGCAAAGTGTCATTAGGGGTCAAATTGGTGATTAGGAGAATTAAACCCTCATTTTTCAAATCGGTTTTTTTAAGCTAAGAGGAGAAAACCCTAACCCTATAGTTCTTGTTGCAAGTGGAGTGATTTCGTGAAGATTTAACCGTCAAACTCGATCAATTGAGTTTCGTAATCGTCAAGGTAATATCTCTACATGTTTCCTTATGATTATAGTTTGCTCTGGTCATGTTAAATGAGTGAAATGTCTGCAAATTCATTTGAGGGTTTATGTTAGTCGATGATGAATTAAACGAATTGTGAGTTGATTAGACGATTAGTGATGTTCCAGAATTCAGTCATGTTTCAACAATAATATAAAATTGTAAACATGTTCGATTATTCTAAAATTTAGAACCATGATGTTTTATACAACTTTTAAGTTTTAAGTGTTTTCTAGTTCGGACTCAAAATGGGTCAAACTTTTAAGTGTTTTCTAGTTCTATAAATCTAGACAGACGGGAGACGAACCTGTTAATTGGTTTTATAAAATCTATATATAATAGAGTATAAATCTAAAAGCTTTGAATTTATGGAACATGCTTTTTGATGTGTTGTTGAGTGACCTGTAAAATATCATAAATATGAATGAGTAGAAACGGGTCTAGTGCATTAATCTTTAGAATGAAGCATTGTTGAATTGTTAGATCATAATGCTTTGAAGTTGGCTTAAGAATGATAAATCGGTCAAAGTACAAAGTAAAGATGATTAAAATATGTTGTGGGAGGTTTTGGTTTGTGTTTTGGGAAGTCAATAAACGAATTGGATCGAATCAGTTCATCATGGGCATAATAAGGCCATGACAGCGAGTATGCAACTTACTGTCAATGGCATGTCATGGCCATGGTGGAAAAAGGAGACGTAGAAATGGTTTGTCATGGCCATGATAAGGCCATGACAGAATTTTAAGTAAGAGGAGTGATTGTTGTGTCAATGGTATGATTGTATCATTAGCATATTTTGGGGACAAAACACAATGTTCGTATATGTTTCTAAACCTATCTAATCTATCGTATAGGGTACAGTGACATTTTATGAGATAATCTGCATACGGTTAAACGATTACTAGCATATGAGGTAAGATAATGTTTGTGAAAACCGAGTGCACAATCAAAACCTATTCACTTTTGATTAATACTAAAGTGTTTTAGAAGTGAAGAATTAACTAACAAATTCAACCACGTCAATGCACTCGGGTACTGGGTATTTGTTGGTAGTGGTGTTTAGTTAGCTTTGTATATCGAAAGTCTTCCAATTCTGTCAGGTCGAGCAAGCGTGTTACTAAAGGGGCGTTGAAGTTGAAATTGTAGGTAAAGAGTTTAGGTCTGGTTGAGTCTTCAAGTGAGAGATTGTTGAGGTGTGAAGTTTAAACCAAACGAGACGATTGAACGAAGATAAGAAGGAATCTGGCGAAGTACCCAGAGGGTACTGGTTGTACCCGGCAAGTATAAATCAAGAACATCGAGCAGAAACTTTGGTGAAGAAACTCGCTTCGCGAGTTTGAGTTTTGCTCGTGACAGAAAAATTGATTCGATGATCGGGTTCGATTGTTGGTTTGTTCCAGAGAGGTTTTTTTGGGATCCGGATTATGGATTCAGGTTCATCATTCTTTGTGATCCCGTACAAAATAATAGATGAACATTATCAAACCCGGGGCTTGATGTTGCGAGTTTAGGGACGTGATGTCTCGGAAACTTCATTGATATGGACTAAAATAATTCAAAGATTAGAGGTTTGTTATGGTACTCAAGAGGATGATTTTCTCGGTTTGGGTAGATGGGTAATAAACGTACCACAACCATTTGGTAATCGATATTGGGAGTTATCGGGGCATTTTGGATATCGCTAGCGGGTTGAAATGGGAGACCATGATTTGTCAGGTATCCCAGGTTATTTTTGAATGATTAGGTGGTTTAGAGCTCCTACACTAGAAGATATTGGTTGTAGAAGATGTCGAATAGAACGCCTTCCACTGGGCTTGTATATTGGTTGATGTTTAGTTCAACAACAAAGTGGATTTTCTAGTGGAATCAATTGGGCATTTTCGAGTGGGTTAGAGGCAGATAACCTTGTAAGTCCTAGTATTTGAGCTTTCGAAAATTGTTGAGTGTGTCGGGAACTCTTGGGAGCTTGGTAACTGAGGGAAGTATTAAAGCTAATGGGAGTTTGGCAACTAATGGGAGTCCTGAGACGGTTGTGCAATTAATGGATCTCAAGCTTATACCAAATTAGTGTGCGGATCCTCGGTAACACTAGAGCGTTCGGATCTTCAAATTTGTACTCTCCAATGGCAAGTTTTCTGACGACTGACCCGGTATTATGAACTAGAATCTTCTAAGTGAGTTGATGTTATTGTTTAAATTCGTACAGTGGGAGCGCTGAGTGGGAGAAGATGTGTTCATTGAAATCGTACGTGTGTTTTTAGGGTCGGTGTACCAACGGGAAAGCGAAAGTTAGTAATGTAGATTTCAAGGTTGTAATTGCGTTCTCACGACAAACCTTGATGATGATCTACGGATTTGTTCTATCAGCGAATTTCTGATTGATGGGAAGGAAAATCGGATAGGTGAAATTATGTATGGGTGGCCGTTGACATGTTGTTGGCAGGATCAAACGTGATTGTAATCGACGAATTGAAGAGATTGGTGTCACTTGAAAGAATAATGTCGTTGTAGTTTCGTAAACTCAACGTATCTTCTTGGGCTAGAAAATGGTGGTGTGGATAACAGAAGATTGGTCCTAGTTTAGTAGAGGTGTTCAGTTAGATTTATATATCGAAAGTCTTCCGATTCTGTGAGGTCGAGCAAGCGTGTTCTGGATGGTTTCCGACGGTATTGGTTAAGTTAAGAATGAGTGTTACTAAAAGGGCGTTGAAGTTGAAGTTGAAGTTGAGGTTTGGTGAAGAAACTCATGTCGTGAGTTTGAGTTTTGCTTCCCGAAACTAAAGGTACCCGGTGGGTACCATACCCTACCATGCTGGTAATGGGTCGGCCAGAGCTGTTATTGGAAACTTCTTGTTGTGCAAGTTTGGTACCCCTATATATTGTGACCCCTACTCTTGTAAACCCTAGTGGAACGATATTTATGTGAAAATCTCTCAGTTTGGACCATGGACTAAACCAATCTACAAGTTGGAGATTGGACATAATCACGTGATATCCTCGTGTCGAATTGTTCATTGTTTATCTTCTGCTAACAATTGGTTTCTCTTCTGCTAACAATTGGTTTCTCTTCTGCTAACAATTTGTTATTGTTTATCTGTTTGTTGTTTGTGGGTGTAACCTCAATTATACGAGTGTTCTTGGTTTCTCTTCTGCTAACAATTGTTTATTGGTTAGTTGGATGTTTTCGCTGCAAATTCCTAACAAGGACTACCCCTTTAGTTCTTGGTTGGTTGTGGACTAACTGTACCCGAATTGACGAAAATGACGAAATGACGATAAGACAATGGGATGAGTATTGAATGTAGAGTTGTAGGCACGAATTTAGGACTTGTACTCGAGTTCTTGTCATGCTAATTGTTCATATTGTTGATATTTTTGACTATCAATAATGTTTGCCTTGTTATTTACGTATGTTGATTAACTATGCATGACTTAGTTGAATATTGAGATAAATACGTTTTGTTGAATAATGGTTTTAACTAGCGTTTTGACTTTAGAACCCATTATGTTTACTCTGGTTTAATAGTTGATACTTGTTACTACTTGTAGACTGTACATTTGCAGGTTAGTTAACTATGATGATTGTGACGAGTGAGACAGGTAGTCTGGCTTATCCAGAATATTAGGCCTTAGCTCGTTAATGAAGTATTTCATTTAGTTTGATTTCAGTTAGACTTTTATTATGAGTTTCATTTATATTGTGTTTGATGCGATGAAGTAACACCGATACCGTTTTGGTTTTAACTATATTTGGTTTGTTTAATTATTAACAAGACGTTTTCCGCATTACTTTTTTATTCAAATTGAAGTTTTTGAAAACTCATATTTTTAAATTCAGGGTGTTACAAGAAGGGAAAGATATGTATCTCTTTGACCTCAGTTCTGCATATAAAGACATTGAAATAAGTTTTTACTCTCAATCTGCACTTGAATTTGGTTATGGCATAAGAGGCTTTAACACTTAAACTTCAAGAACGTCAATTTATTGTCAAAGAAAAAGGCTATGAGGGATTACCAGAACATACATATAAGAAGGATATGGGGGAGGGGGTGTTCTAACATGTGTTCTTGGAAAGAAAAGTAAGCCTCACTTTCCTTCCAAATTACTAAATTCCATTGATCAGCCTCTACATATGCACCATATGGATTTCTTTGGCCTATGAGCACCGAAAGTTTAGGAGGAAAGAAGTATACTCTTGTATTAGTTGATGAATTCAAAAGGTATACATGGGTTATTTTCTTAAAAGCTAAAAGTGATGCTCCTGAAGAGATCATAAGTTTGATTGAAGACAATAACCTCATTTCTATGTATTGGTCTGAGCAAGATATGACTTATTTGAAATAAAATGCATAATTCATAAAAGTAAATCTTTCCGCAAGAACAACCGCATAAAAACCTAACAGGAAAGCAACTTTGGAGTGATCATAGCACAAAATTCAAGAATTCATCTTTAATTCAATTTTATGATGATAGAGGTATCATTCACAACTTCACAACTTTTTCTTTTGTACTAAGAAAAATGAAGTTGTTAAAAGGAGAAACAAAACTCTTATTGATGAAAGGGTTTAGATTGCTCTATTTTGATCAAATATAAAAAGTCAATTTATTTATAACTTTTTATATAAGTAGATAGATGCTACTTAATTTATCATATTTTTTAGTATATTATAATCGAAGATAAACAATTTGAAAAAGGAAAGAAAGCAACAATATAATGGCACATCATAAATCACAACTAATATTATATATATATATATATATATATATATATATATATATATATATATATATATATATATAGGAATGAGATTCTGGTAACAACAAAAGAATAAAATAAAAACAATGAAAATAAACCCCAACCCTTGAATCAAAATATATATATAAAAAGGAGTAAAGATAAAATAAAAGTGATGAAAACAATTAACCTTCACAATTTTATGAAGTGTGAAATTGATTGTTTTTTTGCTTCAGACTTAATTTTTAAATGTGAAACTTATTTATTTTTGAGTTCACATAAAATTTATGAATTGTAAAGATTGAAAATTAAGCTTCACACATACATAAATTTATGTGAATCCAAAAAAAATAACCTTAATTTCTTGAAGCAAAATAAAAATAAAAGTTCACATGAAATTTTTTTGAAAAACATGAAAAAATAAATAAATGTTCACAACAAAAAACGTATACGAAAAGAAAAAATTAAAAGTTCACAACTAAAAAAAATTATAAATACAAATTGAGATCGTTTGTACTATTTTTATTTTAAATTATTATGTTCACCATAATCCAACCATATTTATATATATATACATATGTAAAAGTTAATATGATACCAATAAATTTCCAACTACAAAGTTAGTTGTAACTCAATCAAAGATCATTGTACCACGTTTACAAGCTCCGATAATATCACTAGCTTCATTTTTTTATTTATTTTTTTCTTTCTTTTTTTAATCGGGTGGTGGGGGTCGCATTTTTAATATGTGATTAGAGCGAAAAGCAAAAAGCGAAGGGAGTGGGTTGAGGTAGCATAGAATGGTTAAACATCGTATTGAGGTGACCATTTCACCCCTCAAAATGGTTGACAACATGATTGGATCAAGGTGTTGGCTACCATTTTGAATAATAGCTTTTTTATTTTTACTTTGTGTGTGTATAATTATTTATAAATGTAAAAAATATTTAAATGTTGGTTCAATTTTCAGTTTGATAATTACAGTTGAAAGTTAGTTTCAGTATGATTTCAATATAAAAATAATGTGCATGGCACTAATATGTCTAATTTTTTTTAGAGTGGTGAATTATAAATTTGAAAAGGCATGGACATGTCTACTTGTCCAGTCAGTGGAGTGTTTAACTAAATTATGTTTTTTTATCAACTTGTTTAATCACTCTATTTCTTAATTTTGTAAATGTTAATATCGTACTCCGTATAACTTTATTTGTTTTAATTAACTGATGTATAAGCATCATATCATCCATATCCTTGTTCATGTTTGGGTAGTCGTTTAACATCTCCTTAAAGAAGTATAAATATCCAACGACGTACGGTTTTAATTTTATTTTTAGGATTTTGATAAACATGTGGTTAACGCCGCTGACATGCAACACTGCACTTTCTATTTTCATTTCGTGGTGGGTCATATATATATCTTAATGATTTAATGCCGTCGAAAAAAGATAGGCAAGAATATAAAACTAAATGAGCTAAAGATATATAAAAAGGAGTATGTACATAAGATAAATGGCAACAAGATTAATTCTCAACAGATAATAGCTAAATTTTGATCATAACAAACTGCTTGAAGCGTACAGATTAACGTTTAACAAAGTTGAAACACACACGCATGCATGCCATAAATATACTAAACCTAGATCGAAATGATGACACTAAACTACATGAACATACAATCCCATTCAGAATGGAAACATAGAATACGTCTCATCCATGTCCTAGCTAGCATAAACCTGGACTAGTCACTGTTGCTAGCAAACTATAATCGGGAACGTAAAACGATGATATTTAAGAAAATGATGGAGCATGATATGCTATATGGTGTACGCACGGCACACGGTCAAGTAGTTGGATCATAGATGATCAGGGGTTGGTGGTTGCGGTAGATGGAGGAGTAAAGATTCCAGGGAAAGATGGAAGTGATGGGGAGGTTGGCATGGTTGGGATGGAGGAAAAGGGGTTGCTTCCGCTGATAGAAGGGAATGGGAATACTGGTGTTGGTATCGGGGGAGTTTGGAATGCTGGCATTGGGAAATTACTACCGAAGCTCGGGATTCCAGGAATGTTCAACAGACGACGACCTGCAGCTCCTTCCAGATTGATGGAGACAGACAGAGCAAGCACGAGACATAGGATGATAAGCTTGCTACAAGCCATTTGGTGTGAATATATTTCAGATCCAACAAGAAGCTAGAGTATAATAGTGTTTTAACTGAGTTATTGAGGGTATTGTAAGAGATATGATGTGAGGATGAACGTATATTTCTACATACTTATATAGAGACGTGTTGGGACCATCACATTGAATTTTATAAAAGTAATATTAATTTGGGGTTTTTAATTTTTTCAAGTTTATAATCCTGAATTATTAAATTATTATCTAACAAGTTTTTTGACAACAATTAATTAGAGAAATTTATCATGATGTATGGAGAGTCAACGATGGTGTTTATACTAAATAGACATTGTCATTAAAATTTTAGCTAAATGGTCACCATTTTCGTCGAAAAGCATTAGCGAATCTAACGAAAACAATAGAACCATTAACAATAAGACACGTTGACTACAAAATTCGCCTAGTCAACTAAAAATTCAACGGTCTACACACTTTTCACTAAAAATTACTACAACGGTCAAATTTGACCTTCAATGTCTAAAATTAGACAAAATTTTGAAAAATATTCAAAATGGTCAAAACACAATTCGCTCCAATTACTAAAAAATACACATGAATTCGCTCAAATGCTCAACAATTCGCTTCAATTAAATGTCCTACAATTCGCTCCAATTATTAAAAATATACATGAATTTGCTTAAATACCTAACAATTCGCTCAAATGCCTCAACAATTCTCTTCGATTAAAAAAAACACTACATTTCGCTCAAATTCACAACATTTCGCTCCAATTAAAAAAAAACACTACATTTCGCTCAAATGCAAAACATTTCGCTCAAATGCAAAACATTTCGCTCCAACTACAAAAAAACACTACATTTCGCTCCAAATAAAACAAAATGCCTAGGAATTCGCTCCAGATGCTTTTGTTGACTTTATTTTGAGCGATTTTATGGAGCGAATCATTTGGTATTTGAGCGAATTCATGTGTATTTTTGATAATTGGAGTGAACTACTTGATGTGATGGAGCGAGATCTTTGACCAAATTGGATAATTTTATAGATTTTGTCCATTTTTAGATATTGTAGGTTAAATCCGACTATCTAGGTAATTTTCTCTTTTGCCGAAATGTAAAATAGGATGAAAAGGAATGTACAAGCTTTGATATAGAGAGTACAAGTGCTTTATGTGTTGATTGCTTTGTTGTAACTCACAAATCAATTGGTTGAAATATTATTTGTCGACTAGCTAAGTTCATGTGACATGTGACATGTGACATGTGATTAATTAGTTGGTTAAATATAATTCGCCAGATTCGTCGGATGACTATTTCGGTAAATTTTATATCTATTTAGCTAAAATAATTTTGTAACCTTACCATCGGATGAAAAGGGCTTCGTTAACTGTCTTTTTTTTTTCATCAATTAATTGTGCTACGTACGTATATAAAATGCGGGATAAATATGTCATACTTGGAAACTCGAGAAATTAACTAAACACACTAAGTATACATTAGCTAGATTAGTCTATAACACACTAAATAAACAAACAGACATACAAGCATCCAACGAAATGACACCAGTAATTGATTGACAAAGTTGAATGTATAACCGGTGTATTTGGCACTATATTTTAAGAGATTTTAGGGGGTTGAAATTCTATTTTTAGAAGCTCTTATAAATAAGAATGGTTTACTCGAAAAAAAATTCCATAAATCAAATTCTGAAAATTGAAAGCCTTTTCAAATAGCTTCTAGAATCTCCTAAGGGATTCTTCAGCTTCAGTCATAATCTCCAGCTACCAGCTTCAGCTCCAAGCACTAACTCCAGCTTCAACTAATTATTTCCAAACACACCCAACATCTAGAAAAAAACCCATGAACTTAATTTATATTCAATGAAGTACATACAATACAATAGGTGCAAACTAGTTGTCGATCTCCATAGAGTTAGTGTTGTTTTGTCGATCTCGATTCGATCTTTAAATTGTAGAATTATATATGGTCAATATGATTCAGTAAAAAAGGGTAGAGACAATCTTAGAGTTATATTTTTCCATCATTATTAAATCAACTCTTTTAATTCAAACCAAAAGTATTGTTCCTGAAAATGCATCTAGGTGAGGAGTTCAATTATATATGTTTTAAAAATATCTAACTAGCTAATTAATGAGTTGGAAAGGATGATTATTCGTACATTCACTCTTTTTTATGTACGTACATCACTGATTGTGTTTTAGTGATGTATAGATAAAAAAAAAGTGGTGTATTAATCACTTATATTATAAAAATCTGCTTCAGTTATACTAATTAAGCCAGTTTTGAGTAAAAATGATTTATTATATTCTGTCCCATAACAAGGATGCTTATTGAGACCATACGTGAGTTTTTCATTTTATATTTGGTGTGTCTATATACGTACTCGTTGGAATTAAATGACATCAACAAACAACTTAACTTTATTGGAAAGTTTTCAGAGTCTTCAACAGCCTTCAATTCGGGACGAGAGAATGCATAAAATGGGAAGAGGAGTAAAGCTTGTACATCAGCATATTGAATTCAATCTAGTTGGCAGTTGGTTTGCCATCTTACTAGTTAGTGATTACATTCATGGTTGGTAGATGAGCATTGTAGAAATACATCTTTCGCATATATAGGGTATAACATTTTCAACAATCTTCTTCGTATAATCTAAGATATAAATACATACATGTACAACTCCCTTTGCGAACTATACAGCGCAAATATGCAGAAGTATGTCCAGGCTCTGTATTATGCGACAATGGACAATAGCTCAACTCAGTGATATACATCTCTCTCTATAGTGCACAAATTGTTGCCTGTTTTCTCTACTAGTCATCTACCTGGCATGTTTATTTTTCATTACTTTTTCTTTTCCATCTTAGTGTACCAAACAGTACAGCATCTATATGTTGCGCTTGCTGTGATGATGTACAAGTAAGAAAAACGTAATATACAAGTATATTAATTAGCTTACTGGACTCGACTTATGCTGACATACAGCAGCATCCTTTGTAAGTGACAGCTAGCAAGGCTAAGCACTTGTTAGGAATTAAATTCACAACAGCAAACTTTAGTACACAAAGCATTACCAATAATTTAAAGAATACTGGTCTGATCTGTTGGTGCCAATGAATTTTAAGTATAGTCCATTTCTGAGTTCAATTCAAAATTAGGCCCCACAACGTGTTAGTACAGGATACCAGATAAGAGATGGGTCCAACATTTAGGCTCTATTACCACCAAAAAAACTGAGCAAAACTCGACCAAGGTTAACTAAGCAAAACCCGTGTTGTGTGGTGATGTGGGTTTTGTTTTACGTTTTCTAAAATTTCAAACTTTTTCTATAAATACAACCTCTCTTCATTTTTTTGAAAAACTAGATAGATAAAATTGTGAAAAATCCACAACTAAACATACACTTGCAACCATATCATAGCGTCATCAACATCACTTACAGTTAAGCAAAAACACTCTTAAAGAAAACAATATATGTCAAAGACTTTAGAGCAGTCACAGTGGTAAGTGGGTCACACAATGATAACCATGTATAAGTCAATAATAAACACACACAAACAGAAAAAACAGACAACACAAGGTTTTTACATGGAAAACCTAGAGTTAAAACCACGGGACCATCGGACCACTTAAATTTCACTATAATACGAACGATATTAAAAGAATGGACGACCATCACATATCCCCACATCAGTTTCAGAGATAGATTACAATAATGGATCGCCCTCAACCTTATCGGATTACTAGAGACTTGACGTACGGGGGACAGAGGTGGACTCTCGTACACTCTATCTTTTTCTCTACCTCCTCACCCAAAACTCTATATTTAATTCCTATATTTATACAGGCAACCCTCAATAACTTTCTAATTTGATTATTAATCATATCTTAATTAGAATCCATACTCTCTAAGTTAACTTGTTACTCAAATTACCTTGGTCTTCAAATCGCATTAGTTTAGGTAATTGACTCAAAACCAAACAAATTTGCTACTCCTAAGCATCACAGCGACATCAGCATCACCTAATTCATTTAGCAACAGACCTCTCAGTGATAGCTTATCCGCCACTCACTAATTTCTTTTAATAAATAGTATTACATTACATTATTAATAATGATAAAACAATACACTAATTGTAAAGCAAAAAGAAAAAGAAAAAAAAAAAGTTTGCAACAAAATTAACATTTAATATAGAATTAACAAATTGTACACCTTAATTTGCGCCACAATAACTTGTAGCCATTAATTTACACATTCAAGTTTTGGCCAATGTAATTTGGGTTTAGGTTAAATCAAGTTCAAACAAAAAATCTGGTTCACTGTGACGCCACGTGCGATCACCAGCTACAGGTGTAGTGATGACGCCCACCACGAAAACGTACCAACGACACCCCTACTGGTAGGGATCTTAGGAGGAAAAAATGGACCAACCTGAAAACCCGCTTATACCTGTCTAACTAGGTGGTTAGGTTAGGGCTGACAATTTAAGACTCGATTCGAAACTCGACACGAACCCAACTTGAATATAATCAGGTTTGGGTCGGGATTTTTGAGGCGCCAACCCATCAACCGGAAACCCGCCAACTTGATATTTTTTCAGGTTGTGTTCGGATCAGCAAATGAATTTTCGGGTTGAACCCGACAACCCGAAATATTTTAATATTATTATATATTTATTTTAATTTGAATATAACACATTATTTGGACCTTTTCATTTACTGATCTATGACTTTTTCTTTGATACCTTCATGTTTTGGTAGAAATTGTGAATTAATGACGTTCTGGTAATGAATTCAACTTAATATAATATGTATTATGATTACTTTTGAAATTTTGTAAGCATTTTTATGATTACAGATGATTAAGCGATTAACTATTATTTTTGAAAAGATTGACACATGTACCTTATCCTTAGCCATGAGGTTCCAACATTTTTTCCTGAATTTTCGTAGGAGTTGTTCCCGGGCATACCAAAAAAAAAGGTTATTATACACCCCAACCCCGTCCCTTGGAAAGAAAAAGGTAGCATCGAAGAAAGGAAAGAGCGAGATGGTGGTTTTTGTTGTTCCCGCGAAGCGAGGATGATTCGACCAGCGAATGATGTGGGTCAACTTTTTGTCTATCCATTTGATCCAAGTAACCCGAAACCGACCTGATCCCAATGCTCGGATTGAAAAAAAAAATTTCTACATTTTAATAGTAAATTTCAAAATTATATGTTTAAATATAGACTAGAGAGTGAAGACCATTGATGAACAACACTAAAAAGTGAGACCGAAGGAAAAGAAAGCGACCCAAACATATAATTGGACTAGAAAATCCCAATGTTAAAACATATTAAAATGTCCACCAGATTTGATCAGATTATGTATTCTTTAATTCATTTTATCATGGAGACATTGAGATCAGATAATGAATGAATACAGAAGTAGAATATACACTAGTTGTGCTTCAAAAAAACCCTTTCTTTTTTATGTATGTGTACATTGATTGGTCCACTGCTAGATATCTAGGCAAGACAACTACCTAAATAGCACTATCATATACTCCTATAGCACAATTGTAACAAAAGGATCTTTGGCTGAATCTTCATAGATTGTGTTTTACGGTGAACATAAAAGCAAGTTAAGATTCGAACGCACAAATACAGCAAATTTCCAAGTATATCAACTTAAAACAAAGTTATAACTAACATGAACGATCATAACGAGCAAAAACACAACACTCAAAGTAAATGAATAATATGCAACAAAACAGTATGCAATCCTATGGTTAGAAACCACTAGAGATGCAGCAATGGATGGTAAAAAAATGATCCTTCTGTGTCCCGCTCGCAAAATGCTCAAGGCAAAATAACTTGATAAACAAATAAACACACAAGCAGCATCATATATATCACAACTGATCATGGACATATTCATATTTAAATAGATAACTGAAAAAGTCTACCACAAACTACCACAACACACTACATTGTTCATGATTAGCCGATATTAACACACATACTACAAAGTACATCTACCTCAAGAAAAAGCCTTACTTGATTAATTATCAACCAGCCTTAACCTTCTCTTCATTCACAACAGAGAGTATCGGCAAACTGTTGAGAAACTCATCCAGCCCTTCAAAGAATCCATTACCTTCGACATTATCTTCGTCCCCCTGCCCATTACCTCGATTCCCTGAAGTTGTTCGCGTAGTGGCAGGCTCTTCACCTTCATTATTATTGAACTCAACATTCAAATCCAACTTCCCCAATTCTTTTGATTGCTGCCTTCTTCTTGTATTAACATCCATATCTTTCTGGCTAGTCTCTACCTCTCGTACGTTGGTATCTACAACTTGTGCTTTCTGTTTATAACCCGATTTTAATCTTGTGTTCATCCTTTTAACCTTCTTTCTCTTGGTACTATTATTATTCCATTCAGTATCCGAATCATCATCACTAGGTTCAGAAACTCCAACAAATATATCATCAATTTCATCATCAATATAAATCCGCGGGCCCAAATTTTTATTCACAAAAACACCCTTGTGGGCCGCCCTATGCTTCTTAACATTACTTGACACATCGCAAAACGTCGAAAAAGGCATCCAATTCGAATCATTCCTTTTCTGCAAATGCGCCATCGAAACCCCTATCGGAAAGAACCCCCAAGAGCAGAAATACGATTCCTGACCTTGGACGATCGGAGGTGGAGACGATATTCGCACTGCTTGATACGCCCTTTTACAATTGTCGCAACGAAGAGTACAATTCACATAAACCCTATGATGCTCATACATATAGAAACAATACGGACATGTAGTCCAAAAGGTAGGCGAATCATCCATACCCACATCCATATCCTCCTCAGCTATCTCCGTTTCGGTTTCGAGTTCTGGTTCAGGTTCAGCATGAGGTTCGGGTTCGGTTTCGGGTTCGGGTTCGGGTCCGGGTTCCCTTATATTAACATTGTTAGGACTAACCTGAAACGGAGACAATAAAGTATGGTGTTGAAATTGATTGGGGTCGAGTGATTGGTGATGATTAAGAGAAAAAAAATTGTGTTGGTGTTGGTGATGTGGCGTAAAACCTAGGTCAGAATCGTAAATAGATTTACGAATAGGGTTTGATAAAACGGTCCAAGCATTATTAACAAGGTAAAAGGCTTGATCGGAATAGGGAAAGTGGTTATGGTTAGGGTTGAGAATGAGGGCTAACCGGTGGTATTGTAAGGTGATGTTGTGGGTGTTTTGATCGAACCGGTCCAGTTGAAGGATGCCGTACAAATCCGGTTGCTGACTTCCGTTGTTTCCGATGACTACTTGTTCGGCAGCTAACAGTGTGTCGATTATTGCTAGTATTTGGTTAGCTGTTTCGAGCCTCGGGTCGGATTCTCGGGCTCGGATTGCGAATGTTTTGGATCCGACAAGGTCGTGGGTTGTCAGAAGCTTTTCGGCAATACCTACCCACCGCTGGGCTTCTGCTCGTGCCATCAACATAGGTGGCTCCATTGTTTGGTTTCTGTCAGTCACTATGACGTGATACTAGTTTTGACTTTTGTTATCATATGAGAGCCCCAGAAGAAGATGGAAGGGTGAAGTACTGTCACGTTAACATTTTAGGCAGGGGTTATTGTAGTTTTGGGTCTTATGATTGTAGTAACTTAGTGAAATTCGCGGGCTACCTCGTGAAATTAAATACAAAATCAAAAATAGTAGACACCTTTCACTCATTGATATCGTCCTAAACTACTACGAGGTTGAAACCATCTAAAACTCTCTCAAAAAATGGACATCTACGTACTTTCGATATTCTAAAACGGTTTATCTTTCAAGAATGATTGATAAGCTTATACTTCTCTTCGTAAGATCCAACACCGACTTGGAATCTATCCAAAAAATTCCACTCTTCAATCGTATCCTCATAATCAGGAATGATGAATTTTCTCGGTGAATCAAGAATCTTGTTACCCTGGAAAAATAAAATCAACTTATTTTATATCACTTCGAATTGAATCAGGAAGCCACGTAGTCATCTAATAAACTCAGATTAATTACTGGTAATTTTCATTAAATTAATAAATAAATATATAAATAAAAAACAACAACGAATTACCAATAAATTCATAGTTCAGATAAACACTACCAGATAAATTCTTGTTATTTTAATTAGTATAACAAGAACAAATAACAACTGATAATATACTACATAAAAATATATTACCACTTTAAAGTATACATAGTCATACACATCTGGTATTATAAAAAAAATGCTATTCTGATTACAATTAAGTAAATAAATATGAATATAGTTGCACTGAAACACGAAGACACCTATTATTCATAATAAATTTATAAACACGATCCTTCATTACATAATAGTAAAAGAAATATATGCAACAGTTAATGCAGCTTATTAACAGTGAATCATATTTCCAAAATAGCGAAACAATACCAATTTGATTCTTATTAATTTATTTGAATATCATTTGATAATACAATATAAAATATATACAAACATATTACCAATGAAGCATAATTATGTACATATACTTGTTTATGTAAGTAAATGAGGTATATACCTGCTGATCCACAAGGATCACTTTCATTGATGCAATATGTGTTTGATTGTTCATGTAGGTTTGCTTTCATACCAATAAAGCTTTAACACGGACCTTTTAGTCATTCTTTTTGTCAAGAATAAGATTCATTGGAATGAAACCTTTTTCAAGCCATTGTTTACTTGTGGCCGGTATGATTTTGCTAGGTTATGTTGGAATAAATTGTGGTAACAAATATTCAGGCTTTAGAATAAATATTTGTACCTATAGTGTTGGGCATTGAGTTCAAAATATAGTATCGGAGGAAATTGTGTTTGGCATACGAACTCAAAATTTAAACTCCTTGATAAGTTGATTGGTGAAATCTTAATCTTCACAAAACAGCAAGAGATATATTCTCTCTAAATTGGATAATCATAGGTCAAGACAGTTACTCGATTTTTAGAATATATTTTATTTTATTTTATTTTTTATATTTATATTTATAATTATTATAATACTAATTTATAATATGAACTGAACTAAAAGATAATTTATATTTTATAGTATTTAGTATAAATTAGATTGCACATAATTTAGTTGATAGTGTTTATAGTATTGATATGTATTTGATTAAGTACGAATGTCATATGCTCTGTATATATACTACAGTATACACACACACACACACACACACACACACACATATATATATATATATATATATATATATATATATATATATATATATATACAAGATCAATTGGATCCGTGCTCAAATGGGTTCCGAAAGTTGGAGTTTTGTTTTGTTTTTGTTATTTGTAAAAAAAAAAAAATTTGTTTTTGTTTCCTGAGCATGGTTCAGTGATGATTTATTAAGAAGACCAAAAAGAGAAAAAGATGACGAAAGAAGAAAAGAGAAATCCAACACAATTTCTTAGTATCATCAAAATTTCAAGCTATGTGCATAGGAAGATTGATGTTCAACAACAACAAACGCTTGAATCTGAAGATCCTTCAAGGGTTAAAGAAGAAATCTGCTATTCCGAGGGAGAATTCTGGAATTCTGATGATTATTGATGATTATTCGGGAGATTATTTGAATGATTCCGAGAATGTATGGTAATCAGAATGCAAAATAAACAGTCGATTTCTTGAAGGCTTCTGTGAAGTTGTTGTCACGGGGGGAGGTGATTCTGTTTTTCGACCATAAGCCTTCGAGAATGCAAGGTTTAATGAACTTTCAAAACGGTCGGCAAAGAAATGGATACGTGCTGGAAGATAACTCTATTATCTCATCAAGCTAAGGTTGAAGACTGAAGATTTATATACAAGCTCTTGTCACGGGGGAGTTTGTTGATAAATATTTGTGTGAAAAAAGTTTGTTTAGAAAACTTAACTTGATTGTTCTTAGATTAGCGATATTATTGTTTTAATGCGACACTGTGCTAGTAGCGATACTTAGCTAATGTAGCTATAGCGACACTTTGCTAGTGTGACAGAAAGTGTGAGTGAGAGAGACAGAGGCCGAATTAGGGTTTGAGAGAGAGAGAGAGAGAGTTTGGTGCTTAAACATTTGTTTTCTGTAATCGTGATTTATCAATAAACAGAAATATTATTTACATTTGCTTGTTCGTATTCGATTTACAATAATATATATTTCACGTTCTTGATTCGTTATTTCGGATTCTGCACCAATAACAAATTGATTCAAATCAGATCCGAGCACGAGGACTTTCAAAAGTTATCACAAGTAAAATGTTGAAGTTTTGATGAGAATCAGATTTGGTGTTCGATGAAATTATTTGGCATTGCGAAGTCCTGATAGCCAATCTATGGCCTTGCGATGAAATTATTTAGCGCAACCATCTCAGACTCTTCAGACCATAGCGCCGCGATGGAATTACTTCGCGTTGCGAAGTCTAGCCGACCTGCTTGCTGTAAATTCGATTTTAAACCCCAAATTTAGGGTTTTTTTATTTTTATTCTCTGCGACTTGGTGCGATTTTGGGTGACTCTTGGAGACTTGTTCATCACTTTTTCACCAATGTTACTCAAGGATTGAAGGTATAACATCAACACTCATTATTCCATTCAGTTTGATCATACTTTTCATAAAAATTTATGGTTTCTTTGTGTTTAATTAAGTTTTTGATGTTTTCTTCCCACATAATGGGCTAGCCTTCTTTTTATTCACTTAGATGACGTGAACCCTATATTGGATTGTTAATCATTCGGTTTTATGCAATTGTTAATTACTTTGAACCGTGCTTAATCAAAGATCCATTGTTATTTAAGTTTAATTGTTAGTTCTTGCATGTGAGTTATTGGTCTATCAACGATAGTTGATTGTTATTGATAACTTAGGCTAGGTTGTTTGGTTTAATCAAATAGTTTAGACAACTAATAGACATATTGGTTGGGGTTAGAACTATAATTGTAACTTGATAATCGTGCGGTTATATGAGGGACACCATTATAGCCTAGATTCTACGACAGTAAAACTAGATTAAGTTGTAATTCATAAGTAATTGGTTAGGTTCAACAAGGTTAATGACATTTAATTGGAATCTAATAATCAATAGGCTATAAGACTCGATAGAGAATTGCAGTGTCACTAGTCATCAATGACAATCATAAACGGTTTTAACAAGCAATTCATGCTAGGGTACTCGCAACGCAAGTTGCAACCAAAAATCACTAAAAACCCCTTCTCTAGATTAATTATTAGTAGTTTAATTTCTTAGATAAACAATGTTTCCCGAGGGGACGATACTCGGAATACTGTTAACTACCTACTATACGATTAGGTCAAGTTGCCTATTTGTGTAACAAGTTTTGTAGTATTTCTTATCTTTTTAAAAGTACAGTTTTTACACATTACACCTTAAACGGACACATCAACAAATTAAAACACACTTTTTGAAAGTTAAATTCATAAGTAATAGAAAATTGTAAGTAGGGTAGACCGGCACACATAATAAAAATCATACACAAATTAAATGCATTTTCAGACACTAACCTCTTTAAAATACAGATAAATGATAATGATGTGAGGAAGTAAAGTAATTTCTGTTTTGAGTATGCAAATCAAATATTGATTTGCTTAGTTAACAGAAGGCATCTACAGACTTGATTTTGACTCAGGTTTTCTGTCATTGTGTCGTTATTGTCATACTATCTCGTTAGGGTCGATTTGTACCATATAGGCATATACCACTAACTTAATGATTATTCACATTTTTACCCGTGATATAAAAATGAACAATAAATTAATAAGGGTAAAATGATCAAACTATAAATTCAGTGATGGACAACTAGAAACTAGTTTACAAATCATCACCCAAAGCAATTTTTTTTTATTTACTTTCTTTTTCGTTTTAGTATTTTACAACTTTCGTTATCATGCTCTAAAAATTGACCTAATATATAAGTATCAAACGATGATCCTCTCGAGAAACCAAGAGCTTAGGCAAACTTTACATTTTACTCTGAAGACTGATTTGTTTCTCATCACAGAATCATTAATTCAAAATGGGTTTCACCAATTTCCGTCACAATAGATGGAAGACACGATATACAAAATAGCCATCATATAATCGTTATCGTAGTCTTGGTTATCCAAAGACACCAAGTGAAGACGGGTGGTGCAATTAGCCAGTGAGATTTTTGAAGAGTTCCGGAAGATGAGCATTGGTGAGCTTTGTCCTTTTACTGATCTCAGTCTTCTTCTTCTTCTGTTTTGGTTTACTTGATATATTGCCGTTCTGAGCCATTACTCTCCTCCTTGCGGTGTTTGTGGCAGGCTTCATCCCATTCTTTTGCAAGTCCCGCTCAATATCCAACATGTCTCGTGGCAATTCAATTGCCCTAAATAGTTGTTTCAGTTCATCATCAACCTTGATAGGGACTCTAGGATCGTTTGGGTAGGCTATGTCTTCCTGAGAGTCGAAATTTGACAGAAGCCAGATCTGTCGAGCAGCTTTCAGGGCCTGAGTTGCAAACATGAGAATATAGATTATACCTGTAAACTATTACAGATGGATTCCGTTCTAAAGTTGCAAAAACAAAAGGATTCCAGCCCAACTTGATCTTTTAAAATGTCGCAACTCAAACTTCAAAAAAATAGTGGTGGCCACATACAACCAAAGTAATAAATGGACTTTTATGATGGGTATTGCAAACTCATAAGCGACTAAGCAAGTGGAGAACGTGTGGGACGTCAGAAAATGGAAAAACTGGAGGAAAGAAATACCTGTAAATCTTCCATGACAGTTGGGTAGGCATCCTTAAGATCAGCAACAGCAATACCCTCTGCAAATGTCCTTATTAAACGTAGAAGTTCTTTCTGGTCTCTCACATTATGCTTCGACTGCAAATATAGAATCACTTCAGTAAATGCTTGATGGCATCAAAATGAAAACAACCTCCACGAAAATACAATGTAGTACGGAAAAAATGGGACGGGCAGGCGGGTTGCGGGGCAACAGGTAAAAATGGATAACTGTCGTACGGAAGTGATCGAGAGTTAGGTTGACCCGAAACACGAATTCCCTAAAGATTTTATATTTTCTTATAAAGAATAGATTGGCAAACACAATTACAAGAGTAATTTGCATGAATGGTCCCTGTGATTTACACACATTCTTACCGTTAGTCCCTATACTTTTTTGTTGCATAGACAGTCCAAAACCTCAAAAGTTGTTGCACGCTCGGTCCCTCCTCTACCTAAAATGACTAAAATACCCTCCTCTCGTCGAGGAAAATAGATCTGTTGAGTGCGCATCACCAAGGGTATTTTAGTCATTATAGGTAGAGGAGGGGCCAAGTGTGCAACAACTTTTGAGTTTTCGGACCGTCTATGCAACAAACAAAGAACAAGGACTAACGGTGAGAATGTGTTAAACTATAGGGACCATTCATACAATTTACTCCGTTACAAATACTATATTATTTCAATGATAACTGATTTTCTTAAAGGATTTTATGCATTGAAATTTAACTTATTATGCACCTCTTGACCCATTCGCTTTATCTTTTACTTTTTTTACTCGTTTGATCTGTTAAAGATTAAATATAAGCACGAAACGCAAATGACCCATACATACATAATGAGAGGTGATTCTTACAAAGAATATTTTACTTCCTACAAGGAAAACAAAAGGTTCCTTGTATAAAAAAAAGACACTTTTCCTTGTAAGAAGTAAAAAATCTCTTGTAAAAATCACTTCCCACACATAATGGGTTGAACTTACCAAATCTGTGAATAGTGACTTAGCATTAGAAAAAGCACAATATATCTTAAAAATATCAGGATTACCTTGTAAGAGAAGCACTTCCCCTCGTAATTCACTTTTGGGTTCTTTGCCAAACTCTCGAACACAGCCTTGTTGCCTTTAACATCAACATAGCAAGCTTCATTTATTTGCTCAGCTGTAAAAGATTGTCTTGACTGTATATATGGCAAAAGTAGCTTAATTAAGAAATGGTCATGAGACTACAATCATAATTGCTCATGGTTCATCTTCTCATATCCATAATTTAAATACGCTCTTTGTTGTTTCACATTATATATTTGTACAGAATTATAAAGTTACAAAGCAGAAGTCAAAAACAAGGGAACTACAAATTTAAGTCAGGGAGAAGGTGAAAAGCCAAACTTTGAAAGTAGAACATGAAGAAATAAGGGCATGAATATCTGCTTTTATTCAAGTCTAAAGACTAAATTTGTTTTTAAAGCCGTTTGGCTCTCACAAGAACATTGAAAAGTTCAAAAAATGATTTTAAGGAGAAAGTTTTCAAGAATATGAATCATATATCTGATTCTCTCTATCAATTACACTCTTATCTCATTACCTTATCTTTTGTTTTAGATAGTTGTACTTTACGTTTTTAATACATTTGCAGGTAACTTGGGAAAACATGAGCCTGAAGTTTTGAAGACACCTCACTCTAGGTTACACTTTCAACTATGAAAACTAAGCATCGAATATTCGACTGATTGTACGTGGAAAGCATGAAATGGTCCAAAATTCAACGTTTCTTAAAGTGATAATACGTGGATATACAAGTCCGAATGATAGGCTTGCATATACGTACCACTCAAGGAAATTGAAGTATCGATTACAATAAAAACGAGATGACAAGAAGATTTGATAACTCGGGTGGTGATTCCCTTTGGGTAACTCACAATGTATTTGGATGAATGCGGTTTTACGCCACTATCTCCATAGTTGGAGCCGAGTTATTATGTGTATGAGATATCGAGGGGATTGTTTAACTAGAGTAACTCCCAACAACATGAAGATATAATTGTAAGGAATACATAACTAAAAGGATGTTTTACGTAGTGTTGGACTTGATGAGATCCATACTGTTAATGTGTAAACTGGATGATCTTTAAGGTTTTGAAGGATGCATTATTTATAGGCAAAGTGTTATAGTTTGCTAGTAATTGAATGGAGAGGTAAGCATGCCTATGTTCCATGACGAGCCACTCAAACACACTTGGTGTGGTGGTGTTGTAGGTAGCATGACCCATGGGTGTGGCGGTGTGCATGCAGCAGGGGTTTGCAACAAGGGTGTGTAGCATGAGTGTGCATTGTAGTCACACCTCACAAATGTATGTTAATATATTATTTATATATTGATTCGATCATCCACATAATATTGGTCAAATATTGTAGGCAATCAGTTTTATAACAATATTTCATAACTATCCCTATTAAGCCCCCCTAATCCATTATGTTTAAAGGTAAATGCAACATATAGGGACTTATGATATTGGCACTCCTTTTTATCTCAGGATATATAGGATTTTGTTGTGGATAATTAAATTCATTGCACTTGATGATGCGTTTGGCAATTGTGCAACCTTTGGTAATATGCATGGACGCAAAGAATGTGCAACCTTTGGTAATATGCATGGAAGCAAATAAGATACAATGGATGGCTTTGTATACACAAGGCTATTTGTTACACTGTACGTCCCATCCATTGAAACTTTGTTAAGATGGCTTTGATTTACATCTTGTCCTTTAAAGATGTCTTTCGACGTTGAAAACTGTTTGTTAAGAACTCGTAGTCTTTTGGAATTTAATCTTTGCATTTCGGCTATTGATATAGCTTTTATTCCCTTTAGTGCCGTAATGATATCGTAATGTGAAATTTGACACTTTCTTACATACGTACATATTAAGCTTTTTGTAGCCGTTCATCCCTTTCAAGGCAAGATGAGTGTCATTAATGCGGTCATGCCGCCTTGCACGATAAGTTTCGTGTCTTTTATGCAGACTTGCTGCTTTTGCATGATAGAACTTCACGTCTTTGGGGCGGCCATGCCGCTTTGCACGATAGGTTTCGGGTCTAGAGCGGGATCTCCACTTTACATGATGGGATTTCATGTCTTTGGAGAGATCATGCTACTCATTCACGAAGATATTGTTTCGTGTTTGTTTTGGAGTAATTTGCTCGCTTTCCTTTTATGATATGGTCATGTGTTGAGTTCCTAGCTAGATAAAATATAGAGAATAGTGTTTCTCTGATGGTTATAGAAATGGAACTCCGGTGTCGGTCGTAGCAGACGATCACAAAATATTTTATTTCATTGCAGTTTAAGTACCACTTATTTTAATCTTATTTTTTGTGAAATACATGATACTCACGTACTTTGAGACATGTACGTTCGTTGAACATTCATAACTGGTCACACTTGAGACTTGTATCAGGACTTGTTTGTCTATGACTTATTGCTTAGACTAGGGAAGCCTATTCTCATCATTTGCTTCATCAGCCCTTATAAAACCATTGACCTTTATATATAGGTCTTCTAGTGTCGTAGGGGGTCGAGCGACTAAATCTTTAACGAGTCTACCTGGACGGAGTCCACTGATAAAGGATCAGGTCATCATGCCATTCGAACGATTAGCCATATGTAATGTTTCATTACCGAACCTTGCCACATAATCCTTCAATGATTCGTCTAATCGTTGTCGAATGCCTAGTATTTCCGCCTGGTTTTCTAGAAATCGCCTTTGTTGCATAACGTTAGCTCGGAACTTGCTCCTTAGTTCATGAAAACCGTCTATAACTCCTTGTGGCAAATCGTACCAAAATCTTGCGCCCCACTTAACGTGATTTGGAAGAAGTCACACCAAGCAGGTTCCGGGAGCTTATGTACGTCCATGGTTCCCATGAAAACCGTTAGATGATCATCAGGGTCAGACAAACCATCGTACATCTTCAGGTTGGTCGGAACTTTCAATCCATCAGGCATTTCATAATCTCTTATCCGTTTTGTGAAAGGTGATGTCACTAAATCACGAATGTTCCTTTCATATTCTTGGAATACAAAAGGTTCCTTATAAAAAAACATGGTTGGTTATGGGTTTTTTCTTCGTGGACTTATCGATACTTGGGTCCAGCGTTTTGAGTCCTTCGTGGCTATCGGTGATGGTGTAAGCTCGACTCTTTTCAATGGTGGGTTAATTGGGGTGTTGACTGTCTTTTGATTTGCTACATTAAGTGCTTCTTTAGAATCGGATTGCCACGACTCAATGGTCGGTTGATTGTTGACTTCATTGTAAAGATCTTTTGGGTGACTTCCTTTCTTTTAGAGGAGAAGACACATGCATTGCATTGATTTGATCGAAATTTTTTACAATGAATTGCATTAAAGGATCACCATGATTGCTTTCGGTTTGATGTGCGGGTGTCTTGTTCCCTTCCAGAGTCTTGTCAACCAAGGTTGTACCCGTGAGGATGTTCACTTCTATGGGTTGTTCCATGGGTTCCGAATCATTTGGTTCGTCTCTAGTGTCACGAACCACCGTGATTAGGGGGACTTTTCTGTCATTATGGCTCAGCTTGTATAGCTACGAGTTTTTTGTCGGTCCCACGGATGGCGCCAACTGATGATACGTGGATATATAAGTCCGAATGATAGGCTTGCATATACGTACCACTCAAGGAAATTGAAGTATCGATTACAATAAAAACGAGATGACAAGAAGATTTGATAACTCGGGTGGTGATTCCCTTTTGGTAACTCACAATGTATTTGGATGAATGCGGTTTTATGCCACTATGTCCATAGTTGGAGCCGAGTTATTATGTGTATGAAATATCGAGGGGATTGTTTAACTAGAGTAACTCCCAACAACATGAAGATATAATTGTAAGGAATACATAACTAAATGGATGTTTCACGGAGTAGTGTTGGACTTAATGAGATCCATACTGTTAATGTGTAAACTGGATGATCTTTAAGGTTTTGAAGGATGCATTATTTATAGGCAAAGTGTTATAGTTTGCTACTAATTGAATGGAGAGTTAAGCATGCCTACGTTCCATGACTAGCCACTCAAACACACTGGTAGCATGACCCATGGGTGTGGCGGTGTGCATGCAGCAGGGGTGTGCAACAGGGATGTGTAGCATGAGTGCGCATTGTAGTCACACCTCGCAAATGTATGTTAATATATTATTTATATATTGATTCGATCATGCACATAATATTGGTCAAATATTGTAGGCAATTAGTTTTATAACAATATTTCATAACTATCCCTATTATAACGCAAACAAGAAGAGGCAAGGTTTGTACCTCAAAGAGTAGATCAATGACTCGTTTGATCTGAGCTCCAACAGGGCTCTTCCTTATATTATTAATATGTTGCAACCTCTCGGTGTCATTAGAAAATTTAACCATAGGAACAGGTGGTTTGGTGAAGGTGCTAGCAGGAACAACTCTAGGAGCAGGATTTGAAGTTGTGGTTGTCTTATTGCTTGTTTTAGAACCTGCAATGCTCTTAAGGGTCGACTGGCATTTCTCTTGTTGTTTCTTGAACCTATTCAAACTCTCTTGCAACGATCCCATTCCTCACTTGTTCACCAAACAACGAAGTCAGCAAATCTCATAGCATTCAAAGCTCAAGCAGTATATATCTGTGTCGTATGTACCTATATATATATATATATATATATATATATATACATACATATACATACATATATATACATAGATATACATATACATATACATATATGTGTGCATACAAAACATACACACGTGTGTGCATATATATACAGCCCACCAATTGAAGATTAAGAGGAGAAACGAGATTAATTAGGAGAAGATGAAACAAATCATTAGTTCAATTGAAAGAGAAACCTAGAATCGAACCGGAAAATCAAGAAACCCCTTTGCATACAATAAATTAGGTCAAAAATTGAAAAAGCTCGCTACCTTGCGTAAGCTATTGATCGTCGATTGGATCGGATCGGATAATTGAGGACTACGGCTGGCTTCTGTTGCGAATGGCCTTTTAACTCAACTACGTTTTTATTTTGCACAGTAATATGGGGAGATAATAATTCGGAACAGGGACAGGGTATTATTTGTTGAGTGGGTGTTTGGGATCACTTATTTAAACCCATTCAAATACTCCTGTCAAACCTTTACTTATTTTTTAATGACGTTAAACACAAACATCCCCCTTAATTTTATACTCCTTTATTTATATACTAGTTTAAGACCCACGACGACGCGAAAAATTTAAATTGAATTTATAAAATGAGTTATTTTTTTAATGTATGTTAACGTTAACCTTAAGCTATTATTAATGAAAAATGCATTAAATTTATTTATAATATATATTAGCTAAAGTAATAAGAGGTTTGAGAGAATTACAAATCAAAATTCTTCTGGTGATGGAGATTATGGATTTCTGGGAATTACAGTTTGAAGTTTTTTGACTGTTCTTGTGAATTTGATTTTTTATTTTACGTGGGTGAGAGATTTTAAGGATATCTTTTTAATTTTAGGAAACAGAATATTTGGATTAGTTATGAAAGGATTTTTTAATTCTTTCTTTTTAGTTATATTCGAAAAAAAATTTACTTTTAGAAAATAAATATTAGTATTAGTTATGAAAGAATTTTTTTTCTTTAAAAAAATATAATTAAGTCATTATATTATGGTTTAAGTATATTTTTATTTTTATTTTATTTTTATTTTTATTTATTTATTGTATTATGGTTTAAGTATATTTCATACGGGATAAATAGATAGATAGATTTATAGATTACAGATATACCCTTCTCTCCCCTATGTACCCGGCCTCCTTTCAACTATCCAAAATTAGAATTAGAACTAGAATTTGTAAGCATCGAGGGAGGGGGAGAGAGAGATGGGAGACGAGAAGGTGAAAAACGAGGCGATGGAGATCATGAGTTTATTTCAAGTCTTGCCTCGTTTAGTCGTCTTCGATCTCGATTACACTCTCTGGCCATTCTACTGGTATATCTATCTATCTATCTCTGTATAAACCTCAACTATTGTCTTTCTTCAATATTGACTACTCCTCCCTTTTTATAAATATTTTCCTTTTTCAATTTTGACTATCATCTGTCATAATTTTAACAAAACGCCTTTTTGTTTTTGTGCTTTTTATTCTTTACTCTTTCAATTGCATACTTATAAGCAATCTGTTATGGATTAAACCATGAATTGAAAATTGTTTTATTTGAGACTCTTGAATGATTTTGCCTATACAAAAAACATTGGACTTTGCTAATTCATCAATGACACTAAAGTTCATTTCATGTTTATCTTTATGTATCTTTTTTAGTAATCTTTTGGTTTGGAACCTGATTTGCAGAGCTAAGTGAATGTCTATTTTTGATATCAACTTCTCTGGTGCACTAGCTCACCGATGAGATTATAAGAATTCTATATATATAGAGAGACTATCATGCTATGCGTAATGGTACTTTGAGCTAATTATAGTTTGTTTCTTGTTTTAATTGTCAGTGAATGTCGTTCTAAGCGTGAGATGCCTTCTGTGTATCCACATGCTAAAGGCATCCTACATGCACTAAAGGACAAAGGTATTGACATGGCTATCGCTTCTAGATCGCCAACCAGAGACATAGCAGAGACTTTCATTGACAAGTTGGGCATAAAGCCGATGTTTGTAGCCCAGGTTTGTGATTCTTTCATGCATTACTCCTCAACATGGGTATTAGACTCACCTAGAGGTGATTTTGTGGACCTATATGTGCAAACAGTCTTTGTGTTGATTTTAATAATGTACGCTGTAATTCATAGATTACATCATATCCAGCCTGATAAGAATGAACATTATGGTAGAAAAATTATCAGCTAGGATTTTGAGTTCCCATAGTCCCTTCGTTTGGCACCAGTAGTTCTTTGTTACTTCTTTGATATAAAGGAAAATGGTTGGTGATCAACCACCTTTAGTCGTTAGACTGACACAAGATTATATCCAAATAAACTTGTATTACATTAATGTTTGGATTTTATAGGGTCTTTTATAATAATACAGGTGGCCAAATGGGCAACAGGTCAAAATGGGGTTGGGCAATTGGGCCATAAGTCCATAACCAATATAGTCTTGGGGAAAGTCCAAACTAGTTAGGTTGACCCATTCGACAAGTTCTCCTTTTAGCTAATTTTTCTTAATTAACCCATTTGACCCATTATCAGGTAAAATTTACCCAATATGATCAGTGTTCACATAAATGGGTTGAATTTGGCCGCCCTCTACGTAATAAGTTATTGATAGTTGGTTGTTGGGAACATTAGAACTACCATACTTTATATTAGTGATGTAATTTACAATTGCTTCAACATGGAGAGGTTAGAGAAACTTCTCTTTGCTCGTCAGAAACAATCAATCACGCGATACGGACATGCAGTTGATTTTATCTGGATGATACTTGGAAGTTTTTTTTTGTTAGAGAATAGATCTTAGGTATTCTATGTAGGAAACTTAAAAGTCCTAGTTTTACTTTTGTTGTTTTCTCCGAAACTCGGTTTGGTTTCTTGTGCTGCATCAGCCATATTCCCTGATCACTACCATTATGACATTGAGAAATGAAGAATCTATTTGATGTTCTGTTTCTTTTTCTCTAGGGAAATTTGGATAGTGCAAAATTGCTGCGTTGAAGGTGATGTATTACTATTGAGTTTAGTGTAACTTAGACTAGTACAACATTTTTTAACTGGACCATATATGATAATATTGTGTGTGTGTTTGTGTGTGGTTTTTTTTTTTTCATTTCCTCTTCGATAATAATGCATAAAAATTGGTTGACATTGCAAGCACAGTTATCCCTTTTCAACATTTCAGGAAATATTTTCCAGCTGGAGTCACAAAACAGAACATTTCAAGAAAATCCACCAAAAGACTCTTGTGCCATATGAGTCAATGCTCTTCTTTGATGATGAAGATCGTAATATAGGACCGGTAGAAGTTCTTCCCGTTACTTTCCACTATAACAAAGTTGCCTATTGCCTCGCAAGTACGAGAAATAAAAATTGTTGACATATGCCATCTAATTTGCAGGTTTCGAATTTGGGGGTGACTAGCATTTTGGTCAATAATGGGGTCACTCTTGGAGCCTTTAGGCAAGGGTTTACGCAATTTTCTAAAGGTCCAAGTTCATCGAAGACAACAAAGGATAAGAAGTGAACAACACGATGAAAAACACTAGGAAATTGAATCCACATTATTGTCTGTTAATTTGAACCAAATTCATATGTGAATTATGTTTCAAAAAAGTTGTCTGAGTTGCGTTCCAGTTTCACATATTCAGTTGGCATTACTACAATGTAGCCTACAAAATTTTCAGTTTTTAAGACAGTTTGCGATGTTCAAAAAGAGTGAAAAATAAATGGAACCTTTGTCAAAATTAAACTTTACATGGATTTATAAAATCGGTTAAAAGTTAGACTTCTTTTTTTTAAAAGGAAAATGCTAAACATAGCCCTTAGGGTTATGAATAAAAAATTTAGACATTCATAAATTGTTTGTACCTTAATAATAACCACTCGACCCCTGAATATAACTGCTCCCAACAAACTTAATGTACTATCAAATTTTGTACAAATTAATTCTTAAACGTAACCCTTAGGGCTACAAATAGCACACTCATTTTTTAATTAATTTGTTAAAACTGAACTTTAACTCTTAGACCATTTTTGGTGCTTTAAGTTGTTTAAACTTTAAATTATGTTTATCATAATATAATTTTCTACTGGTTCATTACTCGTGCGATGCACGGTTGTACCTATATCAGAAATAAATTCATTACAAACAACGTAAAAAATTGAGTAACAATTAGAATAGTATTACATATTGGATCATTTAGCTTTGATTCTAAAGATCATAAGACATGTTTTATGTTAAAGATCATAAGCCTAAATTTGTGATCATATAGAATAAAATTTAAAGTAATAGGTGATAAAGACACCAAATCAAAATAGAAGTAGATGAAGAGACACGTTTAGTTGTAGAATATGGTTAATGCGAAGAAGATGACAAATAATCGATGAGGAAGATTTAATAGTCAAAATTGAGTAAATTATTTAGAGTGGAGTTCAATTATGACTCTTTGTAGTCTTCTACGAAAGTACCAAATTATAGGGTGAATCGATAAATCCTTGGTCATGAAATAGAAATATCGAAGATGTTCAAGAAAATATGATTGCAATTATCAAATTATTTGATTTAATATTCAAAAGAACAAACTTATAAATGAAGATGATGTAGAACTATTTAGAGTATGAAGTCATAAATAAATCAATTTATGAATAAATTAAAATCACTGATGACAAAACGTAATAAATTCGTGATTTTCTAAATTTTAACAATAAAATAAGGGTTTAGTGCAAGGAAATGCACTTAACTTAATCATATCTCTATAGTGTGTCCAACTTTGTTTTGGTTTATTGTGTGTATCAGCATTTCAACTTGGTCTATTGTATGTATCCAATAACTAATATGATAACGTGGCAACCATATAATGTGTCACGTCATTGACACATCATCAAAAATAGGTGGCACGTCAGTCAGAAACACACAATAGACCAAAAGGAGATGTTGATACACACAATAGATCAAAATGAAGTTGGGTATTGTGACAACCATCAAAAATATTAGGTTAATACCTAACTTAATTCCACCTAAATCTGGACCTGATATTCTTAAGTTAACGGTTAGTACTGCTAGACAAAAGTTACTACTGTTAGTTATAGTTAGTACCGTTGATTAAAAGGGTTATACTGTTGATTTCAGTTAATACTGTTACGTTCTATCGTAAAGTTTCTACTAATACTGTTAAGTCGAGGTTGGTACTGTTAAACGAAAGTTAATACTGTTAGCACAAGTTAATACTTGTTGCCGCAGTTTCTACTGCTAGTTCAAATTACTACTGTTGACATCGTTTCCACTGCTAGCACATTCCTCAGTTAATACTGCTAGCACGATTTATCTCAGTTTCTACTGTTGGCTCAACTACTACTGTTTCTATTGTTAGCACCATTACTATTGTTTCTACTGTTTAAGTTACTACTGCTAGTTCAGTTTCTACTGGTAGTCGAGTACTACTGCTTTCATTGTTACAATTGTCTATGTTTCTACTGTTAGTTCAGTTTCTGCTGGTAGTTAAACTGTCTATGTTTCTATTGCTAGTTCAGTTTCTACTGGTAGTCGAGTTACTACTACTTTCATTGTTACAACTGTCTATGTTTCTACTGCTAGTTCAGTTTCCACTGGTAATCGAGTTACTACTGCTTTCATTGTTACAACTATCTATGTTTCTACTTAGTTCAGTTTCTACTGCTAGTTCAGTTTTTACTGGTAGTCGAGTTACTACTGCTTTCATTGTTACAACTGTCTATGTTACTACTGCTAGTTCAGTTTCCGCTATTAGTTTTTACTGTTAAGGTAAATTAATACTGTCATCAAGGACGTATTCCTACTAGGGTTTCTACTGGTAGACCAAAGTTTATACGGTTAGCACACTCATGTCACGGACAAATCATGAATTACTTGGTGTCAATCTACTGTTAGTGATATGCTTAAACGATTTTTTTTTAAAACCAACCAAGTGTTACCCACACACCCAGCAAGTCATCCTGCCCGATTTAAAAGTTTTCTAAGTAGTTTAATATGAAAAGTAACTGTGCATATTCTGTAAAAAGGAACATTAATATTTGAAATAAGGATACCTGTGCACGCAAAAAGAATTATGATTACCTCTTTCCTCTCAAAAATGGCCAACAACCCTATTTCCCATAAAACCAAATCAATTAACTTACACTCCCCATAAATCACCTCCACCCTCACCCAATCAAATTCTCTGATATTAATCATATACACTCTATACCATATTCTCTTTGTATCAAACAGCAGAAATATACACACACATACTCAAAACACTCTCACCGGTTCTCTCTCGAACTCTCTCAACACTTGTACCCGATTTTTAACTTAAACACCCAACTTATTCATCACCTTTCATCAAGTAATCGACCACTCCAGAAAACTTGCTCGATCTCAAATCTCTGTGGATAGAACCTCATCACTCAACACACACATTCATGGTCGAAGAGGTAATTATGAAGTGCAAGATGTTTATATCCTGCACAAACCCGTTTATTTTTATTTCTGATTATTTTGCATCTGTCTTCATAATGCGCGTGCACTAGGGTTTTGTATCTGTAATTTCATGACGTTTTCTGTATAAAAACACTCCTAAAAACTATTCAAATCATTTACATTCGGAATTATAACAAATTATGTGCTTTTGGTAAAGTAAGAGAGTTGGACAACTTTCTGTCAAGATTTTTAAGCCAACTTTGGAAGGCTGTAACTCCATGAATACTCCACCAAAAGTGAAGGTTTTTCTCCTAAAATTTACATTTATGTGTTATCTTTCAAACCCGACTGATTTCATGCAAAAATATTAAGATTTGGGTATTCAAACACTGGTTGAATGACAAAGAGGTGAGACTGTCGTGCAGTGGCAGATTTCCTCACCTAACTTTGGACAACCATATCTTCATCTATTCTTCATAAAAAGTCTTGATTTTTAATCTGGGAGTAGTTTGATATGTTAACTGTAATGTGTAAAAAAATTTCATGGTTTAACTCAAAAGAGTCGACTCTCTAACAGTTGATAATCACAGCTTGGATCACCCGATTTTCAGAATCTGATGTGATTTCATGTGAGAAACTGTTGCATGGGTTGATACTTTTAAAAATCACACAAAACCTAAATCATGCACCAATGACCTAGTATTTTGAGGTGCATCAAGGAGATGCCCAGAAAACGTTTTAGTCTTGATAAAAGAGTCATGAAATAAACAACAAAACTCGGGCATATTCGTTATTTAAAATAGTGGATGATCGTATGAACTCATATATTAAAGCATATCAGACATTAATGGATACCTTTTTACTTGGATTAGGTCTCGGTTAGAGATCCACTTCAGATTATAGCTTGCTCACAGATTATACTCGTTAATTCAACTCACAAGGTGAGTTCACTGTCCCCTTTTTACTATTTTCTGTTTTGGGGCTGAAAAGCATGATTATACATTTTTTTTTACTTGGTTTTACCCTTTATGAACTTGTAAAACTGTTACTATGCTATTTTATGCAAATTGGGGTATGTCATATTGTTATGCTTGAGTATTATTGCAAAGTCCCCGGGAACTCACACTACTAATTAACTCGTGGCTACGAGCCGTGGGTATTATGGGTAGCATGCTATTTAGGGTAGACCATCCCTCACTCACACTTCAACGTGGGTGCATAATATCACCATTACTCATGTTAGTTGAAGAACATGGAGCTATAGGGGCAAACCTCGGTCGGATAATCAAATTAGTAGTGGCCTCAAGGCATGAACATTTACTTATTTATATCTCCAATTCTTTTCGCATCAACTTTTATTTATGTCCCCGATTGGACAATACCCTCGTCCCCGATTGGACAGTTTACTTGGTTTATTGGTTATAAACTGTGAGCTCACCAACTATGGCCATAGTTGACTCTTTTGTTTTGTCATGCTTTTCAGGAGATCGTCGGTAAGTTGGATCATATGTGGGCACGTGCATGGAAGCATTTTATATTCATGAACCCCTTTTGTGAAATGTTGGAGTTGATTGAACAATGTTAAAAATTGTTTAAAATTTCTTTATGTAACAAGAAACGGATTGACAAAATGTTTTGATGCCTCTAAGGCACTTGCAATGTATGATATTTATCTTATACATTTGTGTTGTGAATCCCTTGTCTGTTACACTTCGGTGTGACAGGTATACACTATAGAGATTGAACTAAAGTTAAATACACTCCCCTACACTAATCTCATAAAAGAAGATTATATCACAATGAAAAAGATAATGTCTAATATTTAATCATGATAGAATTTGATAAAGAAAAGTAAATTTAGTCTACACAAATGAATTCAAATAGAATCAAATCAATATATTCGTAAAAGTAACACTAAATTGGTAAGTGGATCATGATCCAAAAAATACACCCGACTCTAAAGGAGAAAACTGCTACCTTTACATTATTTACCAAAAATAATGGTGACTGATTAGGAAATAGGAAAAAATGGGAACAGTTATATTAAAACTTTTTTTAATTAGTGAAAATTAATAGGTAATTAATGACGTGGAAGCACAATAGGTTGGTAGTTATTAGGCTAATTCTCCTTGTTTAATACAAGTATGTTTAATAGGTTGGTAGTGCGTGTTAATTCTACTTAATTGTTGTTAGATATTTAAATAAAAGTTGGATGAAACTTAAATGGTAGAGTGCTTGTTTTATACGTTAGATGTCGAGGGTGTGAAACTATGAATCCTCTCTAAGGTAAGTTAGAACATCCTTGATGGCTTGATGGATGCAATATAATATTTACATCACGTTGGTGTAAAAAAAAAACACTAAATGCATTTCTACTTCAATATATACCCCAAATCTGTACATCATATCATTTGTTTTTCAACTAGATGATTAGATTTATACACTGAAATACTTTTGTAGTCTCCTATCCTATGTTGACAATTTTTCTCATTCTGTTGATTTAATGTTTGACACATCTTCCATTTTAATGTGTATTTTCGAGGTGGCAAGCTGGGTGGGTTTGATAATGCATCAAAACTGGGGTATGGTTGAGATGGGTCAGTTTTTGTATGTTTCTAAACATGTGCAGCTAGGCTTTGGGTTGACCTGCAAACACTTCATGTCTATTTTATGACAATAGTGATCTAAATCAATGAATGAAAGCGATCTAGGAGGTTGTATGCATTAAAAATATATTTTGCAACTCTCCACCCATTTGACCATTTTCACCCTCTCCTCTTTTAGGTATTTTTATTGAGCCCATTTGGCCTGTTTGAGATATAAATAAATACAAGAAAAAAAAAAAAACCCTCAAATCAACCCATTCATAAGTAGATGGGTTGATATTACCATGTCTACTTATTTAAATTTTCAATAATTGTATACCTTACACTGTAGCAGTATTATGTGTCGCTGCACATGGGCTTTACACTTCAGAGGTCATTCATCTAAGGCACATTTGGGTATTGGAAAGAGGATGGTGCATGAAGGAGCTCTCAAATATTGAATTTTATGAGTATCTAGAACCACTGAAGTTAAAAGGGGCCCTTATGTGCCAGGCTGCCAGCTGGGCAGGTGAACAAGTAAACTATGGAATTTTTGTATTCCGCTTGTGCAATTATTCACAAGATTCTTGAGAATTTCTTTCTGAAATTATATTTCCGGGAAGGGAATGGGTGTGTACTTGAACGATTCGTTTAGTTGGTGCACATCGAATGAAAACATTGGTCGAATGATGGTATTATCATGTCGTTTTACAGGTGGCCTTTTGTTCAAAAGTTGGAACAAAGTAACAACTACCTCATAAAGGGATCATCCTGGAAAAATTTGGAGTGGCAAGTCTATACCATTTTACTTATGGAAGTTTCTTATTCTACATAGTATCTTCGGTATTTATATACTTCTTTGACGATTCAGATTGCTTGCTATAGAGAACGAGGGAGGCCTGCAGAGCCAGGTTTTGAAAATCATCGATGGGTGGATGGCGAACTTGCTATTCTAGATGGAAAGGTTTCCGCTGCTCCGATATTTGTGTTCGAGTCCTTTTCTATCAACAGTTACTAATTCCAGGATGACATCTGTTGAGGCTGCACAACTAAGATGCTCTTTACACAAAAAGTTTCAGTTATTTTTTTGTTTTTGAACCAGATATTTAGGTAAGCACTTCATCCGTCATACATAGTCCTTTCAAATGATTTGACACTATTCAGCATATTCTGATCAAAGTTGGTTTACTCTTTGCAGTATCAGATTATTATCATATCCGTGGAGTTCTGTAAGTGGATCAGTGAAGTGTAACCATGTCATTCTATAGCATTGGTGCATTGGATACATTTTTTCTTATGTAAAGTAGGTTTTACTTGGCTACTCAAGTTTTCTTCTCTAGAATTGTGCAACCTTATGGTTCGTACTTCGTTTTGTGGGTGATGGAGGAAAAAATGAACCATGTTTCATATTATACATATTGACAGTGTACAGAATGGATATATAAATATAAATACTTTTCCTTGTATAATGCTATCTCTTTGTTATGACATTTTCTGTTTTTTTTCTTCATTGGTGATATTGATTAATGTATACAAAGGACTAACATTGAAGAATAGATACACTTTGCAAAAGAACAGGTAATGCCATTCATCCTTCTTATGTTTTACATTTTCGCTCTTTTCTGGAACTATACGCTTTTTGTCATGAAAGTGAACACATATGTAACCATACATTATATATATATATATATATATATATATATATATATATATATATATATTATTTAAGTAAAAGGAGAAAGATTACCTATTCATTATAGGTGGATTCAGTTCTTTTGAACCGTCGCAGATAACCAACAAATGAACTTATGTAGTTATTATGAAGATTGCTGTCACAAAAAACAGACTGCATTTGGGAAGCCTTTTTTCTGATTTGTTCGCCTTCTCGTGATTCCATCACCAACTTGACAGATTTCGCCACCATGTCTCTGGTAAATGAACCATCTTCATTTCTTGGCACTTCATAACCAAGTCCTTTTTCAACTAGTAATTTAGCACAGAGGCCTTGATCAGCTACCATAGGCATGAGAATCAACGGGTGTCCAAAACCTAAAGATTCAATAATAGAACCCCAACCAGAATGAAAAAGACACCCTCCAATTGAAGGATGTCCCAATATCTCCATTTGGGGTGCCCAACCAAGACAAACCACACCCTTATCAAACATCAAAACTTCAAAATTAGGGGGCAATAGGTCTGAACCATCTAGCCCTTTGGGCTTCCGCAAAATCCATATAAAGTCAACCCCAGAAAGCTCAAGCCCATGAGCCAACTCATGTACTTGTTCAATTGGCATTTTGTACTCGCTCCCGAATCCTACAAAAAGCACCGATTTTGACCTTTTTGTGTCTAACCATTTGAAAGTCTTTGGCCAACTTGAGTCAGCGACACTTTCTATTTTTCTAGTTTCTGGTGGAAGTATGCCTATCGGTAGCACTGGTCTTTGATATAGCTCTTGGAGAAGATCAATATATTCCCCTTCAAACTCTTTACAGCTTCTAATCACTACAAATTCACATCCTTCAAGTATTGTGCTTATTCTTTGACCACTTGACTTACCAGATTCATCAGGAACGTACAAGTTCCGAAGCATTGTTGGAGCATAATCGGGCCTATGAGCCACTAGAGAATGAAAAGTAAACCAATCTGGTGCAACTGTGAAGGCCGCAGGTGTTTTTCTTCTATGGCCCCACCTCAACTCATCTGCTGGGCCCATATACGCAAGAGTAGCAGCAGTATACACACTGAAAAAGGCAGTAGACACCCCAAACTTAGTAGCAATTTCAGGTACCCAATATGGAGAGAAGTCTATGAGAATCAAGTGTGGGGTATCATTTTCAAGAAGCTTTTCGAATGGCGCTAGTAAGTTGTCATATGCCTTCTTTAAAAACTGTGTTTCTTCTTGCAGGATATCAATGGTGGCTTCACAGTTTTCAGGTAAACCATCTACTTTTGGCAGTATGATTTCTACCAGTCGGATGTTTTTTGATATATCGGAAGAAATGGAGGGTAATCTCTCTAGATTTCTTGGGGTGGAAACAAATGAGATTTTAATACCATTTGCTGCTAGTTTCTTGGAGAGCTCAAGAAACGGTAGCATGTGGCCGAAGGCTAACCATGGGAACACCATCACGTGACATTCTTCGGTGGTCATGGTTTTATAAAAAAATTGACGTAATGGTATAATATCATATTGAATGTATTTATATTATGGTTATATTTTTATTTTAGTACCACACAATCTTTACATGAATGAAATATTTTCAGGAGTGAGGTTTTATAGATGGTTGCACAACCTTTTGGTGTGTATGCTTTCTGTGATATTTTTGGTTGTATTCTGGTAACTTGCTAAAATTGGTTCAAACTATATTCAAAAGCATAAATTTTTTAAATAATCATTAATAAAAGATTTAGATTATTATTGTAATGGTACATTTAACAAAGTTCAAAGAAGATAATAACAAAAAGTGTTTGCAGAGTAACCATCATTACCATTGTTCAGTCTGCCTATCTTGTCGCCTCAACAGGTAAAATAACAAGAGAATAATTCACATGACTTGTAGTAAGTTGTAACCTTTAATAGAAAGTTTTGCATTTGATATGTTGAAGAAATGATAGTGAAGGTGATATGACCTTTTGTCAATAGAGAAATTCAACTTCAGCTTGTACATTTAGCCTGATCATCGAAGTACACCATACAATAATACTAAGAAGGTCTTAAGATAATACAGAGTTGATCATTTTGGATCCGAGTTATACAAGACAATAATAACAGTGGGTTTAGAAGGAGAGATTATGGTAGTGGTGGAGTAGGTTTGAGTAGAATTTCAACATTGTCATGAACACCTTGAAGGAGCAGTTCACCATCATATGTGAGGAGCTTGCGCCTCTTGGCTGCCCTGAGTGTCCCAACCAATGCTTCAAATATGTTGGCACATCTATCATCGTGGAAAAGCACGCCGAATGTCACCTTAATTCATGAAAATTGTCACTCAAATGAATCACTAATTGTGTATCATTTAAGACTCAGATTGGTGACATATATATTAGGAGTAATAATAATTGAGTAGAGTAGAGATGGGTGATAGTAACAGGAATAAGTTGAATGAATTAGTTTATGGAGGAGTACCTTGTAAGAGCCATCTTGTTGCTTGGTACCAAGTCGATGGATCTCAACTATGAGTTTTTCAACCTCTTCTTCAACATTCATCATGTTCCTTTCAGATCTCAGATCTCTTTTCTTCACTTCTCTCTTTCTGCTTTTGCAATTTGCACCTGCCTGCTGTTAAAAAAGTCAATGGGCTACCAGCTGTTTTTGCAAATATTTATATCTTTAACTTTACGGGTCTATTTGGTGTAGAGAGATTTTTGGAGCTTTTAGAGCATTATTCAATGTGTATTTTAGAATATTAAATTGTACTATTTTATTACTAAAGGAGAATATTTTAACAATACGTTTACATTAAAGATGGGTTGCTTTAACGTTTCGTACTAAATCTTTACACTAAATCATTTTTAATCGATTTAAAATACACAATTCAACTATCTCTCTTTATTATTATTATCTCTACTATATATAAAACATCTCCACATTATCTTTAAATTGAACTTAACATAGAGAAAAGTCATAATTACCCTTCATTAATTAATTATTCTCTCTATATGGTAATTACCTTTTTACTAAAATCTTTTTATCATCTATATATGTCCTTAATTAAATATAATTATCATCAAATATTATAATTACATAAAATTTTTAATATCGATTATCATAATGAATATAATTAATTGAAATCTGCATTATATAATACGGAGTACAACTAATAGTTGAATTTAAACACTTCAATTTTTTAGACAAGTATTATAAGTAACTGCGAATTTCAGTAACGGTAATATATGAATTTAGAAAAAATCTACATTATGTAACCCGAATTTGTGAAGTTCAATATAATTTATATAGATAACGAAGCTAAATGAAATATATACTCCGCTACTTTGCGCGGGTATTATGCTAGTTATTATTAATATTATTTTATTTTATTATTTATTTTATTATTTATTTTATTAATATTATAAGAAAATCATAATTAGGTAAATCTTCTAAAATTAAATAATTATAAACTAATCTTGATCATTAAATATTTTAGCATTTTAAATAAGTGCTACTGATCCTCGTTTGAAAATTTGATAATTTGATTACCTAAATATCAAACTAAGTGATGAATAAAGACAAAACTGCCCCTTAATAATTTTGTTAATTACCCGTGTTTACCTTTTAATTATGAAACAATTTGAAATCCGTTCCACGATCAACAAAACTGGAGTAAATTTCGATCAAATTTGGAACGCCTCAAAACAAAAATTCCAGTATTCCCCACAACGATTTTGGAGCCAATTTGAAGATATCTTTACTACTTCTACGATTTTAGTGGTTATAATTCGTCATCTCTCTTTCCTCCTTCCGTTCGTTCTTATATGACGAATTAAATTTCAAATATAAAATGTTGAAATTTGAAATCAATATCATGTTTTGATTTCTAATTTTTATTTCAATCGTATCATATAATTGTTCTTTTTACTGTTTCAATTTCAATTGCAAATTCAGAATTATTCCCTAGGTTCATCTTAATCGGAAGGAGGTGAGCCGTATTGGCAACGTGCATGATTTTTTGAATTGTTAATAGAAAACCTATTTTATTATTCAGTATTGCTGGTTTTTCTGGTTTTAATCCTAGGTTTCGATTTTACATCATTATCTGCTCCCGTTTATGCTGCTACCACTAAACGTACTCTTTTACATTTTGTAGGGTTTTTGAGAAAAAGGCTTATACAATCAGAAAAGAGGTAAATTTACATATTTGTTTTTTGATACTGGCTTATGTTATTTCTATATTGAAGTTATTTTGATCTCTTTTTCATACTAGCTTTCGATTTTCTTATGATTTGGTTTAATGCAAATGGCTTTATGTTATGTTGTTATTTTCTTATTTTGATTGATTTTTTTATTCTTATTTTGTATTTAGATTATATGTACCTATTTATGATCTGAGTGATGTTGCTATGAATGTGGCGCATAGTGCGAAAGATATTGAATTCTTCACATAATATGGTGAGTCAAACGGGTTGAAGATTTTGGAGATAATAGGAAAGGGAAGTTATTGAGTGGCTTGTGCATCTGTTGACACACAGACAACGGAGAAGGTTCCAACATGGAAGCATGTTGCTATGCTTGGTAAAAAAAAATGTATTTAAAAGTATGTTGCTATCTATGATAATTTCGTTATATGGAGGTCAATATAATGTGTTTCTAATATATTAAGTTTATCTTTTGACATGTATTTGTACAGGAGCATAACAGGAGAGTGTACGGTCAACAAATTGAGACTATCGAAGGCCCTGACAGTACCTGAAACTATGACTGTTTATGAAGCTTGTTGTTGGATGGCTACTCGAGGAGTTAGTGCTCTTTTGCTCACGGACTCGAATGCACTAGTTAGTGGTATATTGACCGACAAGGTTTGGATGGCTACTCGAGGAGTTAGTGCTCTTTTGCTCACCGACTCGAATGCACTAGTTAGTGGTATATTGACCGACAAGGTTTGTCTTGAATCTTGCATAACTGTAAAATTAGCTCAACATTTACAGTGAAATAAAATGTATGTTGACTGTTTAAGGTACATTAGGGGAAAATTTGACTACTTTCTAGCTGTGCATTATTAATTAGGCTTAAGTATATGGAAATGTAAATATTTATACTCTGACATTCATTGTATGCAACAAAGTACTCGGGGTTACATTGTGTGTAATAAACTTTCAGTTTGTTGCTATTGTATGTATTTTGGTGACGTGTCAACTTGTGATGTTGCCACGTGTCACTTCATACAACTGACACGTAAGTAAAAGTACTAAAACTTACATACAATGGCGATGAATAACAAGTTTATTACACACAATGGAAGCCCAAATAGTTCGATATACACAATTATTGTCAGACTATAAATAATTACATTTTTGTGCACTTAACCCTATTGATTATAAGGTAATGACCTCAAATCCCGAATGTAGTATTGTTGATACAACTATTGTCGATGCCTTGCATACCATGCATGATGGGAAGTTTTTACATCTTCCTGTTGTTGATAGTGGTAAAGACAACATTGCATGTTTCAACTAATACATCCAATAAATGCATAGCTATATCTAAGGGTAGATGGTTTAATGCAGATGGATATGTTGTTCCAATTGTTGATGTACTCCACATGAATCATGCTTTGATAGCCACAGTAAGTCAACTACTTATGTGCGATACAAGATAGAAAATCCAAATTTTATCAAATTCTTTCCATTAGTATTAGATCCAACTTTCATTGTAGATAAGATGTAATATATGTATTACATATTATGAAAATGTATATGATCTGTACGTTTTTTCTCTCAAATTTATGCAATACTTTTCATTTTTAAGCTTGATAATAGAGCTTGAATAATAGTAGATCGGGTAACATGTCAAAATGGGTGTTCGTATGGGTGAAAATGAGTCAGGAGGGTAACATATCTGAGGACTAAAATTTTCATTTTACAAACCACCTCTACTTATTTCACAAAAATTAAAAAAATCAGAAGCCTAGGACATAATTTACGATGTCCTTTTTCCTCAAAACTAATCATCTAATTTTGGTTATTCAATATCAATCATCTGATTTTGGTTATTTAATGTCACATACACTTCTAAAATGTACATCCAAGAACCCCACTTTAACTATTGCTCGAGTATAGGATAGTGTTTATTTCAATAAGAAGATTTAAGCTTTTGTTTTTAGCTTACCGAATAAGTGAATATTAAGACATATTAAGAACTTGATGGAAATAAAATTCAAACAAGCTTAATGATCAAATGTCTGACTGATTAATTGGTCTTTTTAAGACCTTAATAGGATAAATTAAAGAGGCCTTAATGTTTTTTTTACAAAGTACGGAGTATAAGATTGTATTGACATATATAAACCGAACAATGACTTTTTTTACACAACGAATGTTGATGCATTCTGGTATGACAACATCTTATTTAGAAAATTGGCTTGATTGTTCTAAGATAAGCGACACTATTGTTTTAATACGACACTATTGCTTTTAGCGACACTTAGCTAGTGTTGAATAGCGACACTTTGTTAGTGTCGCAGCTAGTGTCACAGGGACAATTTGTTAGTGTCGCCTAGTGTCGCAGGCCCTGTCAGTGCATGAGAGAGAGCCGAATTTAGGGTTTGAGAGAGAAAGTTTTGTGCTTAAACGTTTATTTTCTGTAATCGTGATTGATCAATAAACAGAAACATTATTTACATTTGCTTGTTCGTATTCGATTTACAGTTATATTTATTTCACGTTCTTGATTCGTTATTTCGGATTCCGCACGAATAACGAATTGATTCAAATTAAATCCGCGCAAGAGGACCTACATGTGGTATCAGAGCTTTGTAAGCGATTACATGGTGGTTTGAATCCGCGATTTGACGTGAATGTTGTAAAGCATTTCAGTTGCGACTTGGTTTTGGATTCGAAAGTGATTGTATTCTGATTGTTTGTTGAAATTGAAGACGTATTTGAGTCGGTTTAGGGTTACATTTTGGAACTGATCGCGAACGTAAATTGAAGGCTGCGTTTAGGGTTTTTCTGCTGGTGTGCGACACTACATGTTCATCTTGCGACACTTATCTAGTGTCGCACTTCATATTTTTTGACCGACAGTTTCTTGCGATACTTAATTGCGACACTATCTAAGTGTCGTTAAA
This sequence comes from Gnaphalium uliginosum, assembly GCA_963930675.1. Classification (NCBI taxonomy): domain Eukaryota; kingdom Viridiplantae; phylum Streptophyta; class Magnoliopsida; order Asterales; family Asteraceae; genus Gnaphalium; species Gnaphalium uliginosum. Next base: position 71,063,440 of record OZ005680.1, on the reverse strand, counting down.
TACTCTAAGCGCCAAAAAAGGGTATTTTGGAGGGAAAAAGAAACGGGCATTTGCTTGAAAGGTCTCAAGAACTAAGTATGTTGGAGACTCGAGATGGTAGATGGGCACTATTTGCAAAATCAGTTCTTGATAGAGCATGTCTTGCACTTGCACACAAGGGTGTAGTATAATCAACTCTTACGAGCTTCCCAAATAACTTGGGGCTCGACTTGATTTTGACTAATGGTCGGTAATATATATCGTGTAGAGAAAAGTTCATTAGAATAAACATTTTTTGAAAAAATGAAAGTACCAATGAAAATGCGCCACGTGTACAAAAAATTCATTTACCCCCAAGATCTTAAAAATTAATTATCTCACAAACGGCAAGTCGAAAAATTATGAAAATTGCACCATAAAATTCAACGTTTTCTCCTATTCGATTAGAAATCTCACAAGGTATACTTTTGAAGATTTTTTTTTTTTCATTTTTTTGGTGGGTTTTACAAATTACTAACCCATGTGTTGGTGCTTGGTTGTATATTTGATTTCGGGTTACGGTTAGGGTTAGAGTTTAGGGTTTAGACTTTAGCGGGGTTTAGAGTTTAGGGTTTAGATTTTAGTAGGATTTAGAATTTAGGGTTTTATAAAGCGTTTAGGGTTCGGGGTTTAGGGTTTAGAGTTTAGGGGGTTTAGGGTTTTTTTGGATAAAGGGGACGGTACCTGGAAAAATTTTATGTCATCAAAAAATAAAATATTTATACGTTTACGATGGGTATTCCAAAAGTGACGTTTTTAGTGAACGTCCCAAACACATACATAAACACCTCTCACTATAACTAGTCTAAATACTAAACTAATATGGCCATTGTTACAAAAATACCTATCAAACTTAGAACAACCATACCTAGTACCAAAATGCAAATGAAACTTTCTAAAATGGTCACAAATATGACCATTTTTACAAGTCATCCTATAATATAATAAACAAAAAATCTTCCGGTCTTCATTCTTCAGCCTTCCGGTCTTCATTCTTTAGCCTTCCGGTCTTCAAATCTTCAGCCTTCAATCTTCTAGTCATCAGATCTTCACCTGCATTCATCTTGAACTCTTGTACCAGCATGATATTGACAATCTGATCATGATGCTTTAACGCTCTAACATCAAAGCCATTTCCCCAATCAATTGCCTTCACTCTCATCTCATTTTTGCCCACCAACCTTTTGCACATTAACAACTTATACTTACCATATTCCGGAAAGATAACAGTCTTACCCACATCTTTGTGACCAAAATTATTATCCATGGTCATAATGACCCATTTTGCTCTTTTCACATAAATGTCACCAGCTAAGATTTCTTGATAAGGCATAACCCACAATCTGACCAGAAATTATCAAGTTTTGTGTTCCACCATATAGATCAAGATGCGTAACTATTGACTTTTTACATTGACTGATACAGAATTTTACCATAATAACAGGATTACTAATAGCAGCATTAGCTAATCACCATCAACTCTTTACAAAACCAGTGACTAGTAAGCAATCTATACACATCATGATCAAGACCAAACACACCATCTTGATTGTACTGCTGGCCCATGAACCACCTGTTAATTGACTTCCATCTTTGACCTATCATGGTTAGTTGGTTGCTGAGGTGCCCCATTCATATCTTTCTGCACATGTAAATTTCAGATTTCTGATGCTTCTATAGATTGTTTTGTACTTCTAATATTCAACCCCATAAGCTTCAACATGATAATACTCTTGATTTGATCAACCAGCTTATCCACAGGCCTTGATTTATTTTGATATAACCTGAGATTCCTCTCCTGCCATACATAACACCCAATACCAATCTTTGAGTAACACTCCAAATAGACTTATTGATGGGCCTATTTTGGAGGTACTCAACTATATTCATCCAGGTATTTGGTGCCCCATCAATCCTAGTCATTTCTTTGAAGCTTTCCTACACCTCCCTTGGGTAGTCACATTCAAAAAACAGATGATTGTGACCGTCTTCTTGATCCAAACAAAATGGGCATTTTAAACTATTTTGAAGCTCCACTCTCATATACTTATCCTCGGTTCTTAATTTCCCATTCAAAGCAACCCAAAGAATAAAAGAGTGTCTTGGTATGCATCGACTATACCAAACCAACCTAGCCCATTTCACATCTTCATAATCTTCAATTAGATTATTCCATGCATCTTTTACAGAAAAAGAAAAAGGGACTATTTTCCCATTTTTTCTTTTCCACAACACTCTATCATTTCTGTTTTGAATCAACAAAGGTGGAGGTAGATCAAATATTGCATGATAATTATTTCTTCATTCATCTGAGATCAACCACTCTCCGTTGCCAACAAGATCAGAAACTTTGGAATTAGGTGTGAATCCAGCTGCATAAATTTGCCTTCTATCAATAAAGCCATCAAGTGGACCAAGAGGATGCCAATTGTCATACCAGACAGAAGTCTGTGATCCATCTCCCAGCCTACTTACAACAAATCCTCTAATTTTCTTCTTGCACTTCATAAGTTTCCTCCAACTCCAACATGAATCAGAAGGACCTTTATAATCCCAAAAGTTTCTATTTTTAACTTTTCTGCCCTCACCCATCTTACCCATATGGAATTCTTGTTGGTTACAATATTCCAAATGTGTTTAGACATTAAGGCTACATTCCAAGTATGAAGAGGTTTAATACCTAGACCACCCTTTCTTTTCAATCTACAAATATCCTGCCAATTTACTTTGGCCTTTCCCCTTTTAAATTCTCTTTGACATCACAAAAAACTTCTCATTATTCTTTCAATATCACCTGAGATCTTTTTTGGAAGAATGAACATAGAGGACCTATATACTTGTAATGAGCTAAGCACATATCCAATAAGTTGCATTCTACCGGCAAATGATAGGGATTTGTTCTTCCAATCAAACACCTTCTTTTTTACCTTATCTATCAAAACTGAAGTCTTTTACTTTTAAACCAGAAGACAACAGTGGAACTCCTAAATATCTTACTGGAAATTGTCTCACAATGAATGGCATTGCCTCTGTAATTTTAGTTTTATCTCCTCTGCTTACATTACTAAAAAATGTGGTACTTTTCTCCATGCTAACCACCAATCCAGAAACTCTACTAAACTCATTTAATTTAATGCCTGTCTTAGAACAGAGGCAGAATGCCCATCTCCATGACAAAACAACAAGTCATCCGCAAAACATAAATGGGTTAGATCCAACTCTTCACACCTCCAATGATATTTAAAATCTTCATCTCCTTGAACTTGCCTCTTAATTATCAATGTAAGCACTTCCATCACAAGGGTAAAAAGATACAGGGATATTGGATCACCCTGCCTTAACCCTCTCATGCCCTAAAAAAACCCCTTATGCTCTCCATTCAAACTGATGGTAAAGGATGTTGAAGTTACACAGTTCATGATCCAATCAATCATACAAGGGTGAAAACCAAATTGATGTAGGCAATTCTTCAATTTTAAAAGCATATCTAGGAAGTCCCCTATTTCTGTGATAATTCCTCATCAACTCTTGTGTGAGTAAGATGTTATCACTAATTTGCCTACCAGGTATGAATGCACTTTGATTTTCATCTACAATTATATCCAACACCCCTTTAATCCTATTTGCTATCACTTTGCTAATGCATTTATAAATAACATTGCAACATGCAATAGGCCTAAATTCAAACACTTTTTGAGGTGACTCGGATTTAGGAACTAAAGCAATGACCGTTGCATTAATTTCTTTCAATAATTTGCCATTTTGAAAAAACTCCCTATCTGCTTCACACACATCAGTTCCAACAATACTCCCAAGTCTTTTTGAAAAATTTCGAAGAATACCCATCAGCTTTATCATCTTCAATATCAAACATTGCTTTAATCTCATCATCAGTTACATATCTCACCATTAAAGTAGCATCTTCTGGGCTGATCTTTCTAGTAAACAAATTTCCAGGTTCTTCAATTGGATCAACGACTATTCTGTTACCAAGCACATTTTTAAAATGTAAAATGAACTGCTCAGCGACTTGAAGACCAAAAAACCTCTGCCCCTCCATATTTTCCACTGACTCAATTCTGTTTTTATTAATTCTACCTCTGACAGCTTTGTGGAAATACTTGGTATTATGATCACCTTTCTTTAACCACTCTACTTTAAGCTTTCTGCTTCAAGAAGATTTCTTCATCTCTCACAACATCATTATATGCTTTGACATAGACTGCTTCCTCCAATCTTAATTCACTATTTGTTGGATCTCTTTCAATATCAGTTTGAATCCTTTGAAGTTCAGTGTTCAATTTCTTGACTTTGAGAAATAGGCTGCCCTAATTAAAATTCATCTTTCTGAGAGGCTTTTTCAATCTTTTCATCTTAGATACCAAGCAATACATTGCATATCCTTGAATATCTTCCTTCCAGGCTTCCCTAATAGTAGGCAAAAACTCATCTTTTAAGGTTAAATAATTCGGAAACTTGAATGGTTTTGGTTTAGCCTTCTGAAGTTCAGGAATTGTAACAATTACAGGACTGTGATCAGAATGTACAAAAAGCAAAAACTGTGCATAAGCTCCAGAAAATCAACCATGAAAGCTTCATTTCCCATTACCCTGTCCAGTTTTTTCAATACACCATCAGTGCTTCCAGGTTTTTGGTTCCATGTAAAATTCAACCTAGATTTAGCTATATCATCAACTTCAATCTCACTAGCACATTCTATAAACTCACTCATACTCTTGGTAATAAATGATGGCCCAGCCGCATGCTCACTTGGATCAAGAGTAGCATTAAAATCCCCGAGCAATACCCAAGGCAAATCCGTCACAATTCTTCTATGCAATTTCAGACTTCCACAATCTTCTTCTTGGTACCATTCTATGAAAACCATAAATAAATGAACAAAAGAAACCCTTCTGCCCATTAACAGGTTCCACATAGCAATATAGTGCCTGCTCATGTTGTTCTAAATGCATTACTCTGACTGAGTTGGGATCCCAACCAACAATAATTCTAGTACCACCATCACACCAATTGCTATTAGACATCCAATCCCAATGTCCAAACATTCTACTACCAATTTTATTTAATTTTTTCTTACATACATGAGTTTCCAATAGACCACATATACTAAAATCCCCATCCATCATGAACTGAGCAGCCTGGTTTTGATTAGAGGAGTTGCTTAGACCTCTAACATTCCAAGCTAACAGTTTAATTATCATTGGAAACAATTTGAGTTTTGTTACCTTTAATCCCCTGTTCCTTGGTAACATTTTCTTCGTCTTCAATCCTCATAGTTTCAGCCACATCTTCATTATCCACAATTGGAAGTAAACCAACATCATGACAATTTGCTTTAAAGAAGTCAATCTGAGGGGTACTCCAAGTATTTGCAATTTCATTTGATGTATTTTTTTCTCCAAAACAGCTAGAACCAACTTTCTTTGATAATTATACATTCCCAAATCAGCCATCCAATCATCATCTGAATCTGAATCTGAATCTTCCATCGCATCTCCTTCATCATTTAATGCATCATGTGGGTTTGAAACAGGAATATCATTCAGTTCCAAAATAGGATCCTTTACATTCCTTATACCACTTAAATCTCCAAAATACTCCTCTGACTGAGCATTTTTTGAGCCCTTGCCTTTATTTAATTCCACCTTTTTAGATTTTAAATAACTCATTGACTGCCCAAATTTGTTTTCCATAGCTCCTTGCTTTGAAGATTGACCATAAGTAGTAGAAGATGTAGCAAGTTTAGTAGGATCATCAACCACTTTCTTTGCTTGAAATTTATACCCTTCAACTGGAATTGAACATTCATTAAAAGCTTTCCTAGATCAACTTTTTATCCTTTTGGGACTGCCAATCAACTTTTGTATGAACATTATTAGCTACAACATCTGATCTGATTCTGCCGAATACACTGCCTTTATTTGGCATTGTACCTCATTTTTTATATTGTTGTGTATTCTGTCCATAATACCCCTGCTGTTGCCTTTGATTTTGAATGCCTCTGACATTATTACCTCTATTGCCACCCATCATACTCTCCTGCCAATTAAAATTCAATTTATTAACAATATTATTCTTCTTTCTCACAACTTGAAACCCCTCATCATCTTCATTTTGGAATCCTATTTTGGTTACATTTTCTTTAACATTCAAAGCATCTTTTATCACCTTAGCAGCTTCTTCTTCAACAGTAACGGGTCTCAATTTACATTGTTTATAACTGTGACCAAACAATTTGCAGTATGTACACGAAGGTGGCTTCCATTGATAGCTAACATCAAGCTTACCAACTTTGGGTGAAAATGGTCCAATTGCAGGGTATTCAAACTCTATAAAGTTAGGCAATTCTTCTTCAGCAGACACCTCAACCAATTTTCTAGCATAACCAAGTCTCCCATTCTTACTAATACATCTTTCCATTGTGATTTTATCCATCAATAATGGCTTGCAAATTCCACTGACCAATTTTCCAATGCTTCTTCCATTCCACAGTTCTATAGGTATGTTATGAATGTATACCCATAGAGGAACTTGTTGTGGTTCAATTCTTTCCAACCAAACTCCTGGTTCCCATTGATTAATAAAGAATGGCACATTATTAACCAACCATGGGCCAGTTTCCAACACAGCCCTCATCCCCTTTTCACTTTTGAATTTACACAAATAAAACCGTGCAGCTGTTTTAACTAATTCCTTTAAATCATGATTTCTCCACATCCTTCTAGGGTTTGAATTTACCACTTGATAATCCATAGAAGTACCTATGAAGTATCCATACAACTGTAGCCTGAAATGACTACCACCTTTTTTGACTTCCTCTACTATGAATTGCACTCTCTTCTGCCCATTTGGTAGTCTAATTGGTGGTACATATTCCATCTTGACCTCATCTTCTTCACCTGATTTTTTCAATAACTCAGCAAAAGATACTCTTGCACTAGCCCATGGATTCTGTTTTGACACATTTTGGATACTCTCATGTACCTCATTACAGCCAGATGGAACCAAATTAGGAATTGGTTGAGTAGAACTAGTTATAATGGGTTACACATGTTGCTCACAATTTTGTTTTTCACTACCAGTACTAGCCTCATCTTCTTTTGGCAACATTTCAGCATCATTATCACTCAACTGAACTTGATTATTTGAAACACTATCCTCTACTCAAACATACTCAAGCATAATTTTCTTAATTTCAACATCATTTGTAACTTTATCTTTCACACTCCCATCTTTTTCTATTACCAAATTAGGTCTATCATATTCAGAATCATTATTAATACTATTCTGAATAACACCATCCTTATCATAACCATTACCATCTTTATAGACATTTGTTACATAAGCAACTAGTTTACAGCAAGATGGTAAAGGATCAAGCTCAACTGGAGTATCAGGGTTATCCACTCTTTTACTCTTTAAGCAAACAATTGGAGTTTTCTTGTTCATACCTGAAACAACAGCAGTATCACATTTTTCTTCACCTTTTGACTCAAAGAATCCAATAACATCCTTTACAGAAGCATTAGGTTGAGATTGCAAGTTTGATTTTGTATCCACTTCAGTCTGAATTTGGGTTACTGCAATTTGTACGTCAGACATTTGAATATATGATTTCTAAGATTCAGGAATTTTTGATGCACCAAGATGAAATTGTAAACTTGGAATAGAAGTAGGAGGCCTAGTCTTCTTAGATGTATGCACTGAATTCGTAAACCCTTGAACAGCAATCCCCTTTTTGGGTTTTTGTTTTCTCTTTTTTGATTTTAATTTCGCTTCAGATTTTGGATTCGAATTACTCTGAAACACATAACTGGAATCACCATCTTCAGTATCCATAGATTTACGAATAGATGCTCTATGTTTAGCACGAATTTCAGCTGGACTAAGACGAACTAATGGTGGGGGTTCAGAAAGACGATGAACAGGGTGTGAAAACTTTCAGATTCAATCAAATCTGGTGGATCTGGAGGCTTGTTTAGTGATTCAACAGGTTTAGTTGATGGATTCATTGCTTCAATCAAAGAAATTCAAGACCCTGGACCCTAAAGCAACATGTTAACACGTGAAATAACAAAAAACTCGTGGAAAGCATGGGCAGTGAGATGTTTTGAAGATAAATTTTTTAAATTTTTTTTATCAATTATCGTTCGTAAAATAATTAATTTTAAAAAATACGAGGTAAAGGAGTTTTCGTACGCATCTCCGTATTTTGAATAATTGTTATACTCTCATCTCTACATTTTCAATTATGAGAAATGAGCAAATAATCAAAATCAAATTATATTTGTGCTATCTAAAAATATATATTCTTTACGCCTGGCGTATGAGACGGGTGAAAAAACTCGTTATTCACATATGCTAAATGAAAGGATTTAAAATAGTTCATGTCAATAAACTAGTTGTTATTTAAATTAGAAGTAGAATCTTGTCAAATCGCCAACCACAGAATCAATCAATCCCTAAATACCTGCTGCTGCTACGTTTCTTTCTTTCTTTCTCAAAATTAGGGTTCTTATCGTCTTCTTATTATTACTCTCAACTCTTAATTAACTCTCAATTATCCAATTCATTAATCTCCGATCCTTGAATCAACAACTCCACCTCTAGTTCAATCCTTTCCTCTCAATTTTTACAAAATCCCTAATTCAATTTCTTCACATCCATAAATTAGGGTTTTATTTTTATTTATCTTTAATTAGATGCAATTTAGATGATGTCGGATGAAAATTTAAACAATAATCATCATCATCATCATCATCAACCTTCAATTTTTGATCCTGTAAATTTACAACATCATATCAATAATAATAATAATAGTAATAATAATAATAATAATAATAATAATAATAATAATAATAATAATAATAATAATAAAGATATAGTAGGTGATGAAGAAGATGATGACGACGTGGCAGCAGGCGAAGAGGAGTCAATAGATAACCCTAGCCAGATCCGTTATCATCATCAACAACATCATGTCTTACAGAATGGTGGTATTCAGGAGATGAATGATCCTGCGCATTCGTTGTATGTACCGGAGAATGAAATACAACCGATTGCGGTTGGCAGTGCTGGTGGAGCTACTGGTGCTGGTGCCGATCAGCTTACCCTGTCATTTCAGGGTGAAGTTTATGTGTTTGATGCTGTTTCACCTGAAAAGGTTTTGCATTTCTTCATATATCTGCTGTATTTGTCTGTACTATTAATCACCAAGTATATCTGGATTGATTATTTTCGAGTATTAGGGTGAACGTAATATTGGGAGTGATGTTTGGGTAGTAGTCTTAAATCTCTATTATTATGTTAATAACGATGGCAATGGATGGGTGAGAAATCCCGCAACTTGCGGATATCTGTCCGCCATGGAATGGGAATGAGTTTGATAGCTAGGTGGAATGTATTATTGGGGTGATTTACGATGTGTATGAATTTGATATGAGGATTTTCTGATGATCTAAGGTAAATATAATAATGTTTGGATATTTAAGCAAGAAGATGCTAACAAAACTGATTAATTAATAAATGTAGAATTATCTAACTAATCAGAGTCAAAATACTAAGCATTTGATTATCTGATTATCATTCTTCATGTCGCATCAATTACTTTGAAAATGTGCCTTTAAACACACCGGGAATATCTCCCATATTTTAATCGTTGTTTAGCTATATGTTGATCTGTTATAAAATATTGGAGCTCTTTTAGTGATGGGGAATTTACAGGTGCAAGCTGTTTTGTTACTTTTGGGTGGATATGAAGTACCAACTGGCATTCCTTCTTTGGGGTTACCTCCCCAAAATCAAAGGGTAAGAGTATAACAATTCTTTTTTTACAAGTTTTTATGGTTTGACTTTCTAGTTTACATTAAAACATCTTTATCATATACGTATAGGATTTGACCGAATTTCCTGCAAGGTCAAGTCAACCTCAAAGGGCAGCCTCCTTGATTCGGTTCAGGGAGAAGAGGAAAGAAAGATGCTTTGATAAGAAAATACGTTACAGTGTGCGAAAGGAAGTTGCACTTAGGTGGGACTAAAACTATTGAAGATTTCTTAGGTTATGTGTGTGTGTGTGTATATATATATATATATATATATATATATATATATATATATATACATATAGTGGGATGATCCAGGGGGAAGCAGTTTTTTTGAGGGAAGGGGGAAGCGTTATTATTCATCACGAAGGATCTTAACTTCGAAAATACAAATCTCACATAAAACGAAGTGAAATTTAGTAAATGTTAATAAGAATCGATGCTATGAATGTTAAGCTTCCTTGATAAATTCTTTTTGCAAGTTATAACATAAATTTATGAATATTAGACCCAAAATTGTTAATATTCATCGCAGTGAATGTTAGTAACATTCATGGTGATGAATGTTAAAATTAAAGATATTTTTTAAATAATGTGATATTTTAACATTCATCGTAATGAATGTTAGTTAACATTCATCACGGTGAATGTTAACAATTTATTAAATAAATATTCATCAACTAATGTTATGACTTAAAAATGAAATTCTTCCGTTAATATGTTCTTCATAGCATCGATTTTGATTACTATTTATTGGTAAAAATATTTTTTTTGTTGACGTTTTGATTGTTAAGTGTAATATTGTTCGTGATGAATGTTAACGCTTCCCCCTTCCCCCAAAAAAAGCACTTCCTTCTTGAACGCTCCCCTATATATATATATATATATATATATATATATATATATATATATATATATGTTTACTATTTATTGGTGTTTCCAACTCGGGTTCCCTCATATTTTCCTCTCATAACATAATTTTTAATCTAAGCACGTTATACTATGTATATGTTAGATTTAGATGTTATGCTCACTTCAATAGGTTAATTAATCCATATATCTACATGATCGATGCACTTGAACCTATATAAGTATCCTGATCTTCAATTTGCCTGGTTACTATATCTAGTCATGTACATGTCGGTGGTCTTCATTTATTTGCTACGTAGTAGTGATTTTGACAGTATGGTATCTCAAGGCAAACATCCAAATATATACAAGATATATAGCAAATGTTCTATAGAATCATATTAGTATTAGGGGATACTGATTGCATTTGTGGATTGTTTTGGGTGGGGTGTGGGGGGATGATTAGTATTCTCTCCATCCCAATTTTATAGTCTACGTTTCCTTATTTGGATGTCCCAATTTAATTGTCCACTTCCATAAACATAAATAGATAAAACTAAGGAGATAAAGTTCTTTTATACCCTTAATGAATATGCATGTAGCATAAATTAGTAGGTAAAAAGTAAAGGGTAAAACTGTAATCTTACTAAAAAATAGTGTAATGATGATGTTTTCTTAAACTGCGTGTTTTTTGTCTTTGGACAATAAAATTGGGACGGAGGGACTATTATGGTACGGGCTGGTTGAGTTTGACCTGACACAGAAATTAATTTGTTTTTATAGTGTAAAGTGTGTTGAATATGATTACAAACGAAATATAATGCAGTATTAAACTATTAATTTAACTTTTTGAATCAATTTGGAGGCCTTATGCTTGAAAATTACACTTCATACATATCCTGAAACGACCATTTCATAAGTAAATGGGTCAGAATTGCCACTTCAAATCACTAGCAAAGATTATACTTGAACAAAGGATACCATATAAATGACTCGAAATTGTATTTATTATGTAACTTAAAAGTTAACTAGAAAGTTACTGGACCCTGGCTGCAGTGAATTCCTAATTGGTGGCAACCATATACTGTCGATTACTTTTACTTTAGGCTGTAACTGATTTTCGGTTGGAGATCCTTTTTGAGGGTTTCTTCCTTCACTTGGATATCTGATTCATATAATACTACAGAATGCAGCGTAAAAAAGGCCAGTTTACATCATCCAAGGCAATTTCTGATGAAGCAGCTTCTTCTGATTGGAATGGTGGTCCTGGCCAGGATGAAGAAACAACGTAAGTACCAGTTTCACTTTACTTGTTATATAGAGGTGGCAAAATGGATTGGTCGAGTTAGGCACTGGGCTTACCTGCAACTACTTGCTTTTTCTTAAAAGTTATTCTGAGTTTAAAAATATTTTAATGTAGTAATTGTGATGAAGAAAACTCTGTATATTTGCGGAAATGTTCAAACTTTTATTAATAAAGAAATTTAGTAGAGGGGACTGGGAGGGATATGAGTTTCAATACACTTTATCGATTTGGCATGTTTCTTTTTTTGTTAAATCCGTCAGCTTAACCCATTTGGCATGCTTGAGATAAAAGAGAACCCAAACTGACCAATCTATAAGTAAATTGGTCGAAGTTGCATGTTCTTAGCTTGGTTCCTTCTTTACACTGCTTTAAGTTTACACCGTTATGAATAGCATTTTGTATTTCACCAAGCTGCCAGTTAAATTTGACTCAGTATCTTACTGTTTACAGATGTAGACACTGTGGTATCAGCTCAAAATCCACTCCTATGATGCGACGTGGACCTGCTGGCGCAAGAACATTGTGCAATGCATGTGGGCTCAAGTGGGCCAATAAGGTATTTACATACATCTTATGTGTTTCTGCACTTCATATTTTTTTGGTAGCATGTTTTACATTACCCATTCTGTAGAAACGAATTAGTTAACATATTGCAGCTTAAAGCTCTATTTCCATTTTCAACCCATAAATCTTACGAGTGAGAAATGTGACTACGGAATGGTAAATGAGAAATGATTTTATAAGAATGCATTACTATTACTACATAGTATCAATTGACAACATCTTGTGAACATCTTTCTTTTGTCTCATTTTCTTTTATTTTTATTTATAAAAAAAAAATAAAACACTGAGTTTCTTGCCTGAGTGGTATCCATTGCTCAGGTGTCGTTGTTGACCACCCCGTCTGTGGTTCTATTCTTTTTCAAAGCAGCTGCAGTGTTCATTTTTTTAACCTTTTGGGCAAGTGCTAGATAGACCCCTGCACTTCATTCAAATAATCCCTTTGAGGCTTTGACTTATATTTATCTGAAAATAACACCCCCCCCCCCCCTCCCCCACACCCACACCCACACCCACACATGTTTTTTGTAGTTACTATATAAACAAATCTCTATAATTACAACAATTATGGTATTTAATTTATATTATCATTCAAACTTACTTATGGTCCTGCGATCGCGAGGGTTAATCCAAGTAAAAATAACAATGACTTCTATTAGATGTGCGAAAATAATATTTAATTTCTTAAATAATTACGTACATTATTATCATTATGTAACAAAACATTTGAATATAAAAATATAGTTTATTAGTTGATTTTTATGTCATGCCTTAGTTCTCAGGAAGATGCTAAAGATTACTAAAAGTACATCTTTGTCAGGGACATTTAACAGGCCAAAAACAGTACCTAGTATAGGTGAGGTTCAAATAAGAATGACAAAAGTGTTGAGAATAGTGGAACCAATAGAAATGCGCCACATGTCACAAAACCCACTTTCTCCCATCTTTTTAAAAATTAAATATCTCACAAACGACAAGTCAAAAAATTATGAAAATTGCACCATAAAATTCAGCATTTTCTCCTCTTCGATTTAAGATCTCACAAGCTATACTTTCGAAGAGTTTTTTTTTTTTCATTTTTTGGTGGGTTTTACACATTAGTAACACATGTGTTAGTGTTGCGTTTAGGGTTTAGGGTTTAGGGCACCCGAAACCCTAAACCCGAAACCCTAACCCCTAAACCCTAAACCTTAAACGCTTTACAAAATCCTAAACCCTAAATCATACTAAACCCTAAATTCTAAACTCTGCTAAAACCTAAACCCTAAACCATGCTAAACCCTAAACCCTAAACTAGAAACCCTAACCCTAACCGCAAATCAAATGTACAACTAATCAGTAACACATGTGTTACTAATTTGTAAAACCCACCAAAAAATGAAGAAAAAAAGTATAGCTTGTGAGATCTTAAATCGAAGAGGAGAAAACGCTGAATTTTATGGTGCAATTTTTATAATTTGTTGACTTGTCGTTTGTGAGATATTTAGTTTTTAAAAAGATGGGGGAAATGGGTATTTGATGAAAATGAGTGGTTGAGATTGATTCCCCTATTCTCACACAAAGTTGTTGTACTCATTTGAACCCTACTCTACCTAGTATATATTTGATTATAAGCTATCAGATATAACAACATATTATATATAATATTACATAATAATAACGATATACAACCAAGGCCAAAGTGGCCTAGTCGTTGGCGTCCTGATATCCTTACAAGAGGTCTCAGGTTCAAACCTCACTAGCTGCACATCTTGGGGTGGCCAGGGAAAGGGTCGGAAACAGTCACGGGGATATACTGATTAGGCCGCGTACATCTGAGTAGAATATATTCGCCCTCCCCGGGTAACCTGAATAGGGAAAACCTACTCCATTTACCCGTTTATATATAAGTTAATAATATAATGAAGATATAAATATAATGAAGATAAAATATACAAGGTGTAGTTGTGTAAGTTTAAAGGTTTGGGAGTGTCATACTGTCATATGAAAAATTGGTGGAAAAAAACAAAAATTGTGTAAAGAATTAGGATTATTTATATAAGTAATTTAAAAATTGTAAACCGTTACTAATTTGGACTTGCTAAAACAGCTTTATGTGTGTTTATTATATTGATAGTTCGTGCAATTTACAATTATTAGATAAAAAAACTCAACATTTATTTAAGGGAAAATGATTTGTACTGTTTACACTTCATTAGAGTATATAAATTAAATACTGTTAGGGTCACTTTAGTAATTTTGACATTTCATTCATTTCTCCCCTTCACAATGTCTTCTTCCTTTCTCTCTTTGTTTTTCCTTCTACCTACTTTTCTTCATCAAAATTATTTCGTTGTCTTTCTCTTGAAAACTTCATTATTATTTTTTACACATCTACCTATTGTTCACATATTTAGCTTTTCATTATTTAGCCACTGGTTTAGTTTTTCGTTGACGGGGGTTTTGTATGCCAATGAAGTTTGTTATTCTATTTTAAAGATTATTACTTTCATGAATTCCATATCATATATTTTATGAAATAAAAATATAGATTAGGGCCTTGGGGGGAACTCGTTTGTGTTAAAGAATGAATCAAAACACATAAGATTTCTCTGTTTTATTTAAAGTAGCTTTAGTTCCTGATTTTTAGGTCAAAGTAGTTTCTCAATTTTCAGTCAAGTTAGTTGTGTTTGACGTTCTTTCTAGACTTAGTTAAAGGTGTTATTCTTAGAAAAATAACCAATCATTTAACAGCATTTACTTCGAAGTTTTATTTCTCTACAATTTCTCTAATAGTTTTGGGAAGTTAAAACAAAACAATACTGAAAAATATGGTTTATGGTGTAAGGTGTTGGTTTTTGTATAAGCCGATTTAGGAAAATTATATAAATATTATTTTTAGCTAACTTGATAGTACTTTTTCATCAATTGAATATATATGACTGCTCATGGTGAAAAAGGTTTATGAGGTTTTATATAAATATTATTTTTAGCTAACCTGATTAACCTATATTTTTTGGAAGAAGAAAAAGGTTAAATTTGAGCACCCATTAACCCCTCACAGCATCCAATTTATGTACTGTGAACAGTACAGATTGTTTCTCCTTTATTTAATATTATAATTTAGATTCTTAATGAGGTTTTAATAAGAGGTTCTGAATAGAGCTTAAGAAATGTAACACAGTTTTTGAACTGGCTCAAATTACACATATTTTATCACAGTTAGAGTAAGGCGTAAAAGACATAAAGAGACTGACCCAGATTACACACATTGTGATAACACTTACAAAAATAATATTATAATAATAATAATAATAATAATAATAATAATAAAATAATAATAATAACGACAACCATAATAATAATAATATAATTACTATTATTATTATTATTATTATTATTATTATTATTATTATTATTATTAAAATTAAAATAAAAAAAACATATTCAAACAAAACTCATGATGAAACCCAACATAAATGATTAAGATTTTCCCGGCGCGAAGCGTGGTATAATGTCGACCATCAAGTATTGGTTTTTTGTGTTCTTTTTTTCTTCTTTTAAATATTTCCTTTTATGTCATTCTGAGAACAAAATTTATGTAGGGAGTTCTACGAGACCTAACCAAGGTTTCAGCATCAGGAACTCTGGACCCCTCTGGAAAGGCAATTGAGCAGGTAAAATCTCACAAGAATATAGTGTAAGGGGGTTGTGGGTCCATTTTACCAGCCAATAAATGGAGAGAAATCATAGACAATTGAAGTCCTAATCACTTTCTTGTTGGCTTGATTTGTAGAGTGATGGTGAAGCAAACAACTCGGATACTGCAAATGTGAATCCTCATGATCTCTAATAGTGACAATTCAGCTTGATATGGAAGTAAAAGATGTATAATAAAGAGAGGATGCTATAAATTTGATCATTACACCAGAGATCTGTACACATAGTTTGTTGCATTACAGGTACATGAGACTGTATCATAGTGTTGGTAGATGTAGGTTTTGAAGTCAGACTCAGTTGTATTTCTCATACATCTCATCAAACATTCAATGCATTCGAGTCTGTTGGTCTTTCTAACTGGCTGTGTATATCATTCTGCCTCTTAAATTGACCAAGTGGTTTAACTCTCAAGCAGTCACATTGAACTGAGTGAGGCGAACCGTGACCAACCTGCCGATCGTCAAACTCATGCTTGGACAAGGGCAGGGATCCAGGATTGCTTAAGAAAGAAACCACCATTCGTTACATTAGATATATTAAAGATCATCCTATAAATACTTGAGGTGTACGTGTGTGTGTGTGTTTATTTTTGTTGCTGACTTGCTGTGTCGGTTGCCCATCTTTTAATATAAACGTCACTGGAAACAGCCAGCTTTTGAGTAATAATGGTAAGGTCGACATGGTAGTTCATTCAAAATATGGACACACACGATCAGGATGTCTTGGGAGAGCGATAAGTACTGTAAAATCTGTTATTTTTATGTACATGCATAACTTCCGGGATGACAAGATACCAATTGCAACCAGGGTGGATCGAAATGGTGTTTAGAAACACATACACATGTCGTTAAACTTTTCTTACTGCAAGTGTAAAAGCTTAACAAAAACAAAAATATTACTATTAAAACGCCTCTCTCAGAAAGTACCATCCATGCTGCCACCAAACTAATTTCTAGCTTTTGTAATGGATATGAAAGTACGCGTACCAGTTCATATTAAATTTATACCTATGTTAAGTGAACCTATGGCTAAATGCACAATCAAAAGCAATTACACGGGCACCATTTACCACGGTTCACTGCACTTCCTTCAAAATAAAGTGGTTCGAGGAATACAAGAACCAATGCTAGTGCAAAACGAGCCAAAGTAAGCTGAGAATGAGGTGTCAGGTGTGAAAGGTGGCTTTGAGGTGGACGACTACATGTCAAACTGATATGGGTAAATAATTTGCGTGTATTAACATAGATCAAGACATTTTCGGGGAAACAACTTGCATATATTTAACATATAAATCAAGGAGTTGAAAAGTACATGCTGGGAAATGTAGACATGTCTAGGATTCATAGAGAAAAACAAATTCAATCATGAAGACTTCTGAGAAGTTGGCATTGCAAGCGAAACTCCGGAACCACTGGGTAAATCCTTCCATTGTTGAGTCACAGTCTTGATCTGGGTATAAAAGTTAACCCCAGCCTTGCCTGCAAATTAAAAACGAAAGGTTAGCCTCTCTAAACAATTGCCAGTTTACGAGGGTACATTAAGAGAAAGGGTAAAAGTACAAAACACCAATCTACTATGGTAAAACGCACCGTAGAAGTTGAGATCACCAGCAAAAGATGCCTTTGACCCCGTAAAGGAGAAAAACGGTAATGGAACTGGGATTGGGACATTTATGCCAACCTGATGCAAAACAGCGGAGTTGCAACATTTTTAGATTCAGTTCATCTTTATACCCACCGAAAAATACATAAGATCCATCTATACGTAGGTATTTGTACTTAGATGTCCTTACTTGCCCGGCTTCAATGTCAGTTTGAAATTTTCTAGCAGCCACACCAGATGTTGTAAAAATAGCTGCTCCATTGCCGTATCTGCAGAAGAAGCTTCTATATAATAAAGTACAAAAGGATAAAAGTTATTTTAACATCAAGATTAGCTTTCTACAGAAATTACTTATTTCTGTTGGCAATATAAATAGCCTCTTCCAAGCTGTCAGCCTGAAAAGGAGTTGCAAACAAGAGGTAAAACCCTAAATCCCCAAGAACAAACATAATCAATTGAATGAAGTGCTATTATAAGGACTAGATGAAAAGTAATGTATTAACATACCTGCATGCAAATAAGGACTGGACCAAATATCTCTTCCTGCAAAAAGATGCAAATTGACAACTTATTCATAACTCGATGTTCAAGTTTCCTTTCCATTCTGTCGGTGATATAAACCATAAAGAGTTGAACTTTAGGTTACATAACGGGTGATGAGGGCAGGATGAGTAACCATTTACAACAAGTGCAGGTTGAAACGGGCTATTTTTTGGAATTGGCCAGGTCGGGTCGGGATGACCTGCTAACACTTTTGTCCGTCTTTTAATTCTTTATAGATAACTAATGTACACAGCTTAGTTATAAATCTTTGAATAAATCGGTTTAAGAGGTTGTAGACTTCAGCCATCTTTAAACCTGTTTGACCATTTGAGAAATTCCCCTTTTGACCTGTTTGAGATTTAACTAAACCCAAATTGACCCATTTATAAGTCAATGGGTTAAAATCGACATCTCTAAGTTGAACGCAGAGATCATGTAAAAGCATATACCTTGTAACATTCCATATCTTCAGTAACACCAGACAAGATTGTAGGTCCAACAAAGTTTCCTTGTTCGTATCCTGGAACCTAATCAACATTAAAACAGGAGGTAATTAAAATCTAGCTCCATTGATATGGCACTTGCAACATGTCTCAACTATAGACAGGGATGTGGGGAGGTATAAATTAGAAGAATTGGCATCACTAGATACCACAATATCTCTTCCATCAAGCAGCAGTCTAGCACCACTTTCAACTCCACTCTGGATCAATCTGCACACTCGGTCTTTTGCCTGGTGAATACGGAAATAAGTTTATATAATCGATGCTATGGCAGTCCACAGGTATGTGTAAGAATGTAAATGATACTTGCCTGTTTGCTAATTACTGGACCTAGGTCTGCATCAGGTTCTGTTCCTGCATTTACTTTTAATGTCTTTGCACGTTTGACTAACTCATTTTCCCTGAAACATGGTTAAAAGAATTAAAATAATTGAAAAAAATACCAAAATAGGGAAGTGATCAGAACCAAAACGAATAGATAAACCAGAAGAAACAATAATACCATTGTGTTGGATCTCCAACAAATACAACAGTGCTCAACGCCATACACCTTTGCCCAGCAGCTCCAAAACCAGCAGCAACTAATGCATTCAATGTAGCATCAATGTTTGCGTCGGGCATCACAATACCATGATTTTTAGCTCCCATATTCGACTGCAAGAAAATCAAATTTAATTGGGTACAATTTCAAGCTAGACAAAATGCTTGATCATCATAGATATGAAACTGATTGTACCTGAACACGTTTCCCTTTTGCTGATGCTCTTGCATATATATGCATGCCAGCCTTTGAAAAGACGTAAAAGGTATGGAAATCATTAGGTAATACTAGTAAATGGAATACAAAAGGATACATACTCAACACGCTCAAACATAAAACGGATGGTGAAATAGAATTTTGGAAATATTACTGACCGTGTTTGAGCCAACAAAGGATATAGCTTTAATGTCTTCATCATCACAAATAGCATTCACAATGTCCTGGCTCATAGAAATATATGGAAGACTATCAGTGCATTGTTCTAACAGTATATATTAGCTCCTCGTTACAAATTCTGAACTAAAAAGATCCAGTATTCTATTAAAAATCACTGAGTAGACTTATTACTGATTAAAGAAAATAACTAAAGATATGAATCATATGATTAAGAAAGGATGACCGTACATGGGTGCCATGAACAACATTCAAAACACCTTCGGGTAAACCCGCTTCCATTGCTAGTTTTGCAAGTATCATAGAAGCCCCTAAAGCATGGTACAAAATCGTTGGGAATATCAGTATAAAAATAAAAATAAAAAAACTAGAAGAAAAAAATATTGTAAATTTTCCATTGCTTGATAATGAACACATGTCAATGGGGAGATGAATCCATATGTGTAATCATACTATCATAGTACTATATGGGTACAAATATTGCATAGTTGTTAAAACTGATAATATATATTTTTCTCATTTAAACAAATCAAAGCATCATCACTGACACTACAAAATGCGGAAGTATTACCCCTAACTTGTAAATGTGAGGGTACTCTGTATTAAGGTGTCATAAATCATCGTTATGGAAAAAAGAGAAGAAAAATACCTGGATCTTTCTCTGATGGTTTTAAAATAAAAGTATTACCACTAGTAACAGCAACGGGAAACATCTGCAAATACGATAAGATGGAATAGTCAAGTTACGGGCGCGTTTAGTTACGGAAAACTCCTTTATTTTTCCAGAAAATTTTTTAAGAAAACTGAAAAATTAGAAACGTGTTCAAGTTGGAGTTTTCCGGAGAAGTTTTCCAAAGAAAATGGAATCTATGATTTAAGATGTTCTACCTTTCCTATTTTGAAAAATGAAAACTCCATCCCTTACATTTGAACACGTTCTCTAAATTTCTTATGGTTTTCAAGGGACAAAAAACTCTAAAAAAATGGAAAAGGAAAGATGGAGATATTTTTTTTCATAACTAAACGCACCCTAAATTCTTGCTTCTGACCGGGTAGAAATAATATCACACTAAACATATTATCCTAAATAGCATATGAAACTCGGACCAAATACATGTATAAATCATTACTAAAAAACACATTCACTCAATATGGATGAGAGTATGTAAATGCCCAAAACGAACGAAGACCGGGAACCATACCCACAAGGGAATCATTGCTGGGAAATTGAAGGGGCATATACCAGCACATACACCTAGCGGCTCTCTGACGCTGTAGGTATCAATCCCCTGAGACACATTTGAAGAAAATTCACCCATTTGTAAACTTGCCATTCCACAAGCATGTTCTACCACCTCTTTAAAAACAAAAAAAAACAAAAACACACACACACACACGAATTAATTCAATATTATGAATTTAACGCTTATACGCAATTAACCACTAATGACCTACCTAGTCCACGAAACACATCACCCTGTGCATCCTTCAATGTCTTCCCTTGCTCTGTAATAATGTTCATGGCAAGTTTGTCCTGAAAAAGGGAGTAACAATGATACTGATCAACGATGTCATACACAAATGATCATCGATGAAACCAGAATATAATTATTTATGCTAACCAGGTCTCTTCTAATAAGTTCTTGAAGCTTTAACATGACGCGTTGTCGGGTGGTAATTGGCGTGTTTCGCCAAGATGGAAAAGCCTGTTTGGCCGCAGATACTGCAGCCTTAAACTCCTCATTTTTTGTCAAAGGTAATCGAGAAACAATTTGTTGTGTTGCCTACTTCGACAGCAACAGTTAATTAGACAACAATATCGAAACTTGAGAAGCAAATATCAAATAAACAAACATTTAAACAAAAAAAAAATGATGATATTTTTAGCATACCGGGTTTATAACATCAATAAATTGAGACGTTTGCGAGTTTACAAAGCTACCTCCGATTAAGTTGGGTACTCTCTGATCCATTTAGACGAATTAGTCCACAGCGTAAAATGCAATACCAAAAGCAATAATGCTTATTTGTGCAACAGAAACAGATTTTATTGAAACTGAATAATGAATAATGTTTACTCTTTTACCACCCTTTTCTTTTTTTATTTTCTTATAAACTTAATTATAGTTAGTAAAATTGTAAAACTGAAAGTTATTTCAATTAATATGACTAGCAGTTTCTAGATAACAGTCGACATCACAAACACACACACACACACATATTATATATATATATATATATATATATATATATATATATATATATATATCTATATATAACAGTAACATACGGGAGGATCACTATGTCTAAGAGACTGTTCAGTAGCTGTGGACAGATTACAATTTTGTAGGGCAAATATTTGAGGACTCGAACTTGTCACTGATTAGCACAACAACAACAAAAAAAGAAAAGGAAAAACGATTAGAGACTAATAATTATAATTGCAATCTGTATCAATCAATCAATTAGTTGATAATAGGAATAAAGCTTACCTCGTCGGATTGATAATCGATACATTATTGTTTAGTGATGGAGAGAGAATATGCAGAAAGGGATGAGCTTTGTAATTTATTTATATTTATAATTTAATTATAATAATAATAATAATAATAATAATAATAAATAAATGAAATTGAAAGAAAGGGTGTTTGGATTAGCACAAGAGTTGGTGGTAGCAATTATCAATAATAACATTTTAGAACGAGATGAATAATAACGTGACCAAGAATGTGGTTACATTTTATATTTGATATTTTATATTTTAAATCTGATATTTTATGTATAATAATATAATATATAAATATAATATAAATAAGAGAAAGGTAGAATTAAAAAAATGTGGGCTGCTAGCTCAACGGAAGGTGGCGACAAGTTCAAATAAAAATTTCAGTGAACTATTGAACGAGTTCGATTCATGGGTCTGTTTATTTATTTTTTGGCTGACTTAGATGCTGACATGTGTATATTGGTTAAATGTTTGGCTACACGTGTTGTCTTCTTTTTATTAGTACTTAATTTAATTTCTATAATGTTGACTCACTTTTTAAACTTTTATCCTCATTTGGTTGTTCTTCGACCTCTATCTTCTCTCCAAGTTTCTTCAAATTTCATTAATAACTCTTTTTCATTTTTATTTCATGCTTATTTTTCTCTATTCCTTTTATGCCAATAATTTCTATTTTTTCACAAATAATTTGTTTACTTACAACCACTTTTGTTTTAGATATCAATATCAATTTTTGAAAGTTGAGCTACGATGGTGATGGTTGAAGGATGGGGAGTCAGATCTTACGCTAATTTTTAGTTGAAGATGCTTGATTTTGTAATATCTATTAATTTTTCTTTCTTCAAATTTCATATGAAGATGCATCACTTTAGATTATTCTTTATGTGTTTAGGTATTCTTATGTTTTTCTTTTTTATGTATGCATGATAAATTTTATTCATGCGTTTGATGCTTTTTCAAAATTCCAATGATATTTGAATGTTTATTTTGTTATATTTTGTTTTTGTTTATGATATTTGCCAAATAACATTTTCAAGGGTGAAAATTTGCGAAAAAGTTCAACAATAATATTTGAAGATGCTTCAACTCAAAATCAAAAGGTTTATTTATTTATTTATTTATTTATTTATTTATTTATTTTAATGATTTGTTGTTAACTTATGTAAGAATTTTTAGGGGAGCCGTATGAAGTTTGGTGAGAAAAATAGGAAAGGAAAGAAGAACAAGTTTGTCATCAAATTTCATGTTTTACGATATATTTTTTTATTTTACACAAATTGTCCTAATTTAACTTTTTTGTTATATTAATTGTTTGGTTTTTGACAATACTTTATTCAATATCTATTTAATTTAATTTAGCTTTTCAACTGTAATCTTCGTATTTTGCAAGCAACTTGATATTTTACATATTGTAAAGGTTAAGTTTGAATAAAAGTACTCCAAGTTGAAATTATTAATGGCATGAAATAGTGTGCAAACGGATGAACATGGATTTTCCAAATTTCAAAGAAAGAAAGCGGATAGGTACAAGTTGGTGTGGAAGTGGACGAAAAAAATAAAGAGAATGAGATAAAATTTACTTGTTTTAAATTTTATTAAATGTTTATGTCAATACTAATAAGTTCATATTATTATTTGTTTAAACGTCAAAAGATCTGTACTTTTCTAAAAATATTTCAGAATACTGACTAATATATTTCCTTTTTTGAACAACAATATATTAAAAATGAAACGACAACATACAAGATGGAGTCTCTACTCTAGACTACAAGGAGCGGACAAAGAGAAAGGCCCAACAAGAAAGAAACGGGCATATATTTTTTCGTCATATTGGTTTTGCATTTATTAGAAATGGTTAATAGACAAATATGTTACTGTACTTTGACAAAATGTTCAAGTAGGTTACTGTACTATTAATTTGTTCAATTGGATTACTAAACAATTTTCATATCTAATTTAAACTTTTTTGCATTGTAATAATTATAAGTTAAGTAATTTACTTGAATTCAAAAGTTAAGTAAAATGATTTTAGTGTTAATATTTATAAGTTAAGTAACCTACATATCATGTTTTATTAAGTTTAGTAATTCAATCGAACAAATTAATAGTCCAATAACTTAGTTAACATTTTTCCAAAGTAGAGTAACATATTTGTCTATTAACTCTATTTTCTAATATTGCTGGTTATCTTTGAAAGTAATAAAAAGAAACATCTTTAGATTATCGATTATCATTGAAAGTATCAAATTTCATTCTCTAACGTTGTTTACTATTCTAGATATATAGGTGGAACTAAGATATCATTGCTTTAAGTTTATACACACTCAAAATATATGTTAACTATTAATACGAGACTGGTCTTCAGTTTTTTATTTTAACTAACTACCATTCTAGTTTTACTTAAAAGTCCCTGTTTTATGGATACTTTTACTTGAAGGCTTCCGTAGTATTATATTTTTGTAATTTCTTTATATATTTTTTACAAAGCTGAATTAAGTATTAGACTATATGTTTATCTTTCAATTTGATTGTTTTTATGATTTACTAATTTATTTGGTCATTATTGTATTTTGAATTAATAATATTTTTTTTGTATTATATTTTTGGAAAAGAAGTTATAGTTTGTTTATTATTCATATCGTTTATGATATATTTGGATTAAGGATTTTGATATGTGTAAATGACAATGGAAATGATGAGGAATGATAGAATGTGTTATAGATAACAACTTTATTTGGTATTGTTGTCGTTATAGTTTACTTATTATTAAGAGGAATGATAGAATGTGTTCTAGATGACAACTTTATTTGGTATTGTTGTCGTTACAGTTTACTTATTATTTTTATCATATATTGTGTGTTTGGATTAATAATTTTGATATGGGAGAATGGCATTGGAAACGAAAAGGAGTGATAGAATGTGTTGTTTATAAAGGATGTGGCCCTTAAAATTACGATTTTTTCAAACCGGGTAAGGAGATGAGTTTAAAAATAATTCTTAATTTAATTCCACTATTTGGATTAAAGATTTTTTAGGCAATTCTACAATGTATGTACAATCTAAATTAGGTGAATGGCTTATAACCGATAAGTTGTTAGTTTTTTTTACATTTCCTTAATATTGCTAACATTATAGTTTGTTTGACAAAATAGATTGAGCATATTCTAAAAAAAAAAAAATACTATAATAAGAGGTTTTTGTTGGAGAGCACAAATTAAATATTGTCCAACTATGTAAATTAAAGTGCGAGCCCGCAACGCGCCTAAGTTTGTGAACAGTAGTATTTTTGTCATTTTGTGACATTTCTTTTATTTAGCTTTCTTATTGTTATTTAGGTTTTTTTTTCCCAATATTTTCTAATTGGCAATCTTACAACTTATCTCGCGTAAATGTACAATAAATGATACATATAGATGATAACTTATTATATAATCCTACATCATTTCTCATATATATGTACAATCCAAAGTCATTTTCGAATTGATTACTAATTTATTATTAGCGGTTTTTTGTTTCAAAAAGGTCTATTTTGAATACGTTTGCAAAAATTGAGTCATTGTCGAAAAACTTATTCATAAGTTTATGTGTAGGCATTGGACAAAACAAGTGCGTCCAACTCATCTTCAAACTTAACCCCTACATATTTTAACCTAGTCAAAATCGAGTTAAACTCATTCAAATAATCCGCAGGCGAATCACCCTCAACCATCTTCGAGTTCACCAATTGCCGAATCAAGAAAACCTTATTTAAAGTCGAGAGTTTCTCGTACATGTTAGCAACACCGTTATCAAACCTGCAGTCGTGATTTCCCTTGCAATGTTGTAGGCGATATTCTTGGCTAGAGAAAGGCGTACCCCAAGTGCCTGACGATCTAACAAAACTCAATCCTCATGCTTCATACCTTCAGGTTTAGTACCCGACAACGGTTGCTACGACTTCTTCTCATACAAAACATCCTCGATTTGCATCTTTCAGAAACGGAAATCGCTACCATCAAACTTACTAATCTTAACCTCACTTTTTTCCATCATTGTTTTCCTAAACACTCGAACCACGAGCTCCGATACTACTTGATAGAAATTTAGGACCCAAACAAGAACAAAAATAATCACAAGATTATGCTCACAACAATAAACGGATTAAACACGAGCAACCACTACTATGACCTTTGCCAATTGTGCACTCGACGTATCCGTTGTTGCCCAGGTAAAAAGATCGCATCTTTTGTCGGTAAAGTTTATAAATTATGAATCTTTATGTCACAAAATTATGTCTACAAATACATTAATACCCATATCATGTTTCATTCAGATGTATCAAGAATTCACCATGACATTGAAGGATCTTGTCAAGAATCTACATACCGCTTTCTAAAGGTTCATGTGAACATTGGGGAATATTTTTCTGTATTTTCTTAAGAAAACAAAAAGAATTCCCAAATTTCCGTATTCTGTTAACAAGGTTCTGGTGTTCTGCACACTTTTAAACATCTCTACATGCCTTTAAATATTTGTTTGCTATTGGGTTCATTTTGCAGTAGGGCTTTTTCAATCTTTTTTCATGGTTGACTTGTTGACTATGTTAACAATCCTCCTGTTGTAAAGCAGTAACCTTTAATGGCCTATTTTAGGGCATTTTTTTCTATAACTTTTCCCCTTTATCCACGTTGACTTGAAAAAGGTTTTTTTAGAGTGGATGAACAAACAGATCTACGTAACCAGTTACCTGTCAAGTGTTTGGTGATCAATGTTTTAGAGGCATCTTCTTAGGGTCTCTTTCTATTAGAGTATAGTTAGGTTAGGTTTATAGTATGACTCGGTCCCTTATAGATGAGCTAGAGTACATTATGTTTTAGGGTTTTATGTAATCATTATAAATAGTCGATAAAGAAACTCAATATTTGACAGGATTTCATTCCTCAATATGGTATCAGAGCAGGTTCTCTACCATCTGACCTAATGCTTCCATTTAAAAACGAGATGCGCCAACCTCGGGATGCTTTACTCCTAACCCACAAGGTTCCGTCCAATGAAGAATAAGAGGAGAGCAAAGCGCCAATGGCGCGCGAAGCGCATGCGGAACTGGCACGGATGCTCTTTACCCTCCACACAATGATGGCTCTGTTGTCTTGGGGAGGGTTGAAGCTTGAAGGGCTATCTGATCCGATCAACTGCGTAAGCCGTAGCGCACTAACGCGCGTACTAGTTATTCATATCCTTAATGAATTTTTTGTTTTCAATATATATTGTCCGTAAATGTAATATATGACTACACATGATTTTGTACTGACATAAGTTCAAGTATAAAACTATTTTTCATGCACAAGTCCACAAAATCGTGGGTCATGTTATTGATATTTTTTGTATTCTTTCCAATCAATCCCTACACACATAAAAAATATAAGAGAAAATTCTATAAACCGTCTGATAATTATATTGATTTACGAAAGTCGTTCCTATACTTTATTTTTCATCTTTTTAATCCAATAAGTTTATGTTTTGCTCGAGAATGATCCCCCACCTAAAATTACTAGAATACCATTTTTTTTTGTCATTTTCAAAGTAAAGATCTAAATGATCAAAAGGTATTTTAGTCATTTTAGGCAGATGAGAGACTATTTTTGAGCAAAACGTAAACTTATTGGACTAAAAAAGTAAAAAATAAAGTATAAGGATGATTTTCATATGGTTTAATAGACAAATATGTGACTGTACTTTGTCAAAATGTTCAAGTAGATTATTGTACTATTAATTTGTTCAATTGGATTACTAAACTATTTTCATTTCTAAATTAGACTTTTTTACATTGTAATATTTATAAGTTAAGTAACTTACTTGAATTCAAAAGTTAAGTAAAATGATCTTAGTGTTAATATTTATAAGTTAAGTAACCTACATATTATGTTTTATTAAGTTTAGTAATTCAATCGAACAAATTAATAGTCTAGTAACTTAGTTGAACATTTTCACAAAGTAGAATAACCTATTTGTGTATTAACCTTTTCATAAACCACATATGGACCATTTATAGAATTTACTCAAAATATAATATGATGCATTTTGCAAAACATTTTAATAATAGTTTTACCAAACTTGAAAGATATTAAACACATTTACGAGAAATGGATTTCAAACTTCATTATCATAACTATCAAAATTTATATGTCCCACGTATAATTAAAGCACAAAGCCACCCAAATTCAAGGAACAGCCCTGTATATATCTTCACTTTTATAATGGTAAAGTACTTGATACACTAATTATTTCCATTAATTTACATCCTAAACAATTATTGATGTGAAGTTCATGTGACAAACTGACAATAGTATACAAACCCTCATTCATTACACCTGTGTTTTCTAATAATCATAACAAGATTAAGAAAGAACTATCGTTTTCCTAATTTATATAAACTAGTGCAAAATAACAATTTTAAGTGAGGTGGGTGTATACTAATTCTATACAGCTAGCCAAACCACTCCCTTGCCGCAGGCCACGGTACCTTCAATTTCCATACTTTTTCTCAAAATGATAAATCATTATCACGGTTTAATTGTAGGATATGTATGTGTATATGTATGTATGCATTACAACTACTATCTGGCAACCACTTCATCATCATCTGTATAGCCTCTAATTAGAAAATCTGAACAATTCTTGACCATTCCCTGGTTATATGGGTTACGAAACTGCCCATTTGCTCCTTGAAGATACCCATATCGACTAGCATTTACTGATTCATTGGTCGTTATGTTTCGACAAATCTGTGTTCACATAACATACCCACAAAATTGATTAAGATCATGGAAACAGATAGAACTTCCAGAAACTTTCATGTTTTGTGAGCAGCACGATCAAGCTTTGTCATAAGCATACGGCAGTCGGCTTTACTTTCAGTGTATAATAGGAATTAGGAAAGAGATATTTTATAATAGGTTTAAGAAAAACCATCAAAAGATTCAGGCGGGGTACTGATACGTGTTTTCATAATAGACGACACGGAAATAGAGAATAAATAAATGAATGAATGATCACCTGGTATGCTTGTACCAAGAGCAAAGTTCCAGCAGCAAGCAAGATAAAGGCATCAATGAAAAGGAAGGCGGCAGCACCAGGATGTTGAAAAACGACATGATGAATCCAAGATTCGTGGCTCTGTAATGTTGGTAGTGAAGTCCACATTCCTAACATTTTAAGGAATAAAGATATAATTATGAATAAAATGGCATAAAGAACATCATAAAAACACGTGGCTTTGAGTTATAGGTTTGGAGTTACCATGAATAGCAACCGCCCCGCTTATCAATGAAGTCAATGTTCCCAAGAACAGAAACACAAAGAAGTCCCATTTATTCTTCTGCCAAAATAGGAAACCAATTGCAATAGATATCAATGACTTTCTTCAGAATAATTACATACGCATACGCATACGTAGGTCCGAGTGAAATTGAGTGTTCAACAGAAGATTGTCCCAAAAGAAGAAAAGAGAGAGTTTCAACACTTCAGTAAATGTCCACCAACAACGACGAGTTCTATCTATGAACTAGCTTTTTTTTCCTTGCTTCTATCTGCACGGGTTTATGTCATAACTATATTCCCATAAGACACGCATATGCACAGATTTAAAATTAAAAGAATTAACTAATAGTTTACGTTTCTTTAAATTTAATAATATTTAAAGTTTGTGTAAAACTATGATAAGACTTATATTATTATAAGGATATAATATAATATTAGGTTTTATTATTTATTATTGTAATTATGGATATTATATTAGATAGGCTTTATTATATTAGGAAATACTATTTGAATCTTATTTAGGTGGGTAAGTCTTAGTGAACGAGTTAGACTTTATCTATATATAGGGCTTTACTTTTGTAATTTCATTATGTTGAATATTATTATTGGTTTTGGTATATTGGAGAGTTTGGTTTACCTCTTGAAAGTAAACTGTGGGAGAACCAATCAACCTCTCAAGTCGATTATCTATCTTAATTACTGTTTTTATTTGTTTTTGTCAAGATATGAGTATCGTGTTCGTATCAATTGATACGACTTATATTATTATTAGGATTAGGATATTATATCAGGTTTTATCATTTATTATTTTAATTATGGATATTATATTAGAAAGGCTTTATTATTATTAGGAAATATCACTAGAATCTTACGAGTATTTAATTAGGTAAGTCTTAGGTAAGAAGGTAGACTTTATCTACATATAGGGCTTTACTTTTGTAATTTCATTATGGAGAATATTGATTGGGATTTGGTTATCAATTTTAATTTGGTTTACCTCTCGAAAGTAAACTGTGGGAGAGCCAATTGACCTCTTGAAAATCGGTTATTTTATCTTTATATTGTTTTATTCGTTTTTATCACGATACGACAATTGGTATCAAAGAGTCAGAGAGTCGTTTCTGGGCGAAATTTAAAAAAAAAAAAAAACGCAGTACTGTTCACAGTTAGGAGACACTGTCGACCTGAGTTCACGCCAGATGTACTGTTCACAACAAAAAAATCTGTCTAGACTTTGTGTTTTAACCTACGGCAACCAAGGACTTCGAAGAGGGGTTAGAGAATGTCGCACGCTTAGTCAGACAAATGCAATCAGACATGGATAAACATTACACCAAAACAAAACGATCATTTTACAAATATGCATCTCGAGTTATCGTTGTTTCGTCAGCAATTCAATGCATGTATGCAATCTTTCAAGGATGATTTGACTTCTACAAAGCCAGAGACAAGTGAACAGAAGGATAAGCATCATAAGATCCGTTCACCAAGGATGCAACCAAACCAAGGACAAAAGAAACGACGGGTGAAGGCAATAGTGTTCTGGAAAAAGTTCGTGGTTGCATCAACACGAAACAGAAAAAGAAGCAATCAGGGTCGTACCAGCAACACTGGCGGTGGTGAGAGAGCCCATGTTGCAGTTGAAGAAACCGTGTTGGAGACGAGTAAGAGGCGTGAAATTGAAGCTGAAACAAATAGGATGGAGAATGGGTTGCTTAGACCCATTAAATCTGGACAGCCTAAGACTCTTTTAATGGTCACAAGGTGCCTACCGCTGCGTACGATTGGGGACCTCTTTACGAGAAGACTAAGTAGGCAGACTTTAAGGAAGATTTGGGATCCAGGAATCAAGATCATTCAAAGCAACACCTTGAGGACAAGGTGTCATTTGGGGGCAGGAGTATCGATACGACTTATATTATTATTAGGATTAGGATATAATATTAGGTTTTATTATTTATTATTTTAATTATGGATATTATATTAGATAGGCTTTATTCTTATTAGAAGATATTATTAGAATCTAATTTAGTTAGGTAGGTCTTAGGGAACAAGTTAGACTTTATCTATATACAAGGCTTTACTTTCGCAATTTCATTATACTGAATATTATGAATTGATTTGGCTATCAATTAGGAGTGTTGGTTTACCTCTCAAAAGTAAACCGTGGGAGAGTTGATTGATCGATTATCTATCTGTTTTATTCGTTTTTATTACGATACGAAAATTTGGTTCGTATCAAACTAGTAAGAGTTTCTGAGTTGGTACCTTTCCCACACAATTTGAGATCCAGGGACAGTGATGGTCAAACTGTTCCACACAGCGTTTACATGTAGGACAATGCTTGGAGCGAACGGGTCTTATTATCTGCAAAGACGAAGAATATGCAAGTTGGATACACCATTTGGCACCCATATAACTAAACCCTTACTGTAGAGAGGGCAGATTAGGATGGTTGGGTAACAGGTCAACTGGATTCAGACCAAAAGTTGATCAGCGAACACTTAAAGAATAGCTGATGTGTTAATTACGAGTTTAAGACTATACTACTACAATAGTAATCTATTTTATAAAGCCATCAGGGAGATTTTAGGCATTAAAAATACAGTTTTGGCAACTTTCGACGAGATTGACATGTTTCCCTTTATGGCAAAAGTTTTATATTTTCCGAGTCAAATCCATTAGAGAGAACATATACCCCAGATCAGCCACGTCATAAGTAAATCATTTGAAACTGCCACCTTACAATGCAAGCTATGGTGTGCCTTCTTCAATTCTAGGATATAGTGTGATACAAAATAAATTTGAATAACGAATGTAATAGATGTACACGAACCTTGCAAGTAGGACAGAGTTGAGACCAATTTCCAGTCCAATGAGCCGTGTTGGTCAGATCAATTGTCAATAAAGGACCCTGTATAATGTCACAAGAATTTCACTTGGGTTCATGATTAGTCAGAGAAAGGGATGTGTTTGGATGTTATGCAAACCTGATTTCTGAGACTTTTTTTAGGGGGGCGGGGATCCAAGTTTGGTTCTGAACTTTTTTGGGATTTAGTAAAAAGAATTTGTGAAGCAGGTATGACCTGTTGCACCAAAAATGATTCTGATTCTTGACATTACATGAAAAAGATACTAGTTTTTTATAAATTAATTAGGGTTTATTGCAGTTAAATTTATTATACTGATTCTTGTTTGGGGCAATGACAACAGGCAACATACATACGAGCTGAGTCTTGGGACTGCGGGACCAAGGACAACAGGCATTCAGTCAGTCAATTCAGTCAATCAATATATCAATAGTACTATTGGGCTGCGGCCTAGCTCACTTTTGGGTTATCCATTTGTGAGTGAATATAATCAATCAGTCAATCAAGCAAGCGTTGTGACGCAACAGTAGTCATGGGAATCATACTGCATTAATTTCACTTATGTGTACTATCTCATTTCATTGTCCTACTACTATCATACTTACTACACAACAACTGTTTATGTAAGTCAAAACTAAACCTGCGAAATTCAACAACCTTTGTGTTGACCTTTTCGAGCATTTATGTTCAGGTAATCAGAATAAGGAGCTTGAGACTTAGTGGCTTTAGCGAGACTTCTAGGCTGCATTGAGACTTGGTTTGCGATGTGACAATTTGATTCTTATGAAGTTATGGCTATGTACTCGTGGTAATGATTGACCACGACACAAGTTGCCATTTGTGTCGGGCGATATCGTGACACGTTGTTGAATTGCATTTAGTGTTTTCTATTATATCAATGTGTTATGATCTAGTCGTCCGTCGCACCTCGTGTTTCCGCCATAGACGGGGTGTGACAGATTTCGCAACTTGCAAAAATCTCTTTTAAGAGCACATCCGAGCACCCCCTCAAGTCTATTCAGTATTTGTTTGTATTCAGTATAGCCTTAAATTGTATGATCAACAACAGAAACACTATTTATTACGGTTATCCACGCATATTTATGGCATAACTA
The DNA here is from genome assembly GCA_963930675.1 of Gnaphalium uliginosum. Taxonomy (NCBI): domain Eukaryota; kingdom Viridiplantae; phylum Streptophyta; class Magnoliopsida; order Asterales; family Asteraceae; genus Gnaphalium; species Gnaphalium uliginosum. The sequence goes on along the minus strand of OZ005680.1, from coordinate 71,029,793 downwards.
TTCACTTAACTATTTAGGGATAAATAGTACCTCGGCATCAACATTGTCTTTTATCCCTCCTGACGTTTTCACATAACCAGGGTCTTTACTGCGAATAAATGATCATAGATAATAGTTAGAGGTGGCAGATGGGTGGGACAGGTAATGGGACCAAAGTGGTCGCATTGGGTTGACAGAAACAGTTTTTGTCAAGATCTTCTACAGCAACCAAATAAAGCGTACCTGCTACAGCGGATAAACATCAATAGTGAAGCGACTGAAAGGGAAACGGCAGTCCAACCCCAGAGCCCAACAACAGCAGTGACCTTTAAAAGATTAGAAGCTAGCATGATGAAAGAGTAAAAATTACTGATTAGCATGGACGATGAACTAAAATAAAAGAAAAGAAATCAATAATTGTTTTACTTACCAAAAAGAACGGAATTAATGAATACTATCGTGCTGAAAAATACTATGCAAAATAGAATCGGGGCGTAACCTATCTCACCGACTCTGTTGATACCGTTATCTTTCCAACAGTTTTTGTGTGCAAGATGTGCATTAGACTGCATAAAGTAAGATCTGTGATGTTATAAAACAAAATTAATTATTTGCTAAACTTATGCAAAACAGATCTTGTTCTATCCTTGATTAGAGATTTCTTGAAAAAGACGAATGGAGCCTCGACCGGCAACATATAGAGGAGTATTTATTCAATCACATAGTTTGGGCTCCTAGAATATGGTGCCCTTGAGGCTTTCTATTTGATTGTATCGAAAGGCCCAACGAATTGAGATTTCCCTATTGGTCCAAGAATCTAAACTACAACGAATCATGTTTTACCAAGAGAAATTTTGAACCATAATAGTTTACTCCAAGCTCCTCTTTGAGATATCAATGTATGTGCTTGTACATATGCATGAATATATGCAAAAACACATGCGTCACTAGTGTCTCATGATAATATGATGCACCCTTGATATTTAAGTTGTGGCAACAAATTACACCAATTAAGATCTCAGCACCTTAAACTAGAAGAGTCATTGACTTTTCGACTAAATAAGTGGTTTTGGATAAGAAGAGCACCATGTGCATCTTTATATTGCAATTACATTCATGCAATGTCTTAAAACACTCATTCTTGTCACCTATGGTTTATTTTGGAGCTTGTTCAAGAATGATATGGTTCGCAGCGGAAAGGCAAGTATGAGGGGTCATCAAGGTCAGGCACTCTATAATAAAACTCAAATGGTTCCATTAGAAATTCCATAAATAGTAGAAAAGTCATACTGTAGTATTATTATCAGAGAAAAAGAAGATACATACAAGGATTAAAGAGACATGGCGATGGCCTCGATCTGCAGCAATCTGTGACGGAGTAAATCCAGCACTATCTTTGACAGTTAATTCCTGCTTTGTCCCTGCATGCACAAGTACAACACAAGCCTCCACATTTCCCCTCAATGCGGCCCAATGCAACGGCGTACAACCTATCAAAGTTATATAGCCGGTCAAAATAGTAAATCATCTTTTAGCATCTATTCCTTCTACTGGTAAGAAGGTAGAGCTTTTATGGATTTTTATCTGCACAATACACTTTGATATTTTTGAATATTCAAGAGCATGCTCAGTTTTAATGTGCATTTTTAAACTGATTACTGCAACTTGAAGTTGCGATGGTCATTTCTAGATGTATGGGTAAACTATTTAAGCATTTATGATTATGATTTTCTGAGTAAACTAAAGTCACAATTCGTAAGCTGGTAACCAGATAAGGAGTTACTATAAAAAATATTATTATTATTATTATTATTATTATTATTATTATTATTATTATTATTATTATTATTATTATTATTATTATTATTAAGATAAATGTAAAATTACCTAACTATCCCTAGTTTTAAGCAAGTGTATCTAAACCATCCCTTAACAAGGAGAAGCATATAAGGCTAACAATCATCACATAAATTAAAAAGGGGATATTGCACCTAATTTGGCCACATGGCATTGCTTCGTTCTTCCCCATTCCTGAAACAGTTCATTATTTGATAAAATACTAATCCTAATAACTCATTAACTCCACCTTTTATAACTTTGCACCACTTTGTTCGTTCCCATCACGGTTACCTTCTCTATTTTTCCATGATAATAATAATGATAATAACTCCACTATTAAACCGTCCGTAACAATAATTTAATTTCTTTCGTTAAGAAATAACCTACATGCAAAAATTACTATGTTATTTTAATGTTGATTTCTATTTCTATTTCTATTATACTAAAACAGGATATTCATCATCATATTTTTTACGTCCTCATTGTAACGAGTGTAACCAACTTTCTTTACTGCTCCATAATTGATTTATTATTTTTAATTTATTCAATAGTAAGTAATTATGAAATAAATAAAAATAAATATAAGTAATAGTTATCTCTACCTCTGAGTAGGCACAGGTTAATTTGAATTTTGTTCCCAATCATCAATCAAAACATGACTAAACGTAGGGCCGATCATGGGGTGGTTGTGGACAGGTATGACCTAAATTCGCCTCCATAATCGAATTTTTGGTTTTTCAAAAATGTTAATCGTTCAGTTATGGTTAAAGAGTAGATTAGTTAATGATTAAAGTCAATCGTTTGGTTCGAATTTGATTATGGAAACTAATTCAAATTACTTATATATGTGTTTTCAATTTGCTTAATACAAAACCATAACCAGACCGTTTATTTTGGTTAATGAAATTTACAAACCGAAATGTCAGTATCCAATTTTTATTGGTTAATTTGGTTCGGTTTTGGCATTTTATTTGATTATGGTTCGGTTAACTAGATTACTTGCTCAACCCTAACTAGCGTATGCCACTCCAAACATTTTCTGCATTCATACCTATTACCTTAAACAAAGCTATTATGCGAAACATATGTCCCCCTAATACCAACTATCGAGCCTTGATTGACATAAATTAATTAATGACTAAGGTTACCGGAATGAATAAAGAAAATGTTTTAAATATGATGTAAAAAGTAGATAAATAATGAAAGAGTGATGATATTAAATTAGCCATAAATTGCAAGATCTTCGGTTGTTGGGTTAAGTTTTGTGATCAAAGATAGTTTGACATAACAATATGCATATACAGTGTTAAAAGAACAAAAACCATTATTTTGAAAAGTAAAATGTTGTGAATAAGATTGTGATAAGCTAAGATCGTCCATAAGATGAAAACTGAATAACAAAAAACACAAAGACAAGTATGTCATTTATAAAAGCAAGTTGTTATGAATTTATTACAGATCAAAAACCATGTTGTTGTAATGTGGGAGTTAATTTAAAAAAGAAAAAGGAGAAAAAAAGGACGATGAAGTTAAAAGATGTTAAAAGAATCTCTTTTGCAAAACAAGACTTTCATCTCAAATTAATTAAAAAACGTATCAAATTAGAATTACAATACACCCTTTCAATTTTCAGATTTGTAATTACGAATACCTTTCTTTGATTATAATGAATTTTTGGTCTCAACATTTGTAAAGTAAGATACTATAATTTGTAACAAATTTTCAGGACGTGTAAATGATAATAAAGTTTAGTTATAATCTTTTATCTCTATACTGTCTATTTTCCTATATATATTTTTTTATTAATATCAACGCATAAGTGTTCGATTCATAATATACAAATTTATCTGAAGTATATTTCAAAAAATATGAAATTATCCAACTTAACTTGAGTACATGTGTAATTGTCCCCCTATAATTTTACTTGGCCCTGATATTTAACATTAATTCTATCATAAGTACAATTTGCATTACTTTATGAATACTTTTTTTAAGTGACTAAACATACATTCTCATGGATATAGCATCGAAATTGTTACAACCGTGCATCGCACGGGTATTTACACTAGTATACTATAATTACCAGATAAGTACCTTCTTTATCTTGTTTTCCTTGGAAGGCATCCCAAAAAAGAAGTAATCTGATTGTATCTGCAAATCCTTTATAAGCAGCCCTGATTGAGCACGACATGAACAAATTATCTAACTCGGATGCTTTGATTAAACTTTCATCACATCCTCAAAAACATAAATTAAATGTCAAGTGTTTCGGTACTTATATTAAGATGCATTAATGAATTCCTTGCCTACATGGCAACTAAGACACGGGCAGCATACAAGTCAAAATTTTCCTATAAATAGTTTGAAGTACAAGTGTTGGTGCACCAAAAAATAAAAAATGATAATAATGAATAGATAAATAAATTAATAAATGAATAAGGTACCAATGAAGAGAGGTCCTTCCGTCATTGTCGGGTACATCAAAATCAGCATGATACTCGGCTACTATGTAATTCAAGAACGATGTTTGCCCATACTGAGCTGCAACATGAACTGCCTGCAGTGACTTAAGGAGTTAGCATTTTGACCTATTAATGTACAGAATCACAATAACACAATTAGTTCTGAAAAATTATTTACCCGATAACCATTTACATCGGATGCCTCAACACGAGCACCATTCTGCAACAAAACCTCCGCAGCTGCAACTGAACCGCGAACAGCCGCCCAATGCAATGCTGTCTGCCGCACATTATCAACCATGTGCACATCCCCACCATGCTGAATCACCAACAAAACAAACTCCAAAATCATTAACCTTAGTCGTAACAATGCATATCCCCGAAAAAAAATATATCACAATTCACAATCTACCCACATAAAACAATCTCTCCATTCGATTATTGAATCCCACTTTTCCAAAAGGGCTCTTAGCATATTTATGTATGTGAACCCTAATAGGGTGTTTAGCTGTTCATTTTGAGATGAATTATCACCAATCACTTTTTAACCCTAAAGAGTAAATGGGCATTTGGGCCCCCCACTGGAGCCGCTCCATATTTCAATGGAGCACGACCGAACCCCCCACAAGGTCCAACTTCGCCGGGCAAATCACCTCCATCACATACCACAACGTCCGAGCCGAAAATCACGCGGATTAAGCCTTAACATTGTGAGTCATGCGCTTCATTGGTGGTAGGTACCTTTATGATAAATAATACCCATGATAGGTTTCCAACCCATGACCTCAAGGAAGTCATGAGCTGCCCTTACCGCTAGGCTATTTAGTCATTGGTAACCCTAAAGAGTACTATGGTGCATTACAACATTTTTTAAACCTCAAATTTAGTTATCACTCAACTATTTTGCATTCCAATATACACAAATAACTAATCACTAACGACCGAAGAACTATATCACAATACAAATTAAAAAGTGGATCCAACACATAAAAGGGTATAAAGAAGATCATTTTTTAAACCTCAAATTAAGTTATCACTCAACTATTTTGCATTCCAATATACACAAATAACTAATCACTAACGACTGAAGTACTATATCATAATACAAATTAAAAAGTGGATCCAACACATAAAAGGGTGTAAAGAAGATGGAAAGTTGCATTTCAATTTTTCAATACAAATACAAACAAGGGCTAAAAAGTACAATCTACATAATTAACTTAATCACTAATTATTAAAGTAAAACTAAAAAATGGATCTAAGTAAGTAAAGGGTCTCAAAAAACAAAAAAAAAAACATAAATACCTCAAGAATATAGTGAGCAACATGAGGAAAGTTATTAAGAGAAGCCCATTGAAGTGGATAATAGCCATTACCATCTGGTTGAGATAGAGATACACCATCTTCTTCTACAAAATTTTTTAGTTTCTGCAAATCACCATAAGCACATGCGCCAAATACATCAAATATCACAACTTCTTCTGCCGGAACTTGTTTTAAAGACTCTGATACAATTTCGATCTCAGATGAAGAAGTCATTTTAGGGTTTTGATTTTGTGGGTAGTAAGTTACTGATCAAGATTGGTATTAAAAAATATTGCTTCTTTCTCAGGTGTACTAGTTAACGATTGAAACTTGAATTGGGGTGTTTTGTTCTTATTTACAGTATGAAGCAGCAGAAAGGGTTTATGATGTCGATTTGCCTTTCTAGTTCTGGTTCTCTCGATGACGTTGGTCAAAACTAGACTCATTATTTTTCACATTATTTTTAACTTTATCTTGTTTTTTTTTTAATGTTTTTCTTTTTAATATTCATTTTTAAATATTTTTTTTGTTACAGTTTTTTTTAATCTTTTAACATATTTTTAACTTTTGTTATATTTTTTTACTTTTTCTTTTTTTTGCCTTTCTTAATTGCTTATTTGTTTTTACTTTTTCTTTTTTTGCCTTTCTTAATTGCTTATTTGTTTTGTTTGAAGCATTTGATAACCAATTGATTTTACAATTCTTTTAAATTTTAATTGATTAGCAACTGATTTTAGCTTCTTTTTTTACTTTTACTTTTTATTGCATTTTATCATGTATAATAACCTACAATGCCAAAGCCTTTTCCCGGTGCACGGAGCCCCACCAAAAGTTATTCAAGAGAAATTCTTTAAGGACGACTGTCAGGAACATATACTAGATTTGATATTGAAAGCATTAAAATTCAAACAATTTGATACTCTGAAACAATAATATACATGACGAATCAAAATAATGAATTACGATGCACCAAAAACTAAAATTTAGTGTAGCGTTATAGTATAGTTACGATACATTCTATTATTGTTAACATTGTTGCACTATAATTATTACACCGTCATTATAACTATAATACACTACACACTTTTTAAACATTTGCACTACATTATATGATGATGCACCGTTATAGTATTAATATGGTGTACTTGACTTTTAACTATGGCGTAATATATTTATTATTATGATGCACTTGACTTTTAATGATGATGCACTTGACATTTGACTTTTAACTATGACGCGGTGTATATATTATTATGATATACTTTACGTTTAACTTTGACATTTAATTATCATGCACTTGACTTTTAGCTCTGATGCATTCTACTTTTAACTATGACGCAATGTATTTATTATTATGATGCATTTTAACTATGATGTACCTGACTTTTAACTATGATGTACTCGACTTTTAACTATGAATGCAATCATTACTGTGATGCATAATTAGTTAAAAATAAGTGAATTACGATGCACAAACAATTAAATTTAATGTACCGTCATTGTATAGTTACCATGCACTCTAATTTTGACTTTGATGCACTGAAATTATTACTATTTAAATTATTATGATGCACTACACAATTTCTAAATCTGGTGCACTGCATTATTATGATGATGCATCGTTAGAGTATATACAGGATGCACTAACTTTTAACTACGATGCAATTGACGTAGTGTATTTATTATTATGATACACTTGAATTTTAACTATGATGCACTTGAATTTTAACTATGATGCATTTGATTTTTAGCTATGATGCATGTGATCATTAAGGTGATACATTGTATTTATTATCATGATGCACTATGCTTATACTTAAAAAAAAAATAAGTGCAACGTACTTCAACTAAACAGTACAATATTTTTTTGATAAAAATACTACATTATTATTTAAATAAATGTAAAGCAAGTTAATAAATTTTTCTAAAAAGTACAAAAAAAATATCAAAGCAAGTTTTAAAAAAGCTTAAATGCATTAAAAAGCCGTTTAAAAAATTAAAATAAGTTTAAACTATTAAATCAAATGTTAAAAAAATATATTAAACAAAAGTGAATATTAAAAAATTTAAATAAAGGTTGGAAAGAAAATTTAAAGAGAAGGAAGTATGAGGGAACACATGTCACTCTCCTATTGGTTTCCTATCTTCCAACATATCTTCCTATTTTTTGTAGAATCACACCCAAAGAAAATTAATTGAAAGAAGAAGGAAAGTCCAACTCATCTGTAATGTTAGAAAAATTAAGTGATCATAATTTTCATACATTATAAATTTGATGTGACAAAGTGTAAACTGAAATTAGACAAGTTATATATGTCGGACTCACATATATCAGATTCAAAGAAAAGTCGAATATCAAATTTGAAGATATATTGACGAAGATTGCTGATAGAGATCAAGGCTCAAAGGAATTTAAATATATATTCAATATAAACTTGAATATTAGGGGATTTAGTTTCTTATTTGTACATATCCCTAAGACTCTGTAAATAAACAGTTCTTAGGAGATATTTATTGTCTTTACTTCATGTAAAAACCTAGATCTCATAACTTGAGATCGTCTCCCCCATGTATCCCCAAGGCCGTTCTTAACGATAATATACATATGACTTGACAAATCTTCTTTGTGTTCTTCATTATTGCATTTACTTTGTTTATTTATTTTGTTTGGATGATAAATGGGTTCTACAATTGGTATCAGAGTGTCACACCCCCAAATTTGTACAGCGGAAGCGGTTCGGGTCGGGGCGTGACTAATCAAGTAATCACAACACAAAGGTAAAAGTGAACGACTCTATATGAGACGTTTATAAAATAGTACAAAAGTAGTTACATTGAAATACTTTAAAAGTTACATTAGCCTCGAGTTCGTGAAATAATATCCTGAAGATTCTAGTACATAACGAAATATTTCAAAAATAATATATGAACATCTTCATATACGTATAATGCATGCGACTCGATGAAGCTAGCAATCCTGTGGGCAATCCTACTGTTGCTGAGTACCTGAGAATACAAAGCTAAAAGGGTCAACCAAAAGGTTGGTGAATCTCACAGGTTTAACGATAAAAACATAGTTATGAAACACAAGATTTATCCGTGATTTGCAATCAAGCAAATAAAGTAAACAAATTAATGTTTTCGAAATTGCCATAAGCCCACGGTTCGAAGCCTAACCCGTTTTGTGCCTCCCGGAGGTGTCTAATCCGAAACACCTTTATGACAAATACTAGAGTGCCTGTTTTTAACTTGGTTATAGCTAGTAACCCGGACGGGGGCGTCACTCCCATAATAGATCTATTCTCTAGGACTCGCGCCTTCGCAATTAACGAACCACGTGTGTTGAGGACTTTTAATGGATTAAAACAACTCATACAATCTTGTAAAAATAATCGAGTACTTGTGTTCATGAAAAACAATTAAGCATTTGTATCTCACCCCAAAGTATATAAAACAGTAAAAGTAAAAATGGGGTTGTAAGACTCACCTGGGGTTTAGCAAGCAAATATAGCAATTAGGAAGCAGATAACAAATAGCGGGTGTCTGTCCCGTAATGCAACCTTCTAGTGCCCTAAACGCATAAGGTTGTGTGTAAGTGGGGTGTCAATGTCCACTTATATATTATACGTGTAAGTGGGGTGCCGATGTCCACTTATCTCATTCGTGTAGGTGGAGGGTTAATGTCCACCTATGCTAGTTCACTCAATTAGAATTGTCCAATTGTTTGGTTATCATTTGAGTTTAGAAAATATGTACGACCGGTCGGTGAAAGGTTGTAATAATAATTCCTTCAAAGACATTATTATTAAGTTTGTTTAGATGTATGCTTGTAAAAGTACATATTGTGCATATCCGAGTAGGTATCATAGTTACGTATTGTCACACGAATTAAATATTTTGTGAAAACATATTTTTGATCATCCTGTTGTTGGTTCCCTTAATCACGGATCTAGACTTGTCGTTTGACTCAATTGAAAGGCGGAAACAATCAATCAAGCAATTGAAACGTAAACACAAATACAACGACTCTATAATCTTTTCGTATATATAAACACTTGAAGAATAACGATTACAAATCACAAAACTCTCTCTTCCCACTCTCTCTGCCGTATCTCTCTCTCTTTAGGGTTTGATCAACCCAAAAACGAAATTCTAACTCGATATATATAGACACCCTACTGGACCCTGCGACACAAGCCCTATGTCGCAGGCCCAGCCCATTGCGACACAACCTTTGTGTCGCTATAGCGACACAGGCTCTGTGTCGCAAGACCAGAATATTGTGTATTTTCTATAATTACATTTCATTTACAAACTCGAAAATACAAACTTGATACTTCACACACTCAGACTAATTAACTTTAACAGAACAAACGTTGACCAACTGACTGACACACATTTATGCACCAACACCTATGTTCTGCGACACAAAGAGGTTATGCGACATTAGGGCTTTTATGCGACACTAAGGCTAGTGTCGCTAAGTTAATACTGTTTGGATGAGAGTAGGGACACAAGGGTTTTATGCGACACTAAGGCTAGTGTCGCTAGATTGTTCTAAATTCAATTAGGTTGCGGCATAAGGATAGTGTCGCTAAAAGTTGGATTGCGACATTAAGGTTTGTGTCACTAAGTTTCACGGACTGAGATCGAGGGTTGTGACACTAAGGCTAGTGTCGCTAGTGACGATTCGTCCCTCCCCTGCGACACTAATGTTTGTGTCGCTAAAGTGACGATTCGGAATATGGCGACACCGAGGCTTGTGTCGCAGACTACTGGGCTTCTGCGACACAGAGGCCTGTAACAGATCGGTTTTGTAAATTTTATTTCGTATTCCAAATGTTCGAATAAAAATTCAAGAAAAATCTGAGATGTTCCTTAATGTCTTAATTACTTAAAATAATTTTTTCAAAATTTTTAGACATGTTTAAGTATTTTAAAAAAATTACATTTATCCACTGAGGTCAAAAAGTGACCAATCAGGACACATGGAAGAAGATTAATTTTCTGGGCAAAATCCATAGGGTTTCAGAAAAAGTGTTCAACACGAAACTTGTAGCCAATAAAATTTCTAAACTTTCGACAGTGGTTTCAGGTCGTTTGGGGCCGTGTAGCTCGAGATATGGTCAAAACCATAAGACTAAAGTTTCTGACTTTTTGGACAGATTATACCTATGTTTTTATAAAAATCATTTCGGGTATCAAACGAACTCCAAAAAATCGTGAAACCACTTGGAAATGAAAGGTAACTTCTTAAACTTAATTTTTGCCTTTTGAATCGTCCATTTTGGTCAAGTTTTGAGGAAGAAACTACCCCTCAAAGTTGGGTCATTTTTCTGATCAGTTTGCATGTGACGATTTTGAATACTTTTAACCATGAAAAACGAGTTTTGTGTTATGATTTGGACATATTCTTGTTAAGTGAACATTATAACGTGTTATTAAAGTAAATTTTAGATATAGAATAAGTTTTCTTACAATGATGATAGAAAAGAGAAGGAAAGAGATGTTGTGAAGCTTGAATTCCTTGAAAATCTTGAAGTTTTTGAGTGGCGGTTGCACGGCGGTTTATGGTGGTCAACGGCGGCTTTTGGTGGTCAATGGTGGTTGTAGGGTGGTGTGATGACTGATTTTGGCCAGATTTCTAGTGAGAGAGTATAGAGAGGGATTTGAGAGAAAATGTGTGTTAAAGAATGTGTGTGAAAAATGAGGGGAAAGAAAGAATGGTACATATATATATTAATGGACCTTGGGCCAGCTTTTGGGCCTGGGTTTTGGGCCGAGATTAGGCCTGGCCCAATGGTGTCTCAGGCTCGTGACTTGCTTCTAGATTTCGTATTCCGTTTCCCGGTTGATTAAACGTTAACCGCGCGTTTTGGGGATTAATTATTAACGTTAAATTTTTTCGTTTTATTTTTGAATACTTAATGGTTACTTTAAATTGACTAAATGTTTTAAATACTTAATGAACCTTTTCAAAATATTTGACAGTTTTTCTTTTGGTGTCGGTTTCGATTTCGCATTTTCGTCGCGTTTGTTACGTTTTTAAGCAAAACGTCTAGTAAATTCGTGTATTATTATACGAAATAATAATATAAGTGTAAATAACTACTATTTATTTATGAAATAGATTTGCGTTATTTATGAAAAAGTTTTCACCAACGCCGTATAGTTGTCGGACTCAGTCCGTTCGTTTCGCGTAATTGCAAATAATTACGTATGTGTATATACATATATACAAGTAGTTAGAAGTACTTAGCCTAATATATATCTAAATACATGTGATTACACTATTGTTAGGCTCAAATAATTGTCCTAATTTGTCGAGTGTCACACAGAGCGTGTCAAGTCTATTTAATATTTGTAAAGATCCATTCTTAGCTAAAGAAGCCGTATTGAAAAAACTTAAGAAGTTTGAAGAAAACTAGTTTTTATGTTCGTCATAATCTGCGTAGCGGTAGTAAAGTCCTCGGTTCTCATTCGTTAACCGTTCAATCGTCATGAAATTTGAACGATAGGTTTCTAACACATAGACTTACAATCAGACCTAAGGAATTTTCGATCTAAGCTTTTAATCATAAGATATTTAATTTAAAATTTGCTGTAGAAACTCTAGGGTTTTTCTAGACAGCTGAAGTAAAACGATCACCATGTCTTTGTTAACCATTAGATCTTCATAATTTTTGGATATATGGTTTAATACATATATACTTACATTGTATAAAAATTTTATCGTGATCGGATATTTCTACACAGAGATATTAATTTTTGAATTTACTATAGAAAATTTGTGGTTTCTTTTCGCGCAACTGCTGTAAAAATATCATTGTGTATTCGTTAACCGTTGGATCAACTTGATTGTTAGATATAAGGTTAAAGACACATTGATCTACTTAATGGAAAATTTTGAGCATGATCTGATCTTTCTAAAAGAAGACATATTGCAAATTTCAGTCTGAAATTTCAGACTCCGACACGTTCAGACTCTGATGAGTTCAGACTCACTTGGTTTCAGACTTGGACCAAGATCAAACTCTCACCAAGAGATCGGACTCTGACATGAATTTCAGACTCTTACGATTGCAGACTCAAACAACATCAGACTCACATGAGTTTAGACTTAAACGAGGATAGACTCAAATGACTTCAGACTCAAACGGAGTTAGACTCATACGAACTCAGAACCGAGTTAGTTCAAATCCAAATGAACACATATTCAGACCCAGAGGTTAGCTCAAGCCTAATCAGCATTTATGAAGCCGATGATGAAGTTTTCAACTGATATATTCAATATTTATACGTTCAAAGTGATGGATGTGGCATTGTGTGACGGGTTAACATGCATATGTTCAAGTTAGTTGAAGAGTTTTTCTTCTGGCATTGTATGTGATGCTGAGGCTAAGTTTATTTCTTGGGTAGCTAATGTTGAGGGGGAGATTAACGCTTCAAAGATTACAACTTGAACAGGTACAAGTATCATGAAGATATAGTAACTCAAACTGAATTCACAAAGAAAGATCAAGTCGTCAACACAACAAGAGTTCGATAGATAATGCAAAATGTTTTGGGCTTTAAAGTCGGAGATTATAATTAATTTTTAACTTCTTGTATTTATCTTTTAATTAGTTTACTAACTGTTTTTTCATCATCAAATAGAGGGCGATTGTTAGGAAAATTAAGTGATCATAATTTTCATACATTATAAATTTGATAAGACAAAGTGTAAACTGAAATTAGACTTGTTATATTTGTGTTAATAGTCTAAGTTATGAATCTGAGTGAGTGTCAGTCTGAAAGAATAATATGTCAGACTTACATATATCATATTCAAAGAAAAGCCGAAGATCAGATTTGAAGATATATTGACGAAGATTGCGGATAGAGATCAAAGATCAAAAGAAATTAAAGATATTCAAGAGGGGATTTAGTTCCTAATAGGATTATGTTTCCTATTTGTATATAGGGATTAGTGCAGGGAAATGTACTTAATTTTAGTTCGATCTCTATAGTGTGTACCCAACTTCGTTTTGGTCTATTGTGTGTATCAACCTTTCAACTTGGTTTATTGTATGTATCCAATATCTAATATGATAACGTGGCAACCATATAACGTGACACGTCATATGACACGTCATCAAAAACGGGTGCCACGTCAGTCGGATACACACAATAGACCAAAAGGAAAGGTTGATACACACAATAGACCAAAACGAAGTTGAGTACACATTATAGAGATCGGACTAAAGTTAAGTACATTTCCCTGCACTAATCCTTTGTGTATATCCCTAAGACTCTATTAATAAATAGTTCTTATGAGATATTCATTGTCTTTACTTCGTGTAAAAATCACGATCTCATAAGTTGAGATCGTCTCCAACATTGTTCTTAATTAACGATAATATACATATGCCTTGACAAATCTTCTTTGTATTCTTCGTTACGTTATTTATTTCTTTTGTTTGGATGATAAATGAGTCTTACTGTGACATTTGTCATTTTCAGGTTAGTGTTAGAATTGAATATCTCACATTCACACGTGCCTACACGTCACACTCTAGACTTAGTAGTAGGAGCTAAGTCATGATTCACTAGAAGTTTGAGTTAGTATACTTAGGTTTCACTTTCGTATGTGAACTTTTCTAACTATCTTATAAACTACCGAACGCAATTAACATAACTTGATACTGAAAGTATACATACATACATATATATATATATATATATATATATATATATATATATATATATATATATATATATATATTTCTATATACATCCATAATAATAATAATAATAACCACAATAAAAGAAGAGCTTAAATAACCCTAGTTAAACAAACTTTAAATTTTAAATTAAGGGTTTAGTGCAAGGGAATGCACTTAACTTTAGTCATATCTCTATAGTGTATACCTAACTTCGTTTTAGTCTATTGTGTGTATCAACCTTTCAACTTGGTCTATTATATGTATCCAATATCTAATATGATAACGTGGCAACCATATAATGTGCCACATCATATGACACGTCATTGACACATCATCAAAAACGGGTGTCACGTCAGTCAGATACACACAATAGACTAAAAGGAAAGGTTGATACACACAATAGACCAAAACGAAGTTGAGTACACACTATAGAGATCGGACTAAAATTAAATACATTTCTCTGCACTAATCCCTTAAATGAAATCCACACAAACACTAATATTAATATTAACATATTATAAAAACATTTTTATAAAAATACAACACATTAATACTTGCGCCAATACCCAATAAAATACTCAAATGCTTCCCCCTTATTCCTTCAAAAATCTGCCCTCCCCCTTTTTTCCAAGACAACACTCCTATATTCCCATCATTTTCTCCATTTACACACTCAATCTTCTCAACTTTTCTCTCCATTTTCTCTCTAACTTCTCTGTACTTTTCTGCCCCAATTTTCCAGCCTCAAAACTCACAAATATTCAAAGTTTTGAAGGTGTTTTTAGAAGGTAATCATCTAGTCAAAGTGTTGTATTCATCTCTTATTGTTATTAGTTTGTTTCTTTACAAGTTTTGTGTTCATTTCCTCTCATTTTTTATTCTAAAAACTTCTTTTTGTTGAAAATCTGTTCATGTATGTTAATGTTGGTAGATAATTTACCAAAACATGTTGTATGTTCTAAAATGATGATAATCCATGATCCAACCTATATTAAGACTATGAATATGTCAAAAATTAAAACATGCACTACAAAATGTGTCTGAAGTTGCTAGAAATCATTCATGCATCTTAATGTTGGTAGATTATTTACCAAAACATGTTGCATGTTCTAAAATGGTGATATTCCATTATCCAACCTATGTTAAGATGAAGAAAAGAATTTTTGTAAGTTCTAGCTAACATGCAAGTGGTTTTAACAACTTTTAGTTCAAGTTTTGTGTATAAAACACTTATAAATCATCAAAAACCAATTTCCATGCATGTTTTGTTCATTTATAATAAGATTCTCAACGAAAGTTTCTTGTTATTAAACTTGCAAAGCATAACCAAAAAAAAAAAACTAAAATCATTGGAAGAAACAGGAGTTTAAACACATTTTCTTATTTAACTTTTGTCTAGTAAACTGTCATATTCCAACACCCGATTTTGAAAGACCATAACTCTCTTGATATGTAATCTAATGTAGTGAAAGTTCTTCTGGAATTTACCTTTATGTGTTAACTTTCAAACCTAAGTGGTACTAAAAAAACATTATGATTTCAACCTCCAAACAGTTGTCACAAGTCATGTGTGCAAGCACCTATACCTGCTGTGATAGTTGGTTGTATAAAATTTCTTTGAAGGACTTAACCATTTCCAAAATTGTGCTTTTTATTTCAAAAGTCTCCTAACACAGTAAACTAGGTTGGGTAAAAGTATGTGGATCAAAAGAACTTTAGAACATATTTAAAAGTTCTCTCAAAATACCAACAAGTCAGAACATCAAAATCCTAAAAGCTAGTTCAAAGAAGCATTTGAGCAAAAACTTTTTTAAAAAGCTCGATTTTTCTCTGTTAATATACGGTATGAAGGGGTGATCCGGAAATTTTCAGCTCCATATGTATTTTCTTTAATTTAGTACAAAAGTATTAAGAAAAATGGGTGAAAAATCATAAAAATTAGTTTTCGAGGTCAATAATTACCCAAACTTTATCAGGGTTACTAATATGAGTAAAAATTATTCCACCTCAAAAATTATCTTGATTAGACTTTGTTTGATATTTATTTTGATTTTTATGCCTTAAAATATGAAAATATTATAAAATTAAGTTCTGCTCTTCCAAACGACTTGAAAATTTTACACAAACCCCAAAATGGTTAGAAAGTGTTATGGTAAAATTTTCATGCATTTTTATGACCGTTTACTATTTAATCATATATTTTTTACTTATGAGCATTAAAATTCACCAAAAAACTCATTTGTTATATCAAAAATACAACTAATATAATAAGATGTTATTTGCAAATGCCCAATATATTCTATTCTATTGGGACTAGACTTTTGGAAGAATGTATAAGAGTCATGCTATACTAAATCAAAACATTCATGGGCATTTTATAATAGTTAGTTAACTAAGTATTACTTGGAACTTTGACTTTAAGATTCGAATCTCACTAGTGTCCTTACGTTCCGTAGGATTGGAGTAGGTTCGGACGTCCAATTACTATCAGTGGAACATTTGTGTTTACCTTCGCATTATTGTGAGTTTTCACAACCCCTTTTTACTATTTACGCATCTTTGGGAAAAGCATGTTACTATTTTACAAATTGGTTATACTATTTTATGAACTTGTCAAATCTTGTATTGTTATAATTGTGTACTTTGGTATGTATGCTATTGTTAGTTGCTTGCGTAACTATCGTGCTTAAGTCTCCGAAACTGTTACACTACCGATTAACTCATTTTTGAGCCGTTGGTATTTATGGATAGTGCTATTTGGATTGACACCCCCATTTACACTGAATCGTGAGTGCATAGTTACCGCTCTTTTACTCATGTTACTGATAGAACATGTAGCTTGGGGCAACTCGGTCATTAGGTTGGGAAGTGGCCTGAATTGCAATAACATTTATGTATACAATTTTACATTGTGCATCAATTTCTCATCCACTATCTTGATAAATTTTAAATTAAAATGTTGCTGTGTTATTGAAAACCTGTGAACTCACCAACAATTTCCATAGTTGACCTCTTTAAATTGCGATGCTTTTCAGGTCCCGGTCAGTAAGGTTGGCATTTAAGAAGACATGTTTGTTGAAGCATTTTCATTCGTGTTTTCGAACTATGTTGTTCCTTTTGGAATACTGTTTAAAACTTGTTGTAATTCGTACTACTTTTTAACGGTAAGTCTAAGACACAGTCGCCACAAGAAGTCAAATGATAACTAATAGCACTAATATTCCCAACACTAAGCAAGCCCACATTAACCTCTTGTTGGTTCTTCTAGCCGAGTCAGCAGAAGCCAAAGCCCTGACCGCTTGATGTGACAGTTCCTCCGCTATTTCTGACAGTCACCACAAGAAGTCAAATGATAACTAATAGCACCAATAGTCCCAACACTAAGCAAGCCCACATTAACTTCTTGTTGGTTCTTCTAGCCGAGTCAGTAGAAGCCAAAGCCCTGACCACTTGATGTGACAGTTCCTCCGCTATTTCTGACATCTCGTACAGGAGCTGTCCCTGATGATCAATCATTCCTTGACAATCGCGTATCTTTGCCCTTAGCATGTACATCCTCCTGATTTCCTCTGTGGTCATCCCGGACCTGTGACTCGATGGTATTCCAGTAACAGTGTGATAGGTCTCGACCGGCTCCGGTCGGGACACACTGGGTTCACATAGCTGTTCATGCAGTTCTACCACGTATACCTGTCACTTACCCGTGTTGAGATAAGGGTGTGCAGGTCGTTGAGGTAGTACTCACCCCTAATGGGCTGAGAGGGACACGGACCCATTTCCCGCGAAGGGATCTCCCATTGTGGTGCCTCTAGCGTTACTCTGACCGGGTTTGTAACCCTCTTCCTTGCGGTCTGTCTCATGTGTGGGCCTTGGTGAGTTGGCTGAGACGGAAGGGGTGTCGGTGATGCCCTAGGGGTATTGGTGGTTCTTTTGCTGCTTACATCATGCTCGGAACTAGCCTCGATTGAGGGTTCCTCTTCGGTGCTAGGTTGGTGGTTCCTAGGACGACTAGTGATGTATCCAGAAGCGTCCGCCGAGTAAGCAGTGTGGGAAGATGATGACCTCGACATGATAAGACTAAAATGAAGGCTAACAATGCTAATATGGATGCCTACGATATGTAATGCGCACACACAAAATTTTTGCTTTTCAAAGATTTAAGTGAAAAGTCGATTTAAACATAATTCAAGGGTAACTACTTCAAGCCTCGCATGACCTTTCCTTAATTAGACATATGTGATCAATCTATGTATAATTGAGGCTAAATAATACGATGCTCGGCTTAGTTAAACTAGTATTATGTTTGGTGTTTTAAGAAAATATTGTTTCAAAATTTTAGTTATAGTTAGGGTTTTTTTTTTTGAAAACCGGTATTCTCTATAACCTTAGGCTCTGATACAAAATCTGTCACACCCCGTTAAAGCGGAAACGCGAGGTGCAACAACAGCGGGTAACAACACATAAGATATAGAAGAAACACCATACAGAAAATTTAGTGAAAGTATCACAAATTAGAGCAAGTTTAAACAACAATTCCCAAAAGAGGTTACAATAAGTTTAACAAGGTTCCAAAAGAGGTTTCATAGTTTCAAAAAAAAGTAAGCGCAACTGAAAAATGCATCCATGCAAATGCCTTCCTATAGTCCATCTTACCAACACTCTCCTGAAAAGCACGATAAATCGAAAAGGTCTACTATGGTCATAGTCGGTGAGTTCACGGGTTTAATATCACAAAGTCAATGAAATAAGAGCTTCGTTCATACATGACAAATATATAATTAATTGGTTATTTTTGTTGCGAATAGGTAGGTAGTATACATAAGTGTCAATGCAATTGAGGCCGCTACTAAAATTCGACCGAAACAATGCCAAGTTCGGAGTAATGGGTTAATTCGGCCAAGTTCATCGCCCCGGGGAGCTCCAGTTCTCTTCGTCAAAAAGAAAGATGGATCTTTCCTAATGTGCATAGATTATAGAGAACTAAACAAGTTGATGATAAAGAATCGATAACCTTTCCCCCGAATAGATGATCTATTTGATCAGTTGCAAGATGCATGCTATTTCTCAAAAATCGATCTTTGATCAGGATACCATCAATTGAGAGTCCGTGAGGAGGACATTCCTAAGAAAACCTTTTAGGACACGATACGGGCACTACGAGTTCCTAGTAATGCCATTTGGACTAACAAATGCATCGGCTGTATTCATGGATTTGATGAATAGGGTGTGCAGGCCATACCTAGATAAGTTTGTGATAGTGTTCATCGAAGACATATTCATTTACTTACGAAGTAAGGAGGAGCAAGAACAACATTTGAAGTTAATTCAAGGACCAGAAATTGTATGCTAAGTTCTCAAAGTGCAAGTTTTGGCTTTGAGAGGTACACTTTCTTGGTCACGTGGTCAATGAAAAAGGAATCCATGTAGACCCATCCAAGATCAAGGCCATTAAGAAGTGGGAGGCCCCGAGGACCCTTACGGAGATTCGTCAATTTCTGGGGTTAGTTGCTTACTACCGAAGGTTCATCGAAAATTTTTCAAAGATCACTAAACCGTTAACGGAGCTGACCCAAAAAGCTAAGGAGTTTGTTCGGGGAATAGAGCAAGAAGAAGCATTTCAAACGCTGAAGCATAGGCTATGCAACGCGCCGATATTGGCATTGCCCGAGGGAACGAAAATTTTCTCGTGTACTGCGATGTATGGTACCAAGGATTAGGATGCGTACTGATACAAAAGAACAAGGTTATCACAAATGCATCAAGACAACTCAAGGAGCATAAGAAGAATTGCACGCCACACGACCTTGAGCTAGGAGCGGTAATTTTTTTCCTTAAGATCTGGAGACACTATTTATATGGCACGAAGTGCACTGTATTTACTGACCACAAGAGTCTTCAGCATATCCTCGACCAGAAAATGCTCAACATGAGACAGAGAAGATGGTGGAATTTCTTTGGGACTACGACTGTGAGATCAAGTATCATCCAGGCAAAGCAAACGTAGTAGCAGATACTCTGAGTAGGAAGGAAATGTTAAGACCCTCTCGGGTGAGAGCATTGGGAATGTTGGTTCAGACAAGTTTGAAAACTCGAATCCTAGATGCTCAAAATGAAGTGATAAGACCGGAAAACATAAAGAACGAGACCTTACATAACCTAGATAAGAGATTTGAAATTAAGTCCGGTGGATTACTTCAAGGAAAGGGCTTGGATCCCGAGAACCGACAATCTAAGGGATGTTATTATGGATGAAGCCCATATATCCAGATATTCGATCCACCCGGGAGCTGATAAGATGTACAAGGATATAACGGAATACTATTGGTGGCCGAGAATGAAGAAGAATATTGCTCGATATGTTGGGAAATTATTGACTTGCTCTAAAGTCAAAGCAGAAAATCAGAAGCCATCTAGTTTGTTGCAACAACCGAAAATCTTACAGTGGAAATGGGAGCAAATATCAATGGATTTCATAACTAAGTTTCTTCCCAATTCGAGAAGATTACAAGATGGAAAGGCTCGCTCAGATCTATATCAACGAAATAGTTACACGTCACGAAATACCCCTTCCCATCATTTCAGATAGGGATAGTCGTTTCACGTCGCGTTTTTGGCAAATACTTACTCAACTGAACTTGAGCACCGCCTACCACCCCCAAACTGACGGACAAAGTGAGCGGACCATACAAACCTTGGAATACATGATGCGAGCCTGTGTGATCGAATTTGGAGGAGGCTGGGATACTTAATTGCCCTTAGTGGAGTTTTCCTACAACAATAGTTATCGCACTAGTATTAAATGTGCGCCATTTGAGGCCCTGTATGGGCGTAAGTGCTGATCACCACTTTGCTGGCTTTATATGTGAAAATCACATATGATTTTTTTTCATATATAAAAAGCATCACAAGTGATTTCACTAAAAACTTCACGATGATCATCCATATTTGAAAACAATTCACATAGAAATTAGATATCACTTTATTAGAGATTGTAAAGAGAAAAGTTTAATTCAAGTTTGTAAAGTCCATAAAGATAATCAATTTGCAGACTTATTCACTAAAGCTTTTGATGTGAGTAGGTTTACATGTTTGATTACAAGTATTGGAATGGTTAATTCTTCATAAAACTTCTCATTACTACTGTTTTGTAAATATATCTAAGTGTCTATATGGGTTAATGCTGGTTCACTAATTAGTACTACTTAGTGTTTTACTGCTGCTAAGTATACTAATTAGTACTGTTAGTTATGTATACAACTGCTCCCTGTAGGTTAATGCTATTGGAGCATTTTATTTTTCTGTATTTAAAAGAAAAAAAAATGGGGAGCAACTCACCAAGTCTATTTTGATAAAATATGACTTTCTGTTGCAAGCAGTAGTAACTACAACTCTGTTAATGCTGCTAGTCTTACTTAGCTCATCTTGGTCGATGACATAAGTTAATACTGGTAGTCATTATTTCTACTGCTTGTTAACTTTCTACTGCTCTAATATATGCCAAGTCTTTTAGCACTGCTTGTAATAAGTTAACACTGCCTTGGTCGGTTAGCGTTTGCTTATGCAAGTTTGTGTTGTTAGCTATATTAGTACTGCTTTTGAAACTAAGTGTGTTACTACTACTAGCATGTTTCTACTGTCTTGGTTAATGCTACTCTTGCTTTTAAGTACTGCCAGTGTTACTTATTGCTGAGTCCTGGTCGAGAGTTAATACTGTTTTTATAAAAGTCTAGGGTTTGGTACTGCTACTTATTCAACAGCTTTAAGGGCCAAACACATTCACTTTTCAAAATACCTTTTATTTTCTCTCGACCTAAGCATACAAAAACTTAAACCCTCTCAATGCTCATCAATTTCATTCTCAAAATCGTTCATCCATGGCTTCTACTTCCCTACCAACTACTAACAATCACAATATGATTTCATATCTCAAAAAGAACGCCGATGCCAAAGATTTTCACCAAATCATTGATTTCTTGAGAAAGAGCCACATTCAATATGCTTTAACTGTTAACCCTACAGTTTATTGCAAGCATCAGAACGATTTCTGGAAAAGTGCGAAGATTGAAAATGTTGGTGACGTAAAGCAGATAGTTGCTAACGTTGAGGGTAAACCGGTGATTTTGACAAAGGCATTTATACGTACTCTTCTACATCTAAACGATGCCTCAGGTATTGATTGTCTTGATGATGGGGTATGAAGGGGATTTGAATAAATTTACTTTTTACAAAGGGCTTTTCTCCCTTCCCTCGAATTTTTAATTCATACCATACAATAGTGTTTTTCATCCAAAAGAACAGCTTGGAATGAGTTTGGTAGTGCAATTGCTTATGCAATTGTATGCCTAGCTACAGGCCAGTTGTTCAATTTTTCACAAATGATTTTCAATGAAATGCTCATAAATATTGAGCAATCCCAAAAGATGTTTTTGATGTATCCACGGTTTGTGCAAACAATTTTAAATGAAGAAATATCTGATTTAGCTGCACATTCCAAAATTTTTATTGTTCTCTCATACTCCAAAAGTTTTTACAAATATGAGCAGAACAAACACAGGATTATTTGGAAAGGTAATCGCATTATTCCCCATGTTGGTTGTACCTGCCACTAGAGATGAAAGGGTAGAAAACACATCTGACCTCAACCCACATCTACTAGTGAGGCATCAAAATGAAAACAAGGGACTAAACTGCCAACCAAATCCAAGAAATCAAAACAGGCACATACTTAGGATCCTTCCCTCAATGTGTCTTAGTCACAATTTACTAAGAAGGTGGTCCCAGAGGAGGAGGGTGACCATTCTGAAAGCTAGGGCTGCCACTCGTGCTTCTAGCCCACTGGCAGAGCTAAAGACCCAACCAGAGGCACCTCATAAAACTCCTTTTGAAGATGATTCTAATGCAGGTCTCAGTACCAAGAAAAGAGAGGAATATGCTGATCATGCATGCTAGGCATGAAGCAGAGGATACAATTCCCAATGATTCACCAAAGGAGTCATATCCTGAAGGTGATGAGGGTAGTGCTTACCAGGTTTTGACGGCAATGTTAGAACATGTTTGGAAGGAGGTGGCCAGACAAAAGAAGTAGATAGCAAAGCAGAATGAGGCTATAGATAGACAAACTGAGATAATTACTTTAAATGATGTGGTTGTTAAATGTTTGGTGGAGAAGAAAAGGTATAAGGTTAGTGTGACAACCATCAAAAATATTAGGTTAATACCTAACTTAATTTCACCTAAATCTGGACTTGATCTTCTTAAGTTAATGGTTAGTACTGCTAGACAAAAGTTACTATAGTTAGTACTGTTGGCTAAAAGTTTATACTGTTGATTTCAGTTACGTTCGATCACAAAGTTTCTACTGGTGGATAAAGTAAATACCGCCTTCACAAAGTTAATACTGTTAAGACGAGGTTAGTACGGTTAAACGAAAGTTAATACTGCTTGTCGAAACTAGTATTGTTAAGTGGAAAGTTAATGCTGTTAGTAGGAGTTAATACTATTAAGCCGAGGTTAGTACTGTTAAACGAAAGTTAATACTATTAGTGGGAGTTAAGACGGTTAGCACAAGTTAATACTTGTTGCCGCCGTTTCCACTGTTAGTTCAAATTACTACTGTTGACATTGTTTCTATTGCTAGCACACTTTCTACTGTTAATACTGCTAGCACAATTTCTACCGTTAATACTGCTAGCACACTTTCTACTGTTAACACTGCTAGCACACTTTCTACTGTTAGCACACTTTCTATTGTTAATACTGCTAGCACACTTTCTATTGTTAACATTGTTAGTACAATTGTCACCGTTTCTACTGCTAGTTACCATTGTTAACACTGCTAGTACAATTGTCACCGTTTCTACCGCTAGTTACCATTATTAACACTGCTAGTACAATTGTCACCGTTTCTACTGCTAGTTACCATTGTTAACACTGCTAGTACAATTGTCACCGTTTCTACTGCTAGTTACCATTAACACTGCTAGTACAATTGTCACCGTTTCTACTGCTAGTTGTCATTGTTACTTCTGCTAGCTTAGTTACCCCCGCTGCTAGTTTCTACTGTTAAGGCAAATTTGCTACTGTTAGATCAAAGTTTGTACAATTAGTATACTTGTGTCACGAACAAACCATAAAATACTTGGTGTCAATTAACTATCAGTAATATGCTAAAACGATTTTAAAACCCAACCAGGTGTTACCCACACACAGTAAATCATATTGTCCGATTGAAAAGTCTCTTCAAAGAATAAAATACAAGAGTGACCTTGCATGAATGCTGTAAAAAGAAATATTAATATTTTAAATAAAGATACTTGTGCACGCAAAAAGATTTTGATTACCTCTTTCCTCTCAAAAAGTGGCCAGCAACCCCTTTTTCCCATAAAACCCAATTAATTAACTTACACTCCCCAAAAATCACCTCCACCCTCACCCAATCAAATCCCCTGGTAATAATCATATACACTCTACATCTTATTCTCCTTATCATTCAGCAGATTATACAAACACACACTCAAAACATTTTTAAATATTCTCTCTAAAAAGCTCTCTCAACCCTTATACACAGTTTTAACTCATACTACCAATCATTCATACACTCCAAAAGCTTGCTCGATCTCAACTTTCTGCGGATAAAACTCATCCCTCCATCTACACGTTTCAGGTCACAGAGTTAAATGAGAAGTGCAAGATGGTTATATTCCATCTTGCTCTAACCCATCTATTTCTAATTATTTTTCTTTTTACAACTGTTCCTCATTATATGCGCGCATTAGGGTTTTTGTACCTGAAATTTTATAATGTTTTATGTATAAAAACACACTTCAAATCATTTACATTCGGATTTTATAACAAGTTATGTGCTTTTGGTAAAGTAAGAGAGTTGGACAACTTTCTGTCTAGATTTTTAAGCCAACTTTGAAAGGCTGTAACTCCATGAATACTCCACCAAAAGTGATGATTTTTCTTCTAAAATTTACATTTATGTGTCATCTTTCAAACTCAACTGATTTCATGGAAAAATATTAAGATTTGGTTCTTCAAACACTGGTTGAATGACAAAGGGGTGAAACTATCATGCAGTGGCAGATTTCTTCACCCAACTTTGGACGACCATATCTCCTTGTGTTCTTCATGAAAAATCTTGATTTTTTAATCTGGAAGTAGTTTAATATGTTAACTGTAATGTGTAAAAATTTCATAGTCTAACTCCAAGGATTTGATCCCCAAATGGTTGACGATCACAGCTTAGTTCATCAGATTTTTAGAAACTTAAATGATTTTATGTGAGAAACCATTTGCATGGATTAGATACTTTTAAAAAAATCACAGAAAATTTAATTATGCACCAATGACCTATTGTTTTGAGGTGTAAAAAGGAGTTGTTCCAAATCATCTTTTATCGTGACGAAAAGTGTTGTAAAGTGATCTCGGTTAGGGATCTTATTCCAAGTGTAACTTGTGCACCTCACAGACTGTACCGTTATTCAACTCACAAGGTGAGTTCACTGTCCCTCTTTTTACTATTTTCTGTTTTGGGGTTGAAAAGCATGATTATACATTTTACTAACTTGGTTTTACCGTTTATACACTTGTAAAACTGTTACTATGCTATTTTATGCGAACTGGGGTATGTCATATTGTTATGCTTGAGTATTATTGCAAAGTCTCCGGGAACTCACACTACTAATTAACTCGTGGCTACGAGCCGTGGATATTATGGGTAGCATGTTACTTAGGGTAGACCAATCCTCACTCACACTTCAACGTGGGTGCATAATATCACCATTACCCATGTTAGTTGAAGAACATGGCGCATTAGGGGCAAAACGCGGGTCGAATAACCGGTTTAGTAGTGGCCTCAAGGCATGAACACTCATTCAATTGTACCACCAATCTTTTCGCAATAATTTATAACTCTCGTCCCCGATTGGACAAATAAGTTTTCGTCCCCGGTTGGACAAATACTTGGTTTATCAACTTATAAACTGTGAGCTCACCAACTATGGTCATAGTTGACCCTTTTTGTTTTGTCATGCTTTTCAGTAGATCGTCGGTAAGTTGGATCATATTGTGGGCACGTGCATGGAAGCATTTTTCTAATACATGAATTCTTTTGATGTTGAAGCTTTGTTATAAACTATGTTGAACTTGATTTCAAACTTCCTTATGTATTCAATATTGGATTTATGTAATGTTTTTATAAGACAAAACGATTGTATGGTATTTATCCTATATCATTTGTGTTGTGAATCCCTTATCTGTTACACTTCGTGTTTCCGCTTTATCGGGGTGTGACAGTTAGCCAGGAATATCTCAGAACAAAGAAGCCTCAAGATTTTAGGAGAATTAGTTCTTCCTCTTCCTCTGATAATGAAGAGGATGCTTTCAAAAAGGGGGAGACTAATGAGGAGGAGGAAGGTAAAATGTTTGTGGATGATAGTGATGATGATGAGGATATGGGTGTAGATAATGGTGGTGATATAGGTGGTAATGCAAATGATGATGGTGGTGATGATACTGCTAATGTAGAAAAGAATATTAATGCTGCTGTTGAAGAGCAAATAAATAAGTCAGAAATCAAAGCAGCAGAGGCATTGAAAATCATGAAATTGAAAGACCGAGTAGAGAGAGTGGAGAAGGAAAATTTGAAATGTTATGGAAGAAAGAAAGAAAAGGGGGTAGAAATTAATGATCAAACTGAAAAACATCGAGAGAGAAATATGCTAAAGAAATATCCTAAAGAAAAAGGAAAGGGTGTTTTGGAAGAAGATGAACCTGTTAAAGTAAAGAAATGAAAGTTTTGGGGTTTTGCAACAAGAGAAGAGCAAATTGCTCATGATCATGAAACAACCCTTAGATTATATGCAAGAGAACAGGCTGCAATGACTGAGCAAGAAAGAGAAGAAAGTTACAAACTAATGGATGTAAACAAATAGCACGCCCCTCCACTAAAATATGGAGGACAAAATAAAAAATGCTATATATGATTGGTCATATAATCGGGTGGTTTAGGTAAATATTTAATGCGTTCCCTGATCGGAGAAGTCATTTTTGGAGCTGCAATGACTGAGCAAGAAAGAGAAGAAAGTTTGCAGGTTCTGTCAGATAAGAGAAGGAGAAAAGAGGCAGAGCAGAGGGCTGAAAAAATTAGAAATAAACCATTGACCAAAGCTCAGCAGAGAAAAAGGTACATGAACTTACTCAAAGGTTCTATTCTAATGAATGTATTGAAAACAATGAGTTTGAAGAGGATGAAGGAAATGTATGATGGAGATGAGTTCCTCAATTCAAAGAAAACGGATGAGCCTGAGCAAGCACCGAAGGAAAATCCAACTCAAGCAGCTGAAGAGCAGATAAATAAGAATGAAAAGGCTAGTGAAACTGAGCCAGAGTTAGCAAGAGATGAATCACAACTGCTTAGTCTCATGATCGTAACAAGTAATGGTGAGAAGGTAGATCCTTTGGCCACCAAACCACCTAAAATTATTGATTGGGTAAATGAGCAGTTGGTGTTTAAAGGGCCAAATAAGGTTAAGATAACCAGAGCTGATAACTCTATTGAGTTTATCAGATCATTCCAAGATGTGTTGAAGAAGATGAGTCGGGATGATGTTGCTAATATGTATGAGATTGGAAAGTATAAGTATGAGGGAAAACAAGTTGGAAGAATGATGAACAGAATACCCTCGGAATATTTGCAAATGATGTTTGAACCTGAAAGAGTACCTCATATTTTTGGAAGGTATATGCCAGTGAAAGCTTGGTTACTTTATTCTAGATCTCGAGTTCATGAAGTCACTTTGGAGAATGGAGAGTTGATATTCATGTTGACTGAAGTGGACTACAATTTGAACTTAAGTTTTATGGAAGATTTGATTAGGCATAAGCTTGTGATTCCACAAGAAAGTGAAGTAGGTAAAAACTTGATGTATATGATCTTGAACCAGATTCACAAAAAGAGAGAAGCATCAAAGAATGTGAAGTAGTTTTGAAAGCATCCTCAAGAACTGACATGGAGAAATTTGGAAACTTAAGTCTGTAGGGGACAAATTAAATTTAGGGGAAGATTGTTGAGTCTGGAGATTGCTAAGTATTTACAACTGTTTCAATTACTACTGCTGGTTTGAGTTGCTGGTTTGAATTAATACTGCTAGTTCAAGTTTCTACCGATAGACTTTCTACTGCCTTCAACAAGTTTCCACTGCTAGTTCAAGATTACTACTGCTCGTTGAGGTTACAACTATTGGAGGTTACTACTGTTGATGAGTTAGTGTTGCCGGTGTAAACTTCAGAGTTAGTATTGTTAGGTATAACTACATAGTTAGTACTGTGAGTGTAATTTCCAGTATTAATTAGTCGGTATAGAGATTGAGTTAAATTTGGAATAGATTTGTTTTCCATATTTGTAGGTATGGTTTGTTATGGACTCTATATGATATAAATAGAGATCCAATAGATTAGAATTAGTTTACACAATTATTCTAGTCGTCGTTAGCTTCAAGGTTTTGTAAACCCCGATACATAAAGTTGTATCCGTCTTGTTATTTTGATTAATAAGATTGAGGCTTGTGATTGATAAACAATTGTTCTTTATATTCTGTGTTCATACAAATCTTAATACAGACTGTTAGTTTATTATTCCGTAAGTAAACTAATAGATCTAAATAACTCATAGTTAATCTTGTTAAGTAAAGTAATCGATCCTGACAAGTTAAATCAAAATAATTCCCCAAAACTCTTATCCTTTCATACTCATTTTTTTCCGATCAACCTACCCACCATCTTCATCACCATTCGACCTTCATCATCACCATCGTAATCAACCCTTGTCATAGTCCCTATCAACATCAACCTCCGCCGCCATCAGTATCGTCATCAACCTCCACCGTCAAAGCTATTGTAAACCTCTGTCACCGTCATCTTACTTTCGGTATCAGAAAGTAATCTATCTCGAGTTACACCTTTTTTCGTACTCAAATGCGTCGCTGCCATAATCAGATCTGGCTATTTCGATTTTGTTACAAATCAACGAGTATTCAGCAAATATAACAAATAGTTATATAGTTGTAGCGTTGGGCTAATTTGTACTTTTCAATTTTGTTTGGCTTTATTCACTTTGTTATTATTTGGGTATACTTGCTATCTGCTCATGATAAAAGATGGCAACTTTTAATTTGGAAAACCAACTACCAAGTGGTGCTAATGTTCTTCTCATATTTCTACGAAATAAAGGGTGTGTGAGCTAAATAATTCTACATACTCCGTAGTAATTCTAGTGTTTAAAGAACTCACTTTTATGTTTCAAAATTTTGAATAGTGCCAACCTACATCAGTTAGTTTTAATAACAAGGAGATTGTGACATTGATTTTGATTACATATCGCATGTGTTTGTGTGTTTTTTTCAAAATAAAACGTGATTATAGCTGGAATCACATGTGATAAAATTTAAAATTATTTGTGATTATTGCAAAAAATCATATATTTAAAAATTACATGTGATTTTTATTACAACCATTCTTATTTTATTTTTAATCATATGTGATTATCATCACGTGTATGTAATCACATATGAATAAACACTTGCATATCTTCAAATCTACATATACTTAATCACAATAATCACTTGTGATCATAATTATTATTGTTTAGCGTTAAATCACACGTGATGTTGCATTTATCACATGCAAACTAAAAATACCGTTAATAATTACATGTGAATAATTTTGTTTGACAATTAAAAATCAAATTAAAAAAAAAACCTCGTTTATAATCACATGTGATTACCATTGTATGTAAATTATCGCACTATTATCAACGTAAAATTGTAAACGTTTAACAATGAATATCGTAAATAATTATCTATATGACTAAAAAAATCACTTGTATCACAGTGATATAAAATCTATTGCTAATCATTTGAAAATTTTAAGTCCCTTGTTAAATCACATGGGATTTTATTGTGTGCACTTTTAAGACTCAAAAAAGAAATGAAGAAAAAAAAGTTTGTCAAAAGTATACCATTTGAGATCTTAAATCGAAGAGAAAAAACGATGATTTTTATGATGCAATTTTTATAATTTTTTAATTAGCCGTTTTTAAGATATTTATATTTGAAAATGTTAATGGAAGTGGGTTTTTAATTAAAATGACAATTGTACCCCTCCCTACTAAATTGAAATAGAGACTTACTATTAGTTCCTTTGTTCTTCAATTATTTGTCATTCTCGAACCCACCTCAATTACTTTATAAGTCGGGTTGGAAATTTCTTTTCGTTTTTAACTTAAAAAATTATACACTACTAACTAATTGAATTTCATTTCATTCTCTATACGTATAAATTGAATTGATATTAGCTTCCTGTCTATTAGTATTTATTTACTACGGGTATAATTTAGAAAAAAATTCATTAGAGTACAACATTTTTTTTAAAATGAGAGTATAAATGAGAATGATCCACGTGTACAAAAACCTATTTACCCTCAAGATCTTAAAAATTAATTATCTCAAAAACCGCAAATCGAAAAATTATAAAAATTGCACCATAAAATTCAGCGTTTTCCCCTCTTCGATTAGACATCTCACAAGGTATACTATCGACGAGTTTTTTTTTTTTTTTTTTTTTTTTTTTTTTTTTGTTTTTGGTGGGTTTTACAAATTATTAACACATGTGTTAACATATTGCGTTTAATGTTTAGAGTTTAGGGTTTGAGCTTTAGGGTTTAGGGTTTTGCCATTAATCACTTGGATTATGAAAATAACCCATATACTCGCCATTTAAATTAATGGTAAATGAAGTTGTTGTTACACAATTCATAATCCAGGTGATTAATGGCAAAACTCTAAACCCTAAACCTTAAACGCAACATGTTAACACATGTGTTAGTAATTTGTAAAACCCACCAAAAAAGGGAAAAAAACAAAAAAAGAACTCATTGAAAGTATACTTTGTGAGGTATCTAATCGAAGAGGAGAAAACGCTGAATCAATTTTCATAATTTTTCAATTTGACATTTGTGAGATAATTAATTTTAAAAAAGATGAGATAAATGGATTTTTGTACAAATTATAAAATCTAACGGGTTCTCTCATACTTTAAAAAATTGTTGTACTGTAATTATCCTATCTCATATAATTTATTACTTAGTTTATCTTAAGAATAGAAATAACAATAAAATAACAATACACGGAGTATAAAAGATTGTCATGAAATCCACGTAACCTATTTGTTGTTTAGAAAGGAAAAAAGAAATATAGTTAATACATGCATGTTTAAAAAAATGTGTCGACTTTAATTTTGGTTAAAAAATGATGTTTAAACTTTACTAAAGTATTGTAAAAGGTTTTCTATAACTAAAGAAATACTTCTTAGGCTTAAAAATGCATGCCTAAAGAGATTTTGTATATAATCATATTATTAGTTAGTCACATTTCTTCAATTTTACAAAGTTGTTATCTGTAGATTAAAAAATATTCGAGGATAGATTCATGGCTACGGCCAATTGGTGAAGTTATTGGTTAAAAAGGCCATGATGTGAAAATTCTTATGTATTTGAACTATCAACATATTTAAAATACATACAGCATACAGTTAAAACTAAGATGCAAGCAAGAAAAGCATTACGGAAAATAATCGAAATAATAGCTGGCTAGTCAGGCTGTACATTGGCTACCTGTTAAATTTTTAGACAGCGTTAATGATCCTGCCAAGTTCAGGGTTCTGTAGAAGAAGCAGAGGTCGTCTCAGTTGCCTTATCCTCAACCAGTGATGTTGTGTTTAATCGCTTTACTGTTGCATCTGTATTCTCTCTATCTTCATTGTATCTGTCCACACCATGAAGAAAAATACCTGCAACAAACAGGACATGGCAAAACAAAACAGTTACTTCACTAATTCGTTAATGGTAATGTGTTTGAGGAACAAAATATCTGTTTAATTTAGGGTTTAGTGCAGGGGAATACACTTAACTTTAGTCCGATCTCTATTGTGTGTACCCAACTTCATTTTGGTCTATTGTGTGTATCAACCTTTCAACTTGGTCTATTGTATGTATTCAATATCTAATATGATAACGTGGCAACCATATAATGTGCCACGTCATATGACACGTCATTGACACATCATCAAAAACGGGGGCCACGTCAGTCGGATACACACAATAGACCAAAAGAAACGGTTGATACACGCAATAGACCAAAAAGAAGTTGGGTACATACAATAGAGATCGGACTAAAGTTAAGTGCATTTCCCTGCACTAATCCCTTTAATTTACTACATCACTGTTCCAGAAAAAGAAGGAAAAAAAAAACACTTTGCTCGAAAGTCGAAACATACCTATAAACCATATCCCAGATGCCAAAAACAGTATTGAAGTTAGGATCAGAGCAGATGTCCTCCAATTGTTAATGTTGTCCTGCATTACGTGCAAAAGCAAGAGCAATTAAAATAAGTTTAACAACCAATATCACCTTTACAATCATCTTAAATTTGCATGATTAGAGCCAGTGAGAATTAATAAAGCAACAAGTATTTATAGCAATCAAACAGGAAACACACCTGCATAACTCCAACTAGTGGAGAGGAGGGCACATCACCAAAAACATGAATTGCCACGGTTGACATAGCCATAGATAATGGTCTCAAACTTGTTTTAACAGTATGCAGACACACAAAATTTACCGGACCCTGCAGTAGACAACTGTTTAAAAATACTACACACAAAATTTACCACTATAATATTATGTCAAACATGAAGGAAAGAAGATTTACCTGAGTGGCAAATACAAGTATCTCTCCAATGAGAAAAAAAACTATAAAAGCGTACAAGTTCTTGAAACAAAAGGCACTGAAGCAAAATATTGCACCAAAGAAAGTTGCCGCGGAAAGAAGCTGCAAAGGATAAACAAGTTTAACTAAATGAATTCAAATAATAATATTATTAGTATTACAAGTGCTGATTTATAAGGAAAAATGCATACCTTAAAAGCATTGGGGATGGTGGAGTTCATGCGATCTAGAATAAAACCTCCTGCCAATGTCCCCACAATTCCACCCACAATCGTGATTCCTCCAAACAGCAAGTCAGCATTACTCTGTAAACAAACCCTTCCTCAATTAATTTGTTTCATCAAAATGAGGTTTATATTTTATAGCCAAAAGTTAAAACCAGTAACAAAAGAAAGGTCAAATATGCTTACCATATGATATATGCTATAACCAGCCTTTGGTCCCCAGTATGAATATGCACCAATAACAAAATTGTATGCAATATAACCTAGAATGTTGACAACGTATATCTTCTCAACTAAAAGAGCTTTTATATCTTCCCAAAATCTTAATAAACCAGATCTGCGATAAAGATATTAAAAACCAGTTTATAACAGTGAAGTCCTAAAAATAAAAATTTACTGGTTTGGCAACACACCTGGAAGGTTCGTTTGAGCTATGATTTGATACTGTAACATCTTTGTCAGTTGTAATAACTGCATTGATACGAACTGTATTAAAATCATGATGCCACTATTATTTCTTTCTTTTTACAGAGAGAGATATATGAGCGACTGCTCTAGAAAGGGTCAATTACTAGATACAAAAACTCAAATACCCAAATGGAAAAAGATAACTAAAATATTAAAAATAAACTTATATTTCAGGAGCAATAACTTCTATCACATCTAAATTTTTTTCTCAAAAAGCAAGATGAATCACCTTCAACTTCTATGACATTCGTCTTTGGAGTTGTCAATGAAATTTTTGACCCAGCTGGAGAGAAACCTGCATTTTCAAATTCATGGGCAACCAGACAAAAATATAGAATCAAATGTTAAGAAAAAAATAAACTCGAATTAAATTACTTCAAAACAGGGAAAACATGACCATATAAGTTATTAGTACCTTCTAATAGTTTGGACTTATTAAAATGCATCGAGTAAAAGCAAAATCATGATCAGAAGTTTTAATCGGTAATTATCTCATGCATTTATACGTAAATTATGAAACTTCTTTGTTACGGTTTTCTTTTTAATTTGTATACTAGTAGAGAATTCATAGCCTTCATCTCAAGTAAACTGAGCTCTCACATACATGCATATATAAATATTAAATACACCCACGTATCCAACACCCATATCCTTGCAACATAGAAAATAAGCTAACACCAATTATTCAAAATATACCTTTCATTTGCAACGGTTTCATTACAAAACCCAAAATGGCAAATGGCAGCATCAGAGTTGCCTCACCAAAAAATGCATAGCGCCAACCAAAGCCGTCTCCAACCTAGAAGTTTGACCTTTTACAGTTAGAGTTAGGAGATGCAAATTTTGATAGAAATGATGAGATGATTATTATATATCTCAGAGAAGCGATAAATAATCCTACTAAAAATGGTCACCATCATTATCATGCTTTTACTTACCCATCCACCATAAACATAACCAAGGGCGACTCCAGTTGGTATGCACATGTAGAATATTCCCAGCCAAGCTGTTCTCTGTAATTTTAAAGGACACAATCAAAGTTTATAAACATGATACGTGCAAAAATGTCGGGTGATTAGTAGGCAGTAAATGGAACCTGAGTTACTGGAGCATTATCGTCAATAAATGGAGCTGCAAGACTGATGAAAGAAGCCTCACCAACACCAACTAACCTGATAAATTAATGAGTTACTACTTATATAAGGATTCAAAACTAAGAAATCACATATTATAAAGGTTCTATGGTGTTTGAAGCAGTCTACTCACATTCTGCATATTGTGATGGACCAAAAATCAACTGAAAACCCACAACCAGCTGCAGCAAAAGTCCAGACTGACAATCCAACTCCAATAAGCCGAAACGGATTGATGCTGCAGATATAAACGAGCATGAAACAACTGGTTAACTAGTAGTCAAATATCTTATGAGAACCCTTCATGGAATGAAGGTGAAATCTTTGGATCCAATTAGTACCTAATGATAATAACGGGTGAATAGTAACTTCAACTTAAGATGTTGCCAAAATAAGAAACATTGTCATTTTTCAAGCAACATGTCAAATGGAAATCACAGGGCAGTTATTACTAAGAAGATTAGACGCCTTACCTCTTGGCCAATGATGCAAATATAGGAGATGCCACAAGAAGTCCAACCATGAAAGCAGAAGAAATCACACCATCTTTAAAATTGCTCAGGTTAAAATCACCTCTGTAAACCATAAGGCATAATCATATCAATCACTATTCACCAACAATCTAATTAAAGTAATGATATTTCTGATTATTCCTTAAAATTAGACTTACTGAATTCCACTACCGCGCGAGCATATACCACTTTTTGCACAGAGTCTGGGACTCCCATTTACACCATTACTTGCAATCGCTCCTCGGTCCACATAATTTACCATATTGATCACGCAAAATATCACAAGCAACCTATACAAATACAATCAGTAAATCTAAACCCCACTACTCAAATTTTTAAAATTGAAAAAAAACCATTGTCATTTCAACTTACTTTCATAAGATACCCAACTAAGGCTTCTATTTCTGGGTAATCATATAATCAATAATTAAAGCTCTGATTCAAAAAAAAAAAAAAATTAAAATAACCAAAGCTCAAACCCTAATTATTTTCTTAGGAATCACAGAAACCCAAAAACCAAGCATCATGAAACTTCTACAACACAAATCAAAACCAAAACCAACTTCCCATTAATAAAAATCTGAAAAGTATTTTGAACAACCACATTTATTTAGTGTATATATATAATGCTAATTTAAAAGAATTAAAAGGATAAAATTAAATAAATATTGTACCTTTTTGGAGTAAACCAAGAAGGAGCAGGTTCAGATAAACAATTTGAAGCTTTAGCCATATGTGGTACTGTTATTTTGTCAACAGGAACAACAGCAACAGCAGCAGGTTGTGATCCTTGATCCTGAACTGCCTTGTTAGACTCTCCATCAGCATCACCCATATATAATAATAATAATATAATATAATATTATTATGAATATATGTGTGTGCGGGTACAGATATAGATGTTTATACGTATGTATATATATATATTCCAACAGTATATTTATTGATGTGGGTATCAAGTAAAATTGGTTGATATGACCTTTTTTCCACACAAGATGGTGACTTGATGATGCCTGATTGTTTCTTGATGAAGTAAATATTGTTGGTGAGAATTTATTGGTTTGTTTGATTAAGGAAGTGAGAGAGTTTATGTGGATTCTGTTTCGATCGGTAGTTATCTTTTTTATGTTTTATTTTCTGTTGAATCAAGAAATTGAAATCTGAGTGAGTGCACAGCTTTCCCTAAACATTATTGGGTAGGCCCATCTGTACCTTTATACCACAAAATTATTGAGCCACTGTTCCATTACCCTTTTCTAATTATATTATGTTTCTACGCTAACCCATGGTCCATATATGCCTTAATAGTGAGGTTATTTTCTCAAGCAATGGTTATTACCGTTTCTTTTTTGGATATTACGTGATGGTAACATCAAATTTGGTTGGATGTCATGCTAGCGATTTGATATGATAGAACCCAGGAGGTGCTTGTTATGGTACAATTAAATGATAAGCATTTGTTTATTAGCTTATTTGATTGCGCGTTTGTTTATTAGCATTTTAGATCTAGATTATGACGTTGATAAGTTCATTTGAATAAGTCCATCAATGTTGACTTCATAAAATCAGGATTTTTGGCTCATAGGATGTTTGACAATTATAAATAGCTTATTGCATGTGAATAATGCAGTAAACTAAAATGCCTTCCATAAAGCTAACCAAAACATCCCATTACTCACTTTCTCTATGCTTGTAGTTGTAGATACTGACCTCAATGACAGCCATCTTTTTATGCATGTTGTCTGTTTTCTCCAGTTGCAAGTAGGGCTATGTTTTGTTTGTGAAGTCTTTAACAAAGTCAAATGTCAACTGTTTGGTCAACTGTATCTTTGTTTATACGATTCTTTATATTTTTTTGCCAACATAAATGATGATTTGCAGATATATCGGTACATGTAGAGGATGATATAGTTTTTATTCCAATAGTTGCCTGAAGCAGACAAGTAATACAGGTTACCGGCAACCATATTCCTGCTTAAAATGGCACAAAATAGGCCTAGAACTTGTAGAAAATCATCACATTTCCAATCCGTTGTGAATAGTTGCAGTATAAAGTAAATATGAGTAATCAATGTTAAAACTGAATTCAGTTATATACAGATACGTAGCACATAAGTTTGCTCCCATTGATCAGGCCTTCTGTGTAGAGTCATCCCAATGATCAATGTTAACCAACATATGAGTAATCAATGTTAACAGCAAAATTGTAAATGCAAAGAATCTGTCAATAATTAATCATGAATGAACCACATATATACATGGCTATGATTCTCTAATGTTGGTTTGGAATATCGTTTTGTGTATCAAGTTCACAATATAACACCCCTCTCCCGTCCTCCCCGTCATTGTCATTGTCACTGCGCTTGGGTTGTTCCAATTTCTCTTGCGTCAATAAGATGCGGTCTCTCTCAAGTTGACTGATTCTCACCGATTCTTCCTTTCTCGAGAGTGCTGGTAAAGGTTTTCTTGTAGCTGCCAAATCCGCAACTCTCAC
This sequence comes from Gnaphalium uliginosum, assembly GCA_963930675.1. NCBI lineage: Eukaryota > Viridiplantae > Streptophyta > Magnoliopsida > Asterales > Asteraceae > Gnaphalium > Gnaphalium uliginosum. Next base: position 70,991,883 of record OZ005680.1, on the reverse strand, counting down.
CTGCACAATTTTTAAATTTTTTATTTCTTTTGTAAAATTCATAATTTTGTGATTTAAGTACAAGCACCTGTAATGGCTTCATAACATCAGGGTCAGGATCCTTAGCTACAATAATCGCTTGAGCTTGCAACTCCATCGAGTCTCGAACAAGTTGACTTAAAAAGTTTACATCATCAGACATAACACCCAGTCCTTTCAGAAGCTTTGACCCAAGCTGCAAACTTGTCTGCAGGATGATAGGTTTCGCATGATATTTTGTCAAAATATAAATGAAATACAAAATTGACATGCTTAATTGGTGTCATACTTCAGCATTTTCAAGAATAGCATCTGTGGCTCCTGCTTCCTTTAGGTCTAAAAGATGTGGGATGTCTTGAGCTCGGGCATATATAGGTACCTGAAAATCATGAATTGAATTAACTTCAATATATAAATCTAATGTTTTCTTATTTTAGGCATCGGATTAGACAGTTACTGCAGGGAATGCAAGCCGAATCCTTTCAACAGCCTCAACTGCCCTCTGCCTTCCCTCGTACATGACCATGACGGCTTTAGGTGAAGATATACCAGCAGACTGCAAAACGGCTGCTCGTGATCCATCCCCGTATTGGATAGGAAAACCAAGTTTTCTAGATGCCTGCTCCATTATAATAATATTCTTAATCTTGCATAACTCGAGAAAAATTAGGATTAAAAAAAAAAAAAAAAAGGAAATCAACTTTTGAATATATGTACATGTATGTGTACAAGTAATATATGGTACCTTTACCACGGACGGATCAAGATCAAAGGCCACAAATGGCCATCCAGCATCCCCATCTATTCCAGAAGCCAGTGGCGTTGACAGGAAGTTGGCAAGAACCTGCATATGCATAAAAGCTGAAAAATCCAACTAGCTCCTATATATATATATATATATATATAGTGCTATTTTGACATTATACACATATAAACAATCATGTATTCTAGTGGTTCTGAAAGTTCTCAACTTCTAAGTGGCTCTCATTTGAACCTCCCACTATATGTGTGTGTATATATATATATATATATATAGTAAAATTTAAATTAGAGCAACTCCGCACCTGACTCATTTGTCCAAACCCAAGAATAACAACTGGATCAGTAGCGTCAAAATTTGCCACCTCGGAAGTTTTCTACACCCAAATGTATAGTCATCATATAAATACATATTTGTCATAACAAACAATTAATTGTATCATAAAGATCGTTTTGTCACTTAAAACATTTAGTAAAATTAATATATGAAATGAGAGGACTAAAGGAAACCAAATAGCTTACATTCTCTTCCTCGACATTTTCACCAATAAAATCAGAAGCCTTACGTCCAAGATCATTTAATAAGGGGGTCAGTGCCATTGAAAGCACAACAACAATTATAAGAAGCTTGTTAAGTTCAAGTGGCAACACCCCTAACCTACAAAGTTGTAAAATATCAGAATTCAATCAGAGTGATGAAAATGAAATATGCAAATAAAAACCTCATGCTTACCTGTTTGCGAGGGAAAAAACTACAAATCCAAATTCACCACCCTGAGAAAGAAGCAACCCGATCCTCACACTCTCTTGCAAAGTTAGTCCAACACGGGGACCAATTGCTGTTATAATTAATGTCTTGATAACAATCAAACCTGCTAACAGTGACAATACATTCGGCCACTCGCGGAAAAGTAGCTGCACAGTAAAAGAACAGCATTAACTTTTTTGTAAAGTACATGCCGCATATAAAAAAAACTAAATACATAGAAAGACCTGCATATCGATAGATGTTCCTGTAGTTACAAAGAATAATCCAAGAAGTAATCCCCTAAAAGGCCTTATATCAGCTTCAATTTGTGTCCGGAAATTTGTTTCAGCCAATAGAGCCCCAGCTAAAAAAGCTCCAAGCTGCATAACTGTACCAACTTAGCAACGACCTAGAGAATATGTAATAAATACTAATAGGCGTAAATATGAATATATAAATCGAACCGTGTCACTGAAGCCTAATTTCTGAGTTATAAGTGATGTTCCAGCAACTGTTAATAAACAAAGTGCTACAAAAGCTTCTGAACTTCTTGCTTCTGCAACAGCCTGAAACATATGAATATAATTTTTTTCTGAGGATGTACTAAATGCTTCATTCTTTTTTTTACTGTTTTTAAAAGAAAAGGGGTTTCCATACCTCAAAAATGCGCCTAAGAAGGAATTTTCCACCAAAAGAGAGCAAACCTAATCCACCTAAAGCCTTCAAACTTTCTTTCACGAGCATTGGCAAAATACTTTCTTGCACTAGGTTCTGCATAAAGTAGATCAAAAATAGTAAGACTAGAACTTAAGCTACTGATAACCAAAGATTGCTTGGCGAACTTTTTTTACCTGGCTCTCCAATACTGGAAGTATGACTAACAGAGGGACGACTGCTATGTCCTGCAAATATTGAGCCAACCATGAAGGTTCTTAATTTAGTAATCTTTCAGGGAAGCAAAATATAACAGATGTGGAGGAACGAACCTGGAGTAGGAGTATCCCGAGAGTAGCTGAGCCGAATCGAGTAGGTAGCTCACCCTTTTCTGCAAGAAGCTACATTTTACTAGATAAGCATATTGTATCACACGAACCATGAATTCAAGTTTTTAAAATACGGATTTCCTTGTTCATATATACATAAAAATAAAATTGTATTGGTCATCTTATAAACGATCATAGAACTTGCATCAGTGTACACACCACAAAGTTCTTCACAAAGAGATGTGTAATTAGAACAAATAACCAGTTCCACTAAACATGAGCAGACTTTCAAACTTATGATCCTACTTGTCATCAACACATTGAATTGAGTCTCCCTTGTAATACAATTATCAAACTACCTGTAGAACAAATGCAGAAGATGACAATGAGAGAGCAGCACCAATCACTATGGCTTCATCAATACTTCTGATGTTCACCTGCAATTCTTTTAAGACATACATTAATGACCACACATATCAAAAGAAAATACAGTATATTGATATTTTAATCATGTGCTCGATCAAGCCTTCTGGAAGAGAATACACGCAATTTTACTACCAACATCAACAAAAAAGTCCGACATCGACTCCTTGAGTGTCAAATCAGTAATGAGTTTTTACCCCAAAAAAAATAGTAATGTGTTACTTTCAACGTCAAATTTGACAATAAACTTTTCTTTTTGTTGAAATGTTAAACATTATAAATAAGGATATTAACAACCCCAAAACTAGTTTCTCACCAGATCAGACCTGGAATGAAAAAGGAACTCCAGAATTCGAGTTCCAATAGCCCCATTAGGTGGGAGTTCAAATGCCGTGAAAGCAAGAGTAGAGAGAACAACCTGTCACAAAGCACAGAACTAATCAGCTATAAAAGCATGAAACACTAATTTTATAGTAGTATTTGAAACACTTTAAAAACCTAGTCTGGAAAACCTTACCTGAGTTAAACCCATACCAAAGGCAAATTTAGCAAGAGCTTTCAAACGTGCAAGAGAAAGCTCTAAACCCATCTCAAATAGCTGATGCCAACAGATAAAAAGTCAAAGTACATTCACATAAGTGAAGATGGATGTATAAGTTTAGGTGGCCATAAACTACTTCAAAAATAAAAATATAGATAAAGGTACAAACTAACCAAGAAAAGAATACCCCATTCAGAAAGAACTTTAACATCTGTAAGATTTCTAATCAATCCAAACTGATTGAGCACAACTCCCGCAAAGAAGAAACCAAGTATCTGAACAATCATATCATGCAAATTCAATACCCTTTTGGTTATAAATTCACAAAAAGTCCGACGATAGGGACAAAATTTGAAGTTAAACATACAGGGCTAGCTTTTACAAACTTGAAGGCAGGAACCACTAATACAGTGACAGCTAAGAAGGTCAAAGTATCCAATCCGAGATCATTAATGACCTCGACGGCACCACCAACATCAACTGTTGCATTCATAGCAAACCTCCCCCCTCTTTGATTTTGTCTATTTGATTTATAAAGTTGTCTTCCTCCAAGAAATGAGGAAGACAAAAAAGGTGCACCATTTCGTAAAATTGCAGCTGTATGACGACAGTATTGTATCCCATGACAAGTGGAAAATGGTGCTGTATACGGTAGTTTCCTATATCGATTTGGTACGTGGTAAACATGTCGGTAAAGGTGTGGCAAGTGATAACTTGATCTTACAATGCCCGGTTGAATAATAAAGTCATGGCCCTGCAAGAAGAACACAAGAACTTACAATATAACTTGAAAATTGAAACCTATGACTTTTTGGCAGTTTTGCTCATCTCCTATCTGCAACTGAACAATGTTTGATGGGAATTGCTTAAATAAAACTGATTATCTGCTTACTGTGTTTTGATATGGTAGATATAAGCAATTTTGACTTTGATGAGGGTGTTATTGCGCCCCCATCCCCCCCCCCCCCCCCCCCCCCCCCCCCCCCACCCCAACCCCCAACTCGTATATATATATATTCACTATTAATCCCCCAAGGAAAGGGGAAAATATTCTATCCTTGTTCATAAAGACTGCAACTTTATCATGTCCCAACGATTTTGCTTAATTAGGGTATAAACCAACAACAAATACAAGGATCTTACCATGAGACCATGACAAGAAGCAATTGCTTCAAGCATTGCAGAAGGTGATGGAGCTCACCAAACAATAAGAATTAATCTGAAGGATATAGCAGCAGACATTTGCAAAAAAGAAACTACTGTTGGTCCAAAACTGTTTTTTTTTTATCTCTTTCTTTTTGTTTGAACAAGATGATGATGAAGATGTTGCTGTCTCCAATATCTGAACTAGTGTATATGAGTGAAAAAGAAAGTGTGGCCACAAGTTGAAGCTTGGTAAGAAATTTGAAGTTTTTCAGGGAAAAAGAAAAAGGAAAAATACAAAAGAAAAAAAAAAGAGAATCAGGAGAGAGATTCTTGAAGGCTAGTCTTCTGGGGAGAAACAGAGTTTTTTAACAGCCACCGGTTTTTAATTAGGGATAACATAAGAAAGTTACTCATTATATGTAATTTATGGTGCATGTCAATGGAGTAAGATAACAATTATATGTAATTAATGAAAGTATATGCACCCTCTTAACATATAGTCTTTTCTTCTTCTTCTTCTTTTTTCGAAAAAATTTCATTACTATACGGAGTAAGATAATGATTTAATGAAATTTTCCTAAAACATTACATATTCTTTTTTTTTAAGGATAGACAATGAAAATATATACAAATATGTTCTGTCATTGATATTTATAGTTGTAAGTTTCATTTATTACTTATCGCTTTATAGTTTGCAGGAGATTTTTCATTTAAATTGGTCGTTGGCAATATTCCACGAAGACAACCAGAAAACCAGAAAATGGACAACTAGAATAGAAGAAAATAAACAAAAAATGACGTGGTAGATTGCTAAAATTTGATTCTGTAGATAAACCTGCGTTAATTGATTTGCACCTACTTTTATTGGAGGATAACATAACATTATACACGTGGATTTAACAGATTTTATTTTTTTATTTTTTTTTTGTTGATAACATAAATACTGATGACATGAAGCTCATTTTTGTGCATCAAATTGAAGATCATTTTCTAGACCAACACTCTTTTGAAAAACATAAACAGACGTTTTTGTACAGCATTGAAAACGTCAAAGAGAACTGGTACAAGGAAAACCAATACACAGACGTTTTAAAATACTTTATACAACCTACAGATCCATCAACACAAGACCAGAATCCACTCGCATCAATAAATTGACTTCAACGAAGTGAATTTACTATCTATATAACTAACTTATTCCAAATACGTTAACGTAAAGATTATCCTAATTTTTATAACTTACGAGAAACTTCAACAGGACTATCTTTTATTCCGACACCAACAAACAGTATCCAATCATATATATATGAAAAAAGAGAGAAAAAAGTTTAATTTCCCAGTGTAAACTTGAGAGAGATGCTATTGACACAATGGCGTTCGTCTGTTGGGGTGCGAAAACCTTCACCTTTAAAAACATGTCCAAGATGCCCACCACAAGCTGCACATGTGATTTCCACCCTCATTCCATCTGGATCAGCCTGAATTCACAAACCAAACATTTATTGATATATTACCATATAATAATACATGTAATTTGCGTTTACTCTCACATAAATGAGTTAGAAGAAGAAATGCTAATTTTTCATTGAGAAATGGAAATGATATGTTAACTGACTACTAACATGACGATTTATGGCTCCAGGAAGACCCTCGTAGAAGGCTGGCCAGCCACAACCGGAGTTAAACTTTGTGGTGGATTTGTAAAGAGGAGTGTCACAACCTGCACAAGTGTAAACTCCCTCCTCATAAAACTTGTCGTATTTCCCAGTGCCTGGATACCTGTTGTTAATACTCCAATTACATCAAGATTGACCGTAGGTATATTGTTATTTATCTGATGGGGGTAAAGGCTACAATTTAGCAATGTAACCTTTGTTCCAAAGTGAGTTATTCCAAATAAAATACTAAGGCAAATAATGTAATTTATGTTTATGCGCTAATATAACTTTTGTACCTGATAAAACTCTTTTTAGCCTATGTGGCTATGAGTCGGCATCCATGTGGCTTTATATTTATGATTTGGTAAATAAGAATCAAATTAAATTCAGATATTTATGTTTAATATTGTAGGGGTTTGAGATGGAGCAACCGATAATGCTTAGAGTACAACCACCAAAGAATCTTTCCACAGGGTGTATAAATGGGTAGATTGCAAAGAGTACAACCCCTTACATGTTGTATAAATGGGTAGATTGCACGAACGGATCTAATGATGAATCTGAAATAAAAAGTAGAAAGTTGTAGGCCCATGTGCTATATACTATACTAACACTCAAGATACAGAAAAAGGCCACCTTCAAACAGTTTTTTACGTTAATGTTTCATCCGTTAATGTTCCCAATTTCTTGACAGGAAATTAGATCTCACAGAAAGAGAGAGGATTTTTTCATGATTGTACTTGTCATCTCATTATAAACTAATCATCATCTTAAGGAAAACCCAAAAGAAAGGACAATACATTGTATGAAAAAGATATTTTGGACGAAAGATAATGACCTTAACACAATTTCTTCAAAATCACACTTTCTTGCAAACTATAAGTGATGTGTTTTAGATGTTTTCACAAGACCAATCCATCGTTTGCAGAGAAAACGGCAACTCATTCAAACAAGCATACAACACCCTAATAACGTTACTCCATAACATAATTTCTTCTTCACATGATCAAGTCATCAGGGTGGAGCCACCCCACAAAAAATTAGTAAAAAATAAAAAAATTTAAGGTATTAATGATATCTTAAAATTTTCGCCCTAACAAAACTATAAAGAAATTAAAATAATTTTTTTTCGCACCCTCCGTATGAATTATGAATTTACTAACTCCGCCCCGTAAGTCGTACCATTTAAAAAACCTACCCTTAAATTCGAAACAATCTAGTTAAACAACTTGATTATAGCTCACATAACCAATATTGTATATGTATCAGGATCAAATAAAAAGCGTCTTTAGCGTAAAAAACATGCAAAAGAATTTCATACTATGAACAAATGCACAAAATTTAGAAAAACTGGGCACCTGTTGTCGAGTTCGTTCATCAGTTTGAAAAAGAAAAAAAAATCTTCTTACTTATATTAACTAATAATACTCAGTAATAACTGATACTGCTAGTGAACAACAAACCATAAATATTCGAATTCGGATTATAAATAACAATTTTATCAACAAAACTAACTTACTCAGTTCCTTTTTGTCTCAAAATTCGAAACTGTTCCGGTGATAAAACCGTGCGCCATTCATCTTCTGATTTCTGAACAGCCATAGCTAAAATTCCCCTTTTATAATTTCTTTTACTTCCGGAAAACCCTAACCCTAATTTGGCAAAATTGGTGAATGACGATCGATTCGATTTGAATTGTGTGATTATTAACTTGCTTGATAAAGGTGTTGAACTTAAAATTGACGTCATCGAGTGAGTGAGAGTTTCAATACTGAGTCACTAACTCGTTCTCATTAAGCTGTGGCACACTACTTGTTTAAGATTGAACTACATATTTCCACGTCACCGCTCAATTCTAACCACAATTTGTCAAAAGAGATGCGATAGAGCGAGACAATTTGTAAGAAGAGAGATGATAGAAGTGAGTATCTAGGGATTCCTTAATTATAAGTTTTACCTGTTTAAAAAATAAATAGTTACTATCTAAATATTTTTAATGTTTATTCCTTCTTTTTTTAGAAAAATTGATAAACAGTTCAAATAGTGTTGGATTTGTCTATCTACTATCAAACTGAACAAATACTCCGTAATAAGATAAATACTTAAATAACCAATTTCAAATACCCCTAACGACAACCAGCTCGTAGCATATTAATCTAACCTACCAAACTAAAGAATAAGTAGTAATTGTAATACCAAAAAAACATTTTTCAAGTATGTGTATATAAATCGATTATTCACAAAGATACAAAATATGACAAGACGATCTCAAGTTATGAGATTGGTTTTACATGAAGTAAAAACACTCTGAAAGTCTTGAAATCTCTTTTTTCATAGACACCCTCAAAACTTAAATTATAAAACTAATTCTTATTAGGAAAGTAAAACTTCTATTCTTCAAAGTTAGACTCTATTTCTTTAACTTTATTTGCAACTATTCTAAAACTTTTCAAGAAGTCTTAGATCTTATTTTATAGGTGACCTTAAACGTTCCCTTCAACTCCGGTCTTCTACTCAGACTAAGAATCGGAACTAAAACTATTAAACATAATAAACTAGTCTATTTCATTTTTACTTTTTGTCTCACTATATTTATAATGTGGGGAAATTTGACTATATTCGTTTTCAACAATAACCTTCTCATCGATTCCAAGCAAGAAGAACTCAACGCTTTAAAGACTTGTTGCAATCCCGTCATTTTCTAGATTTGCTTGAAACGTTGGAGGCATTGGAAGAAAATGAACAAAAATGGATCGGAAAGTTAAAGAAAAAAAGTACTTAGAAGAAAATTATATAGAGATCGTGTCGGCTCCTGTGAACATTCGTGGCAAGATTATTTTTCGAGACATAACATTCCCGTTAGATTACTTTCGAAGAAGATTTCAGATGAGTCAGCCACTGTCTCTCCATATATGTCAAGGGATAATGTGTTACTCTCAACAACTGCTACCTCCATATTTTAGTTTTTTTCATCAAATGTATGATTGTAGCGATAAATTTGGTTTTAACAACTATCAAAAGTGCACTTCCGTCTAACGTCAATTGGTGTACGGTGTTGTCGTCGACGCATTTGATGAATACTTACATATTGGTCAATAAACGTCATATGATTGTTTGGACAAATTTTTGTAAATGTGTACTTCATCTTTACTCGGCCGAGTATTTGAAAAAACCAACACTCCGGGATGTTCAACATTACATGATAAACATGAAGAAATGCATGGTTTTCAGGAATGCTCGGAAGCATCGATTGAATGCACTGACCTTGGAGTAACTGTCCAGTTGTATGGAAAGGTCAATATATACGGGGTGATCACAGTCATCCAACAAGCATGCTCAATGTGGTGGCCCGTGCGATTGTGAATTTGGCACACTTACTTTGGACATGCGGGTTCGAACAACAACATCAACGTTCTTAATCAATCGAATTTGTTTAACTATTTACTCCGAGATAGAGCTCTCGGTGTAGTGTATAATTGATGTGCATTGTCTTACCTATTTATATAAAGAGAGACTGGTCTGTTGTCATTAAACCGAAACATTCAAATTGTAAATTACATGATTAAAGATATCTATTAAAATTGACCACCACCACATATAAGACAACAGAACCTATCATTATCTATATAGCAAAAAACAGTTAACAAAGATCGTTTCCCAACGATTACAAAACAAAACAGGCATGAATAAATATAAACTAAATTACATAAATAATTAATAAAGCGGTAATATAAATGAGCACAACCAACAAAATAACCTAAAAAATTAAAGTATATGTATATAATCCATTAATTTCATAAAACATTTTTGTAATAACTAGGTTTAATTATCATGATATATTAAACAAGTGAAGGATGTCAAGGGTACAAATCAAGATATTAATACAGTATATAATTAACTTATACGCGGTTAAAAATACATTTTAAAGCAACTAAAATAAAGTCTGAATTAAGTAATGCACAATTAAACCTAATATAAATTCGTTTGTGAACTTGACGAGTCATTTAAAAAAATCAGGATTCATTAATTTAAACAATAAAATAAATTAATCTTCCAAATCACTAATAGATCTCCTACCAGTGGTGGATTAATATGATCGTTTGGCAATAAAAACGTTACAAATCATGTGTCATCATAATCTAATAACAATTCAAAAGTAATATTGAGAGATTTAATAATAAAAACTGCATATAATATATATTTAACTGTTTCAATTTATTAACTTCAAGTATATAAAATATTATAACTAATTCATAGATAAATCAGTTGCAATAAGTAATTAAAAGAATCGTAAATAGAGTAAAAGAAATTTGCAAACCCGTACTGTTACTCCTTCAATTTATGAAAAGAATGCACCTTAATTGCCTACAATGCGTGTGTCTGCCATATTGATAATTGTGATTATTTCATACTTTGAGAGTAAACAGAGAAACTAATCTATGAATAAGCCCTTCTTTTCAATTTCTCCCCTTTTCAAATGAAAACTAGACTTCTATTTATAATTAAAATATCTACTGTTTATTGGTGACTCAGCGAGTAGTAGATCCGGGTGAAATCAGCCTTCTTGTTTTGATCTAGACTTCTTTTGGTGTAATGTTCAAGAGATAGTTTCTTGGGCTTTTAGCTGGCATTTGTATCTCTTATCTTCTAGTTTCTGAGTTGGTTTGATGAAGTGAGATAATCTCTCCATTTTGAATATTTAGCCATCTTTAATTAAACAAATATCTTCACTTCTACTCGGCACGTACAATTCTTCCATACAAAATTACAAATATAAACATATTAGGTACAAATTCATACCAATTTAATACAAAATTACTACTTTTAATGTCTAACGAAGTCGTTAAAGTGTCTGAGGGAAAAACAAAAATACAAGAGATTCCTAGAAGCTGCAAGAAAGGATGTGGAACGGGCATTCGATGTGCTTCAAGGTCGTTGGACAATCATTAAACACCTGACAAAACCACGTAAGATCAATAAAATACGAAGAATCATGTACACTTGTTTTGATTTTACATAACATTAATAATATTGGAAAAACGGATGCGCAATATGTAGACTCGGAATTGAAGAGTACCTCGCAAACGCAAATAACATTCCGCAACGTTCGTGATCGGAGATACTTGTAGTGCACCTTCCTATGGACAAAGAATTACGCGATTCGAGGATGCATCATAGAATAATTTTTATCGAATATATCTGGAATCTCCCCTCGACTTTCCGTGTTAGAAATGCTTGAAATTAATGTAATGTTTATTTATTTTTAATGAATGTAATGTTAGTTAATTATTAAATGTAATCTTTTCATATTTAAGTAAGGGTAAATTACAGAAATCATCCATGTAATTGTTTAATTGTTCACTTTTTCCGAGATCATAGTCGAACTTCATAAATAGCAGTAAACATCCTCAAAGTTGTTATTTTTATCCCAAGTTCGTCCCATCCGGCCTAAAATGACGGAATACTCTTTCTTTATTTTTTTAGATTTTTTCTTTGATTTCTCTAATTATAATTTCTTGAGTAAATTGCACGGATCATGCATGTGTTATGCTAAAAATGTATGAATCATCTCTGAAAAAGGTAAATGAAAAAGGTAAATAGTACTGCACATCCTTGTGTTTAATAGTTTCAACCAACTATCGTCCTTCTAGACCTGAAAGGACGCCCTTATTCTTCTTTTGTTAATTAAAAACCTAAGTTTTTCTATTAGTTTATTATGATTATTATAATACCTTTTTCTGTTATCCGACTTCATCCTTTCACATTATCATCATAGATTCATAGCAACCCAACTATATCATCATCAAGCATCAACACAGCAAAAACAACATCATCATTGAGACACTAATGATGATGTTTGCTTCATTTTAAAAATATTTGTTGTTATTCACTGAGGTCAATATTAGAAAAGTGTTGACAAAAGCCAGATAAGTCAAATCTAACAATCACAACATAAAAATGGCAGATACGCTTAAATTTAGATCTAAAAATTAATTGAAACTTGTGGTAAATTAATAGGTGGATATAAAGAGAGAAAAGAGAGAAAAATTATATGGCATATTATGAATGAAGTAGGTCTAGATTTAAACATGTTTAAATAGGTTTGTTTAGCATTATTCATAGTAAAAAGCAAAGTGAACTTTGGCTAGCTGATATGCAATGCAACTCAGTGAAAAAATATGTTCCAACAGATGTGAGTTCAATAAAAATTACCTACTTTTAGTACCCTAAGATCAACTTGGTTTGTATACAAATTTAGCATAACCAGCAAAGCAATATTAGATTAGAATGATCTCAAAATGAAGTAAGTGAGAATAAATAAAATCAGGTCTTGAATATTTCTCTTGAACACACATCGTAACCATCTCCATTTTAACTAATAAAACAAATAAATAAAAGTCAAATATTATTATTTATTATGATACGATCCTGATTAGTAGTAGGCTATTATATTAAGTTTAATTAAGGATACTATTGTTAGATAAGTTCTGTTACTATTAAAAAGGTATTTTATAATATTATTTAACTAGGTTATAAACCCGTGATTACACGGACTTTCTAAGAGGCTTTTGTACTTTAAATATAAATAAGTTAATAGTTACTTAAGCATTAATAATGTTAAGTATTAAACTGTGTAATTCAATGATTCTTGGGATAGATATATAAACATACGTTTATAATAATTAAATTAAAATGTGCATTTCACATAAAATTATCTTTCGTTTATTTGAATGTTAAATCCGTGAATATACATAAATTTCGCATAGAACTATCTTTCATTTATTTGAATGTTAAACCTGTGAATACATATGAATATCGAATAAAAGTATTTTTCATAAACCCGTATATACACAGATTGTTAAATGTGACTTTTAGTTATATTAGTTTGAATAAATCATTCACACATTAAATTATTCTATCTAACGAGGGATTATTATTATGATGGTATTATGTTAATTAATTAATTAATTTAATAAATTAAAAGTTAGATTAATTCTAATAGGAATCTTCAAAACTACGCCGTTACCTCCTGAATGTTTGGTAATTCAACTTCTCGAAAAATATATTTTATTTAGATAGATATTTATTTATTTTTTTAAAAAGAGAAATCTTAAGTGAATAAATGCATTTGATTGGTTAATTAAAAGTGTGATGAAATCAAAGCATTTGATTGGTCAATAGAGTTTGATTTTAAACAAAATTGAAGGTAAAAAAGTTTTCTTTTATTAATATTTAGATTTAGATTAGAGATAGTCTTGGTGAATAAGTTAAGGATTATCTATATATACTTTATAATGTAATTTAAATTATGTTGAATATTAGTTGGTGATTTATTATCAATGGAGTGTAGTTTACCTCTCGAAAATAAACTGAGAGAGTTGATCGATCTCTCGAATATCGATTATCTATCATATATATTGTTTTATTATTTTTATCACGATACGAGCATTCGATTCGAATCATATTATTATTATTAATTATTAATTATAAAATGAAAAGATTACGATACCCGCTTCCATGAACCAGAACGATGATACACATTCTGTGCAGGTAAAACACTACCAACTGAAATTGCTAAAGCCTATTTACATTACTATCCAATTCAATAGAATACGCGATATCCAATAATGATAATTTCAAGTAACAGCAGTTCTATTAAATGGAATCCATGATTTATCAGAGGCCACTTGCTCTACATATATAAGTTCTACATCAACTGATGATACTTCCTGAAGTAAAATGGCTTTGAGGAATATCGACGAATAAAAAGATTATCTTTATCATAGAAATTATATTTGGAATAAGGCTCATTTTCACATTGAGGAGTATTTCATGAAGGATTGACTTTACAAACATTATAGGTGGTAATTTATGTTTTTATCTCTAATGGATCAAACTGATAAAAAAATAAATAATAAATAACAAAACAAAAAACACTAAATAGATTCTTGAAAATGGATCAAGTGGGTCTGAAGATGCTAAAAGTGGATAGAAGATGTCTTTAAATGCATATATCATCCTAAACCATTTTGCTTAGAAATTAGAGAATCTTTGAAGTAATCTATGAATGGGTCTATTCAAAAAGCACCCATATGTAATCAGCAATGCAGAAAACTTAAATATATGTACATTACAAATGGCGGGTTAGGTAACATGTAGAGGTAGAAATTTTGACCCGTTTACTTGAATAAGGGTCAATTTAGGTTGTTTCTTTTGAATCTACAGTGAGTAAAGTGTCCCCAAAGAGTGAAACTTACTACAGTGTATCACTCACATGTTAGCTGCCAATAACGTTACTTGTTAATTAGCATTTGTTAGCCAACGATCAACAGAAAGTTAATTCAACAGCCTCTTCAAGAAAAGGGAATATGATGAAAATATAGGACCAAATAATACACATAAAAAGGCATTACCTCTTTGCCAACTATCGCAATTGATGGTACGGTCAATAACCAAGGCCATTGTCCAAGCATAGTAGCTTTCGGAGGTTTTGTACATAACGACAGCAACGTAGTAGCAACCATAAACTGCACCCAGTAAGAAATCAGAAAAAGCATGTTAGCATCAAATGCACAATACATGTAACATGAATTATCCGATATCCTTTTGGTTAATGCAGTCTCCTCTGAGCCAAATGTCATTCGTAAGATAGTTCATGCCATTTTGGCTATAAGAACACACCAGCAGCTAAAAAGGATGAAACAATATGTATCATAAGAAACAACACAACGAAACAACATGTATGTTAAACCTTCCCTCTACATCAATAAGTTGCAGTTTGGACCATGATTGATATTGCCTTGTTTGCTAAACATCAAGAGATAAGGAATGTCAATTAACACATACATACCCAAAATCAACAATAAAATCTTTAGCTAAATCACCATTCGTAAGGGCTATTAGGGCCTGTATCTCAGTTCTTGGTTATATACTTTCATTTTTGCTGCATTTTTCAACTCGGAGTTGTAAGTGTGAATCAGGTTGGAAACGGAACCAAACGAAAATGATAAAAAAGATAATAATGAACCGAACTAATTATACTGGTTCTGTACTGGGGCGCAAACACATATTGTGCTTCATTATATTCTCAAAAATATAAACATTGGTTGTTTTTTAACGGATTCCATCTTCACTGTCATATCAATCTATAAAACCACATACATGAATAATAATCAGAAGTCACAGAAACCATAAAAACCTACATGATTTAATTCGTTTACATAATCAATGTGAAGTCAAAATAGCAAAAGTAATAAAGGTGCTTGTAGCAAAATTAATCACTTTGTTAACATGATGTACGCTATTCAAACACCTACTGGAATGATGTGCGCAATAACTTAAATTATTAACCTTGAAAAGAAACAAAGTTAACTATTACAGTAGTAATCTAACGTTTTGAACAAAGCATTTTGGTAGATTGTATGTGTTTAAATACACTATAGTCGACTTTCGACCCATTTGGCCCAATTGACATGTTTCATTTAGCTACTTTCAACCCATTTGAAAAGATCAGTTTGTTAACCATTTCCCCAATAAAAAAAAAAGATATAGAGTAAGGAAATGCAAATTCGTAATGTAGCTCTATTTGGATTGCATCAAGCAGTAAATTTATGTAATAAGCATAGTGTCATACCTACAGCCGCTGCATTATAATTGAAATCACAAGACTGGTTTATAAACCAGATGTCCAGATTCACATTTAGAGACGGGATATTTCTGAAGGATATCCACTGTGCCCTGAAAAAGAAAACTATCTACTGATTTATTGTTTAGTATTGTATGCCTTCCCTTTATGTTGACTATCTCATTGCATGGGCTTGATTTTTCCATAAGATAACAAACTTTAACTCTTAGTTTTGGCTGAAGATGCAACAATGCAATAATGCCTTACATACTTCTCAATTTAATAAATTAAGCTAGAGAAAATCGTAATTGAATTTTACCTCATTTAAATTGGCAGGAGTAAGGAGTCCATCTCCAATTTTCATACAAGTGCCTTTTGCTTGCTGTACATAAATCATAAACATTTGAAAGTCTCAAGCCTTTAGGATTACTAAAATATCCTTAAATATAAGGAATGAGTGACACATCGATGCTAAATGTATTGAAGTTGCTAGACAATCCATATATCCCTGTGTTAGATGTATAACAAAAGACCAAAGCCTTTACAATAAAACCCATTCAAATTGGAGTAAATAGCAGACTTAAAAGCTTCAAGTTCATGGCTAGATAGCAGATACAAAACCCATTTAAATTGGACTGAATAGCTTTAATTCTTATTATAAACATTATTTAGAAAGAAAAAAAAGCACCATTACAAACCTACACGATAATACAAATGAAAGTGGATTTACACAATTAGGGGGCTCTGGTTCCAGGGTTCAAAAACAGAATATGAGCCAGACACATATAATATAGAAAAATCTAAATTCGGCGATTTAGTGTTATGAAATTAAATGGCCATGCTAATGACCTCAAGAATTCAACTTCTTAAGGTGATGAAATAGAAGCAGATTCCATTTCATTCGAAACACAAATAACCAAATTCCATGCTCTTAAATATTAATTCAATCTCTTATTATAAAAGACAACTGCATTGCTATTTCCTGAAAAATAAATAAATAGATAAAGCCTTTTGTAAAGACCCAAAACCATTTCAAATTGTTCAAAATGAGCACAATTGTTCAAGTTCTGAGTCTAAAGTATGACTCACCTGTATTGCAAAAGACCTAAGCCTTTTGCAATATCAAAGTAATGTTAAACGCCACAGTCCAAAGCTGACATGTTCAACCAAACTTGTATTGAGTTTCCAGGTAATTTAATGGCCAACGCGTATATTCCTTCCAATCATCTTTATGTAATACCGCATAAACTGAGCAATTACAACATATAACCACAAACTTTAGACCAACACATGAAAAAAAAATCACAAACACATAATCTTTATAGAAATCACTCAAACAACTCATACTTACAGCCATACCATTGATATCATCAATCGAGTTCACCAAAGCCTGTTGGTATTTGTCTTTATAGGAGACTAAAATCATCTTCGTCATCACTTGCAAACTCCTAAAATATTCCATGATACATAAGAAAGGCGAGTTAACAAAAAAGAGAGATATATGACAGCTTTTGTAGAATTCTACTTTCGCAAAATCAAAAAATTTTAAGCTTAACAAAAAGAAAAGCGATAAAGGTAGCTAAAGGTGTGTTTGGCAATAACAGGCTGGAGCTGGGGCTGGGGCTAGAGCTTGTGGCTGGAGCTGGGACTTGAGCTTCTATTTAAAAGCCACTTCAAAAAGTTTCTTGTTTAAGGGCTCCTGGGGGCTTATTTTTTCAAGGAGCCCCATTTTTTTTTGTGTTGCCAAACAAGGCTTATGGGTTGGGGTTTATTAAAAGTAGACGCCAAACACACCCTTCTAACCATGAACTTACAAATCGTCCCAAAAATCCTTCAAATTCTGGTTTTAATAGTGATTAATCGCATACAAACAAAATTTTGATTAAACAAAGCTGATATAGCAATAGGCTTATTACAAAATCCAAGTATAGCTATTGTGTTGGTCTACTTTCAACATGATGCAAGAACCCTAACATACAAATCGTACTAAGCTTATGAATAATTGACAACACAAATCATCCCTAATTTAAATAACATTGATAAAAGGCAAAAATGTAACAGCAAAACGAAAAGGATTTTTCCGAATATCAGCTGCTTTGAAAACAATTCTACACAGGCACAAGAAGAAAAATATGAAGCAAATAGGGTTAGGGTTTGTACCGTATGAATCGAAGCAGAGATAGCTATCAACAAATGAATTCAAATTTTGATTTCAATTTATGAATTCTTGAACGGTCAAAAAGAAGAATCAACAATGATTTTATTTATATACATCAAAGACGATTCATAATGACGTTGCAAAGATCTATGTCGAAGCTTTTGATTTTGATAGTCTTAAAAACCGTATCTGTAATTTGAATACTGCATTTTGAGTTAATCCACAGGTAACGATTCGGGGTAGTTTTGTAGTCGTACGTCACCTAATTTGTTATTTTAGTAAAGTAGATCCATGGCTCTCACAGCACGGGCTGCAGGGGGTTTTGTCACCGTTTTTCAATGAGAACGCCGTCGGACGGCGTTCTGCCGCACCGGAACGGCGTTCCCGATGGCGTTCTCGTCGCGTTTTCCGGCTGCCGTCCTTTTCCGAATGTTGTGAACGGCAACGTTTTTCTTTTTTTTTTTCTTTTTTTACCGTTAGTTTTTTAAACAAAAAAAAATTAATTTTTAAATTTAAAAAATAGCCGTTACAACGGCCAAATTTTTTAAAAAAATAATAAAATTTTTTTCCTATTTAAACACACCTCAAATACAATCTCAAATCACAATTCAAACACTACCTCAAACACTCTTTCACACACACAATCTAAACAATCAAAAATTCATCCAAAAATTCTATTTTTTTCATCTCATCTTCTTCATCATGTCGAACAACCCGAATAACCCGAATAACCCGTACCATTTACAATCCACTTGGAACCCATTCACGAGCGAATGGCAAACCTCACAACCGCAACAAAATCAACCATCTTTCAACTCACAAATTCAAGGATTTGCCCAATACGCTTACAACCGACCGATGCAACCACCACCACAATTGTCACCCGATGAATACGCCCAATTTCAAATATGGCGTCAAAGTCAACAACAACCTGACTTCCAATCCGTTGAAGACACCAACCCGACACCCGAATCATCCAAAAAAACCAAGGGCAAAAAACCCAAAAAAGATTCTCCGGCCAAAACCAAAAAAGTCGTTCCACACCGTAACGTTTGGGTACCGGAGGACGAGCTTCGTTTGGCCGAAAGTTGGATTTCGGTGTCCGAAAATTCACAACGTGGAACTGACCAAGAAGGGTCTCCGTTTTGGTATCTCGTTATGGATTCGTACAACGCACGGAATCCACCATTTCAACGAGGAAAAGACGCGTTGTCGTCAAAATGGACCAAACTCAACGCGGACTGCAACAGGTGGCAAGGCATATGGAAAAGGCTTTCGGATCAACTACGGAGCGGTGAAGGGGGGGATGATTTGTTGATCCGTTGTGACACGCAATACAAGCTGGAAAACGAAAAAACTTTCACAAGTTTGTTGGCGTGGAACTTTTTGAAGGATAAACAGAAGTGGCTACATCCCGATCCGTTTGTCGTCGGTAGACGAAATGTTCCAAAACGCCGCGAGACGGTCAATTTGGACTCGGACTTTGACGAACCACCGGAGCAAGAAACGCAAAACCCGAATGAGGATTTATTTGGGGACGATCCGCATCAACGGCCGGCTAGAAAGTCAAGGAAACCGAAGTCTCAAAAAACCACTTCTTCTGGTTCGGCCGGTTCCTCCCGTGCTTCGTTTGATGAATCACTCGCAACAACATTCGAAGGCATCCGATCCGACAAGCAAGGCTACTACAAGACGAAGGATCTCGAGGCCAAACTTCGAATCTTGTCGATGCCGTCTGAGCATTTACCGGAGCAAGCAAGGTTCATCTTGGAAATGGAGAAGAGGAAGATTTGCGAGACAATGGGATGGCCATACGGAACGGGAGCGGGAGGTGGTGCTTCGGGTTCGGGATCGGGAAACTGATTTGTCTTATTTTATTTACTTTTGTATTTTAAATTTGTAGGACTTTTTAAATTATGTATTTTAATTTTAGGACTTGTAATTTTTTTTTAATTGATTAAATCTTGTTTTATTTGATTTATTTATTTTTATAATTTAATTTATACAATTATCACCATTAAAAAAAACAAATAAAACAACTAATAAAAAACTCCAGAACACTGTCACCATACCACAAAATCCTCAATTACAACATTCTCCAGAACACTGTCCAGAACACTGTGGTGACAGTGTCACCACATCCCGTGCTCTTATTCAAATTTAAAATGATTACGTAAATATGACTTTCTTTTAAATATAAAATAATAAAATTAAAATAAATAATAATAATAGTAAATAAAAAAGAGTGAAGAGAGATAGAGATCGAGGTGATGGAAATGGGAGGCGAGGAGGTTTTGAAGGGAGAGTATAAGGATATAATGGCCATTTATCTTTGAGTAAATTATGTTGTCCGTCCCTGAAAAATGTTATAAATTTCACTCTCCGTCCCTGGGTTGAACTTTTTGCACTCCCCGTCCCTTGACTCCCCGTCCTTTGACCCGGTTTTTCGTTTCACTCCCTGTCCCTTAAAGGGTAAAATTGTTTTAAAAGTTTAAGGGTATTTTAGTCATTTCATGATGGATGAGGGACGGAGAGTGAAACGAAAAATCGGATCAAGGGACGGGGAGTGCAAAAAATCCGACCCAGAAACGGAGAGTGAAATTAATGACATACTTCAGGGACGGGGAATGTAATTTACTCTTTATCTTTTAATGTAATAGTTTTAAGCTATTAATAATGATTAAATGGATGAAATGGATAAATACGAGAATTTTAAAGTTTATATCGAGTATATATGATATGATATTATGTTAATTAGTTGGGTAATATGTTATTTTAAAGGTCAGGAGGTGGGTATATGATATTATCCAATTTAGTTTAGTCCATGCATTTGAGCCTCAAATTTTTCAATAAATAAAATTTGAAAATGCAAGCATAAAGTCATGTATTCTCAGGTAGGGCTTGTCGAGCTCGAGACAATAGAGCTCGAATTCGGCTCGACTCGACTCGACTCGATTAGGATGGCTCGAGTTCGGCTCAATAGCTTGACGAGCTTTCACGATGAATGTTTGAACTCGACTCAAAAATATTTCAGGATGACTTGAATTTGACTCGAAAAACTCGAATTCTTATGTTAAGTTAATTTTTAATGCCCAACTTTATTATATTACCTAAAAAATAGAACTCAATACCAAAAATCATTTCAAATTTATATTTATATTTATATATAAAATATAAGTAAAACGTGAAAACTAGTTAAAACATACGTTAAAAAGTCTAACAACATAAAGATATAATAATAATATCATCTATAGATCCATAAATACAAATATGTATATTTATAAGTATACATATTATCAAGGCTCAAAAATTTTAATTACATCTCAAACCGAACTTTTAAAAATTGGAGCTAAACTCGATATACATTTTGAGCTTTAATTTTAACCTCGAATTTTAAGCTCTACAGCCCTGTTATCGAGTTCCGAACTCCGAGTCAATTACTAATTACTATTACATACGTCACATCACAAGTGTCCATCTTACTATTTTAAATTGTCCCAAATAAGTGTCAACTTTAATGTTTTAAATAATTAAAAAAGACTTTAGTGGATAAATATGTTATTTAACTGGGGAAAAATGTAGTTGGTGAAGAAGTCTAAAACTGTATGTAAAATTAAAGTTGACACTTTGATCGGGACGGAGAGCAGTAATTATCAAAATCCATAATCTTTCTTTAAACATAAAAAACGTTGTTTTTCTGTAATTATCATTTCCCTAAAAACTAGTCGTATTGTATTTTATAGCGCCATTAACACATGGAACATAATAAATTCATGAAATGGCAAAAAGAAAAAAAAAAAGAACAAGCTAATGCCAACATCATACACTATCTGGAAACCCCATTAGTTTCTTCAACCCACTAAACAAGATTGAAGAAGAAGAAGAATCTTGAGACAAGTGTTGATCAACCAACTCCTTAACAGATTTAGCAGACAATGGATGAAAATTAAAACCCCAATCTGAAACGAATTCTTCAACCAAAACCCATTTATCATTTTCCTCCATCTTCTCCCATTTTCTCTTCAATTCTTCTTTTCCCAGTCCAAGGTACGAACACACCTCTGCATACAGCAACTTCCTGCTTGATTTCATGGCTTCTTGTGTTTGTAGCATCTGGGTTTTCATCTTTTCAATCTCTGTTGCTAAATCCATTTCTAACTCCATGTCATTCATGTTGGGTTTTGAATTTGAGCATGATATTTTGAGGTTTTTAAGGGATTTGTGGCAGTGGAGTGATGGGTGACTGTTGAATTTTTTGAATTGTAGGGTTTGAGTTGGGGGAACGAGATGAATATGAACCCTAATTACGGCCATTTTCTCGTGGGTGGGGGTGGGGGTTGGGGGAAGTATGTCATTAGGTCCACTTCCCATCTTGGGGTCGGATTTTTTTTAGGTTTAGTCTGTGGATCATTTTTTTCCCCCTCATGTCCCACTAAAAATTAGGAAAAGGGTAAAACAGTCTTTTCATTTTTTCTTTTTCTTTCCAAGTTTTCTACTGAACATATCTTAAATTATATATAAGAAAATTATAAGGGTATGGATCGGAGGAGCAGGTAGAAAGAAGGGAGGGACTATTTTGTAATTTTAACAAAGTTGTAGACTTGTATGTAAAATTATCTGAAAAAATATTCAAAAAATATCCAAAAATTTATTCAATCATAAAACTTTTTAACATTCAAGATTCAGTTAAAAATGATAAAGAACGTAAGATGCAGTAACAAATATACAGGATACAATAACAAATATACAAAGACGCATTAACATATATACAAGATGTTGTAACAAAGTAATACTAATTTTTTAAAATTCAAGAATAAAATCAAGATTTACAAATACATTAAAATGCTAAAAAGATACATAAGATGCAGTAACAATATACAAAAGATGCAGTAAATAAGTACTAGTAGTTTTTTTCTCTAAAAAGTACGATGCAATAGAAAAAATGTACGATGCAGTAATGTAAAATGCAGTAGAAGAAATGTACGATGCAGTTGATTTTATTTCAGATCTAAAAAGTAGATCTAGATCTAAAAAGTAGATCTATTTTTCAGATCTACTTTTTAGATCTAGACCTACGAGTTTCCAGATCCAGATCTATATAGTGGTGGTGATGGAGCGGCGGTGGTGGCGGTAAATGGTGGTGACGGTGGAGCGGCGATGGTGGCGGTGGAGCGGCGGGAGAAGATGGAGAAACGACCACGATTGGTTACGTCTGGTGGAAGCCGGTTCACCAACGGTGATGGTTCGCATATCAACTCTCCGGTCACAAAATTCGCCGTCGTTTTCTCTGGTAATGTCGATGGTGACGGTGGTGGTGACGATGGAGCTGCGGTGGTGGCGGTGGAGCAGCGGTGACAGATGTAGTGGAGCGGCGGTGATGGATATGGTGGACGGTGGTGGTGGTAGTTTGTTAGTGTGTAAGTGTTTGTGTGTATTTTGTGAAGAGAGAGAGAGAGAGAGAGAGAGAGAGTTGAATGTGTTTATGGTCTGTGAAGATGGAGAAAAGAGAGTAAACTCCCCTTATTCTTATTTTGCATAAATTGCAAAATAGTCTCTTGCCCCTCTTTGCCCTCTCTAACTCATGTTCTCCTCTGATCCTGAATCAACTTATAATGTTGTCATTAATTAAAAATTTTAATTAATCAATTTAGTCCCTTAATTTTACTAAAATTTTAAAATAAAACTCCTTAAATTTTGCAAAATCACTTTTTTCATATATAATATTTATATACTTATAAAAAAGCAAATACGAATTCAACGACCCGTGTATATACACGGGTTTTAGCCAATAGAATTACGTAATTTTGTTAAATTAGCTAAAACTTAGGACATGATAAAAAGGGCTATCATAAAGCTAAAACTTGCAACAATTTTCATATGAGTATTCTTATCAATATTTGATATAAACATGATATTATCTTATTGTTGATGGAACCTCTCTATTAAAATTTTATTAATCAAGTTTCACATATTTATCAAATGTATACGTATTATAATATCATAATAATATTATCGGACCTTGTGTATTTAAATGTATACGTATTATAATATCATAATAACATGATATTATCTTATTGTTGATAGAACCTCTCTATTAAAATTTTATTAATCAAGTTTCACATATTTAACAGTAATGGTGAGATCGACTAATGCTGATGATTGTGAGTTAACGATAGGTATGTAGTTTACAATGAACGATTAAAAGATACACATTGAGTTTAGATAGATGATGAGTTAAAAACAAATGAGTACTAATATATTGATTAATAAGTCTTTAGCGGCGTACCAATGAACGGAATGATTAAGTAATTATTAAAAAGAGTAATATAATGTTGAATATATAAAGAAGATGGTAAAAATTTAAATTTGAGTTTCTACAAAAGGTGGTTTTAAAATTTCGGGCATGTAAAGTTTGACCCTATAATAAGAGGTAGCGAGAAATTTGCACACAAATTAAATGAGTTAATACTAACTATTAATGCAATATGAATTCAAGTAAATATTGAACAGAAATGTGAATGAGTTTCTAAGATGATAAGAATTGAGGTAATAGAGATCTAAACAATAGAGCTGATAATGCGAGTGTCAATGATAAGATGAGGCAAGAGTAATACGAGATAATCCAAAAAGGATGAAAATGAAAGAGAACAACATTTATATGTGATTAAGTATGTGAGCTTAAAAGAGACTTAACAAGAGTTAATAATGAGACGATATTGAGACAAGATATATATTTTAAAACGAAACTAAAATTTGTGGTTGAATACAAAGATAGAGATTCTTGATTTTGTGAATAATCCATATGTTAAGAGCTACTTCGAGAATTTATATGATAAAATTTGCTGGTGGATAAGATGTGTAGTTATCAATAACATAGTTTTTACGTAATGATGGTTATAAATCATATATAAAGATGCGGAGTGTACATATAAATATTATTTAGAGAACAAACAAGAAGACAAATTAAAATTTGAGAGTGTTGAATTGATATGAGATAGACAGAGATTTAAATTGATGAGGTAAATTAATCAGTGGGGTCTTGAATGAGAATTAAGCTTTTTGCATAAAATACAAATATCAATGAGTACAAAGTGAGTTGGAAAAAGGTGAGA
Source organism: Gnaphalium uliginosum (assembly GCA_963930675.1). NCBI lineage: Eukaryota > Viridiplantae > Streptophyta > Magnoliopsida > Asterales > Asteraceae > Gnaphalium > Gnaphalium uliginosum. The sequence goes on along the minus strand of OZ005680.1, from coordinate 70,966,712 downwards.
AACTAGAATTTTCGTTAGTAGTTAAAACATTTAAGGAAGTATGGGAAAGGTGAATTTTTACTTTGAACTATCAAAGGAGTTTAAAAGAGTATGTTACATTTTATGTGTCTAAATAAAATAGAAATTAAAGACGAGACAAAACATGTATATAAGTGTATTCGATTCTTAATGAGAAGATATTTGTGAGACGAGATAAAAAGAGTAAATGGGTCAATGTATACGAGAATAACCAGAGAGAGATTTGAGTACACATGAGAAACCGAGGAAGAGATTATTGAGTATAACATGACGTTGAACCGAGAGTAGATTGTGAGGATACAATCCAAATAAGTGGGGGAGAGTTGTAACATTCCAAATTTTATAAGCATATATTTTATATTAAATGAGTTATTTAATTTATTATTTGTATTTGGTATGTACAATTATTGAGTTGGGATTTAAAATACAAGAGAGAAATATAAATTGTGGCTAAAGTATGAGTATATGAATCTTGAAGGATTAAGTTGCAAACTAAAAAGCATTAGGAAGGATTGAATTGCAATTGAGAAAGGATTGGGGGACCAATAAATAAATAAAATAAATATAAACCTCCCTTGTTAGCAAAATCCGGGAAAAACACATTTTTTTTAGTTGACGATTTTTGAGAGCAAGAGAAGAGGGAGAACACCAAAAATAAATTGAGCACAAATTCTTGATAGTTTGAGGTTTCCAATCCGTTTTTCATCATCATTGAAGTAAGAATAGCCCCATTCATCTTTTAATTTGATTGTTTTTGGTGATTTGGGTATAAACCCTAACTTTTGAGAATTGGGGAAAAAGAGGGTGCATGAGTGTGGGAAGGTTATATGCTTGTTCTTGAATTATAAATGAGTAACTTTGAGTAACTTTGAGATAAAATAAATGAGCTATATTTATGTTAGGTGTTTTGATGATTTTGGTTGAAATAGAGATTTTAATACATGAGATGATGATGATGAGTAGTTGTTGAGTTATGGTTGTTGTTGTTGTTAGGAATAATCTAAATAATTATATGCATGAGAATTTTATGAGAAAAGTGTGTTAGTTACTAGTTGAAGTAAATTGAGTTAGAGATGTAAAAACTTGAGTTGTTTGAAAAATTGGTGTTATTGAGTTATAAACATAGTTGATTAGATGTTTAATCTTGTTAGAAACCAGTCTTTATTATGCTAATTGAGTAAGTGTTTATCAATAAAAGTGTTTGGAACATATTTGAGTTGATTTGGCATAAATTTGATGAAAACCCGAAGTTGGACAACACGTTGTGCAGAAAATGATCCGTTTTTGAAAAATCATAACTAAATAACCGTAACTCGTATTTTAGTGTGGTCGGAGTCGTTGGAAATGTGTACGAGTCTACTTTCCAGTAAAAATCACTTTCAAGATCTGAAAGTGAGTTTAAGTTTGTCAAATATTAAAAGTGCTACAAAGCTGTCCAGAATGGTGTGTATATTTGAGTGTTTGAATGAGTTTGTTTATTATAGAGATTTTATTGATGAGAGGACGATGATTAGTTGTTGTTGGTATGTTATTGTTGTTAAATATGAGCTAATAAACCATGAGCATTTGCCTATTATGAGAGAAAGAGTATATGTGATTAATCGAGAAATTGTTGTTTTAAGTAACAACATTGAGTTTGTTGATAAATGAGACATGAGTTGGTAACTAATTAAATGAGTTGATTATTGAGTTTATATGTGACCTTATGTGCATGATTCTAATTATAGGTCCATGAAAGAGTCAAAAAGTTACTAGAGCTAAATAAATCAAGATTTGCAAGGTAAGTAATGGGGAGGGATTTACTAATTAACAATACTTGAGATTCTTATGTGATGATCAAGTATGGGTTAATAGTGACGGGCAAAAGAGTTAGATAAAATGACATATGAGTATGTCATAAGATAAAATTACTTTTCGTTGGTTAGGGATTAGTTATAAACCTTACAGTGACGTGCGCGCCAGCAATGAACCAATAAAAACAAACAGCTAATATCACTTAAATGAGTGGGATCAAACCACAGTTCACGCTTTTCAGAAATCAGTATGTTAGTATCGTATAGTTTTATATTTTATAACAAAATATACTCAAAAAACCTGGGACCCACAAAAAGAGCAGTATTTAATTAGGCATGTTGTTTCAGTTATTGCTTAACGATAATCAAGTGCCCATATAATAAACCAAAATTTGAATTTCAAGATCAAGATCAAACACCAACATATGTCAATCAAAACTGATATGAGTTGCATCACATATGACAATAAAGCTCACAGGCTTTTGTTGGAACATTTCTAAAATTATACAAATTATAATTTACCTTCAGATGATACGTTATTGTTGATGCTGGTATATCCAAAATTAATCAAGAAGTGCATAAAAGGAGAATATAGAGGGGTTCATACCTCGGATTTCTTAAGGGGTTCACGGGATAAGCAGCTTCAATTTTGGTTCCAGTCACCACCGTGGAAGTGCCTAAGTGATTGCATCCGCCAAAATTTAAGTGTCTTGGGGAACTCTTTTTGTATGTGAGCAGCCATGTTTTTCAGTACAATTTGAAGCCCATCCAACATATCTGGAGCAGGAACTATTTGCTTTCCCCCTTCATAGAAAGCAAGAGGTAACTCTTTCGGAAACTTATCATAGCCCCACCTATAAAGTCAAACCATAGAAAACAAAAGTTCAATAAAATAAAGAATATAAAAATAATAATTTATGTTTTACAGTTTCAACATGTAGTAAAAGGAAGAAAACTTGGTACTGTCTGTCCTAAAATCGGAATGTATGACTACTTGACACGTTGTAAAGTAAAATGATTAACTATTAGCCGGTGCCGGACATCTAAAAGACCCGATATATAAACAATATTAACTTATGGTTACCAGTGCCCAGTAGTGTTGAAAATGACAACATCATAGAAACCACCAATATCCGCCCACTCTTTTGCTGGAATATCCACATCCAGGCGATGTATACCCTTCACTTCATTTCCCTCAGTGATATCTGATTGTTTTGGCTGCCACCTTTATTTAATAGTAACAACAAGTAAGAAAACCATCTTACAATGATGCAAAAAAAAAAGAAAAGAAAAAAAGCCACTTAAAAAGATTATCATACATTTCGTGATGCAAAGTTTAATCAATAAGCTATTACAATTTCTTATAGTGTAAACATTTAGTTTACAAGACTTTAAGAACCTACAATACCAACGTTTATCTATCACATATTAGCTCAACAAAGATCAGTACTACCTTTAATCAAATCAAACAGACTACTTTCCAGCATTACTCTGACTGTTTGTAGAAGGATGATAATCAAAACTATAACTTGTTATGTAAACTGAAAGGATTATTGTCATAAAATATAACGTGCTTATCTCAATGTTCCACTTTAGTTATTAAACTTTGATGAATGAAGAACATTTAGAAAAACGCATTGCTAGTTCATGAGACCAAAATTGGCGAATATGGAGCGCTTTACCAAGTCTTGCGACTAAACTATTAGGATGTTGTAATCAACTTTATGTATAGGAATTGTGGACTAAAAAATTTAGAACATGTAAAATTTCCGAAGGTTTTGTTTTTGTGTTTTATCTTTGTATCCATTTGCAAAGGTCCCCTTACACTGCAAGGTTGAGAAAACAAAATGGATATGCTAGCTCCATGGCTCACTTGCAAAGGTCCCCTCATAAACGATCTTTACCTTCAAGCCAGAAAATGTATTTACTTAAACACTAGTTGCATGTTACAAACGAGCAGCCCCTCAACTCTACTGTACTTACATTGCTGCTGCTCAACACCACAACTACAATACCCACTTGACTAAATCAGTCCCAGGTGGTTCAGGTATGCCATGTCAGCTTCTATGCAAGTCGAGCCTGCTCTCCGGTTGATGGCCATGCAATACTTCATTTTCCCCACTTTTTGAAAGATAATTGGATCAGAGTTAACTGATTTTATAACCAACTATGTATCTCGGATGATTGCTGTAAATGATGTCTAAAATATATGCAGTTGAGGCCAAGAGAACCTCCAGTTATATAATGTTAGCAATATTATTATATAATAGGATTTGCATAGATTATTTTGTTAGTACGTTATGCTTTATTAGTTGTAAGTTGGTATTTATGGGCATTTTGGTAATTAACCATGTAAAATGGTTAGGGTATAAATACTAGTATTAACCCTAACCATCACTAAGTCTTTGGCTGTATTTTTCTCCTGCAAGAATATCAATACAACAGCCGTATCAAGTTTTTCTTCCTTGTCATTAATATGATTCATCAATAGCTCGATTAGATCGATTTCATTTGGTATCAGAGCCTCGTTATCGACTATTGATGTAAATTTATCAAACGATTGTGAAAAACAACCACATATTGATCAATTATCTGTGCTTTTGAGTAATTAGGGTTTGGTGTAAAATTTTGGACTCTTTGTTCGATTACTGTTAATCGAAGAAGGGTTTGGAAATTTCTTCCATATGAATTAGTATTCTCAATAGGCCGAATCTTTTGATATTAATATCGTACATTTTCATTGAGTTTGATTTCGATTAAAAATTTAATCGTATATGTGTTTTTGCTTGAAAGTGTTCTGATCAAGAACTGAAGTTTTCAACTTTAGCGTATTATCAATTCTATTACGCTACATAGTTTAGCTAGTATCAATTCTGTTACGCTACGCAGACTATCTATTCGCCAAATAAATAGTTACATTGCTAATACGCCAAGACCAGCTTGCAAGTCTATTACGCCAGATTTAGTTTTGAGGGTACAAAGCTATTTTGCTAGATTCAGTTTTGAGAAGTACAATTCTATTGCGCCAGATCTTGTGACAAACAAGTCCGTATGCTATAAATTCTTGTATTACGCCATAAATTTTGCTGTTCATTCTTGGAAGTGCCAAGCTTGTGTATTTCTCTACAAGTTACTACACCAGATTTTGCCTACATAGCTATTGCGCCAAGTGTTGTTGTGAACTTTTGAGGGTACAAAGCTATTACGCCAGATTTAGTTTTGAGGGTACAAAGCTATTGTGCTAGATTCAGTTTTGAGAAGTACAATTCTATTGCGCCAGATCATGTGACAAACAAGTCTATTGCACCAGATTTTGTGACAAACGGGTCTATTGTGCCATATCTTGTTACAAACAATCATATTACGCCAACTTTCTTTGAAAACAATTCTTTACGCGAGATTCAGTTTTGAGGGTACAAAGCTATTGTGCTAGATTCAGTTTTGAGAGTATAAAACTATTACGCCAGATTTTGTACTACGCCAAGTTCTATTACGCTAGAGTTGGAGTATTATGCTAGAGTTGGAGTATTACACTACTTTTATGAAAAAAATTCTAAGTGTCAAAGTGTATTACACCATTTAGTGTATTACACCATCTAGTGCATTATACCATCTAGTGCATTACATCATCTAGTGTATTAAAACAACTTTTGTTCAAAAAATTTGTAAGTGTCAAATTGTATTACACCATCTGGAGTATTGTGCTAGATTGTATTACACCATCTGTGAGCTATCACACATTTTTGGGTTATTCTCTATTCTTAGATTATTACGCCATTGGAAGTTCCCGTTTTACATGCTACACCATGAGATTTGATTTTGTGCTAAGAGTAAACCTTACAGTGACTTAATGATGTCTCGTGAAGCGTTGTCAATTGGGTCTGAATCTGCGTCTGAACTTGAGGTACTTGCTTTAAATGAAGATCAGTTAATGCTCATAAAAAATAAAATGAACTCATAACGGGAAAAGATTGACTTTGAAAAATCAAAGGTTGCTAGACTCGAAAAAGAGGTTGCTAGTAACATTGGGGCTATAGAAATTGTGCTTAGGGAAAAGGCTATTCAAGAAAAAAACTCTTGTGGTATAAAAAGAAACATGAATCATTTATTTCCGAACATGAAAAACTGACAACTCGAATTTCTGAATTAAAAAGGAACTTTGAGGAATCAGAACTTTTGCAAAGAGTGTGTACTTTGAAAAACAGCTACGTTTTAACTGAAAATGTTAAGATTTATGCTCGAATCAAAGAACTTGAAGAAAAGTTTCTTAAAAGAGGTCAAACTGATCAAATGATTTTTCTTAACAAACCAAAGGAAATTAAGTATTAAAATCCGAGGGAAGTTTGGGTTTTGACAATCCTTGCTATTTACATAAAGCAATTTCTAACATAGCACCTGTGTATGCTAAAGAATACATGGGTCGGGGGTGTACAAATGAATTTTATGAAACTAACCAATGAGGGAGAAGAAATTGAGAGTTTCAATAGGGAAAGAGAAGACAAAGCTCAATTTTCATTTAATTATGAAGAATTAAACAAGAGTTATGGTAATCGGAAAATTCCACTTTCCGATGACTATTTTCCGAGTTATTCAAAACCAGAATCTGAAACAAATGATAAACCTTTGTCAAATGAAGTTGTTCAACAAGTGGTAACTGCCAAAGTTTACATTCCAAATTTGATTTTGGAAAATAAAATTTTTGAATTAGAAAAACAAATTCTTACTCAAATAAATAATTTTGAAAAGGAACGAGCTAATCTCTTAAGTACTATCGAACAGCTCAAGAGTACCCCTTCTTCTTCTCAGTCACACCCGGTGTCAAAATCCCAATCGGAACTAGATTGTGATAAAGCTGTGGATTCAAGGTATCTCTTAATGCTGATTTGATTCAAAAGTTTAAACCAAATGTTTACAAATCTAAACCTACATCTCAAAAGGAACAAAGGTTTGATAATTTGCCAACCTCTAATAAACCTCAAGTGTCAAAAGCAGCAAAATCACATGTGAATATTCCAAGGAAGATTTACACGGAAAAATATTCTAAACAATTATCGAAAATGATTTCTCAGTTTACTAATTATTCTTTGGAAAAGAATAAGAGGTATTCTAATAAATCACAATCAAATGGAACATTCACACCTTAAAAGAATTTTGATCTTCCCGATGCATATGGTTCAAATGTTTCAAAGGAATTGGTTTCAGATTTCAAAAACAAACAAAAGTTTGGAAATCGAAGCAAAGGTTTTCTAAGAAATCTTTCAAATATTCGAGGTAAAAAATGTTTGAACTTGCACCACAAAATGATTCTTATCCGGTGCAAAGGCGAAATGATTTTGTAACCCCAGTTCACAAAAGATTTTACTCACCGTTGACTCCACAAAATTTATTTCCGAGTGAAACACCGAGTTTCAACTCAAAATGGAGTTCAATGTCTTTAAATCAAATAGACACAACTTATAAATGGTTTTCAACTTTTTCTAAACCCATTAACACCGTGCTTAAATGGGTTCCCAAAGTTGTGGGCTAGTGTCAAAAGTTATGGTTTTTACTCAAACTAGCGTAAAACCCGTTCTTAAATGTCAATGTTTTTGTACTTTTCAGTACAAAACCCGCTCTTCAATCTATGAGCTCACACGAAAGATTCAACTTTTCAACAAAATGTTTCATGTTTTGGAAAAATACTTCAATGATCAAAATCGAGCTCCCATTATTAATCTTTTGAAAGAAGCGAATGCTACATTTGAGGGGGAGCTCGTACATATTCAAAAGTTCACAAACTGTGACACCCGACACTTTAGGGTAATGATTACCTTAAGCTAGAACCATAATTAGGTGTATTTAGTATTTGATTAAACTAAATACTTGTAACTACTTGTATATGTTTATATACGCTTACGTGATTAATTGTAATTACGCGAAACAACTGGACGAGGCCCGACAATCTATACGGCGTTGGTGATAACTTTTCATAAATAATGTAAACCTATTTTATAAATTAAATAGTAATTATTTACCCTACATTATTGTTATCAAATAATAATATACGAAAAACCTAGACGTTTTACTTAAAACGTAACAAACGCAATGAAAACGCGCGAATCGCGCCCGACATCGAAAGAAAAACCGTCAAATATTTTAAAAAGGTTCAGTAAAGTATTTAAAACATTTAGTCAATTTAAAGTAACCATTAAGTATTCATAAATAAAACGCAAAAATTTAACGTTAATAATTAATCCCCAAAACGCGCGATTAACGTTTAATCAACCGGGAAACGGAACACGAAATCGAGAAGCAAGTCACGAACCCGAGACACCATTGGGCCAGGCCCAACTCGGCCCAAGAGAGGGGAGCCCAAAGCCATGGACTTAGCCCATGCATATTGTCGCACCCCCAAGACATGTGGCAGCAGAAGGTAGGGTGTTGCGTTGGGGGCGCCGACCAAATCAAATATCACAACACAAGAATTACAACAAACGACCTCTATATGAGACGTTTCAAAAATCATTACATTTCGTAGTTACAATGTTTACATATGTTTTGCCAAAAGTAGAGTACGCATTTAGTACAAGATTACAACATATCATAATGCAAGCAAATCTACTGCGGTTGGTCTCCTGAGAATTACATACTAAAAGGTCAACATAAAGTTGGTAAGTTCATAGGTTTGTAAACAGTTGATATAACATCGTATGGAACACAAGATTTCCTGTTTGTATTATTCAACAATGATAGGTAATGTATTACAAAAATGTAAAAATAGTGCATATTGTTGCCATGAGCTCATAGTTCGAGCTTAACTGTGGTATCGGGTCACAATCAAGTGCCACGATCGGGGTGCCTCCCAGCGAGTGCCTAATCCAACACTCGTAAGAACAAATGATAATGCGTCCGTTTGACCAGTTAGCGCGACTAACCCGGACGGGGGGAGTCAATCCCAAATAGTACTATTCATTAACATTCACGCTATAACGATACTAACAAACTATGATGTGGGGGACTTTCAGGATTAGTAAAATAACTCATGCAACCAATATATCGAGTTTAGTATTTGTGTTCATATAAAAATAGCGGTATAAAAGCAGTTGTATGTATTCTCACCCCAGTTAGAAAATAGTAAAAAGGGGCTATGAAACTCACCTGATATTAACAAGCAAGTAGCAAATAGTAAGCAAAGCGTGTTTTCCAAATGCAACCTTCTAACGTCCTAAACGTATAAGGTTTTGTAAGTAGATGTCTCAAAAGACCATCTATAGTGATTCTATAAGTGGGGGTTAATGTCCACTTAAGCCAATCATGTAGGTGGAGGGTTAATGTCCACCTAAGTTAATCGTGTAGGTGGAGGGTTAATGTCCACCTAAGTTAGTTCACACAATTAGAAATGTCCAATTGTTCAGTTATCGTTTGTGCTTAAAAAACATGTACGGGCCGTTGGTGATATTTTGTGAAAACACAGATTTGATTAGTTATGTTACGCATATTTATACTTTCCAGTTTTGGGTAATTGATCAGTGTGGCAAGGGGCGAAGCCCATTAATGACGGGGGTCCGGGGGCAGCGCCCCTGGTAGCGGGGTCCAAGGGGTGGCAACCCCTGGCGGGGTCCAAGGGGCAGAGCCAAGCCCCTGGCTGGGGTCGATTCCCATGGTTTGGCTGGGGTTGATTCTCATGGTTCGGCGGTGGTTTCAGGTAATGTGACGATTCGGGTGTTATGGCGACACAAAGGCTTGTGTCGCAGACTACTGGGCTTCTGCGACACAGAGGCCTGTAACAGGCCAGTTTTGTAAATTTTATTTCGTGTTCTAAATGTTCAAATAAAAATTCAAAAAAAATCTATGTTGTTCCTTAGTATGTTAGCTCCTTAAAATAATTTTTCCAGAATTTTTGGGTATTTCTAAGTATTTTTAAAAATTCCGTTTGTTCCCTGAGGTCAGAAAGTGACCAATGGACACATGCAACAAGATCGGATTTCGGGCAAAATCTACACATTTTTCGAAAAAGTTATCTAAACGAAATTTGTACCTAACAAAATTTGTGAACTTTTGGCGGTGGTTTCATGTCATTTGGAGGTGTATATCTCGAGTTATGATTAAAAAAAGAAAGGTGAATTTTCTGAGTTTTTGGACAACCCGTATACATGTTTTTGTAAAAATCATTTCTTGTATCAAACGAACTCCAAAAATTGTGAAACCACTTGGAAATGAAAGCTAACTTCTTAAACTTAATTTTTGCCTTTTGAATCGTCCATTTTGGTTAAGTTTTGAGGGAGAAACAGCCTCTCAAAGTCAAATCATTTTTCTGATCAGCTTGCATGTGACGTTTTTGACACTTTTAAACATGAAAAACTAGTTTTTATGTTTCTGATCATTTTTCTGAACAGCCTCTCAAGCCTTTGTGTCGCCATAATACCCGAATCGTCACATTAGCGACACAAGCCTTTGTGTCGCCATAACACCCGAATCGTCACATAAGCGACGCAAACCTTTGTGTCGCCATAACACCCGAATTGTCACATTAGCGACGCAAGTCTTTGTGTCGCCATAACACCCGAATCGTCACATTAGCGACGCAAGCCTTTGTGTCGCCATAACACCCGAATCGTCACATTACCTGAAACCACCGCCGAACCATGAGAATCGACCCCAGCCAAACCATGGGAATCGACCCAGCCTGGGGCTCTGCCCCTTGGACCCCGCCAGGGGTTGCCACCCCTTGGACCCCGCTACCAGGGGCGCTGCCCCCGGACCCCCGTCATTAATGGGCTTCGCCCCTTGCCACACTGATCAATTACCCATAACTGGAAAGTAGAAATATGCGTAACATAATTAATCAAATCTGTGTTTTTACAAAATATCACCAACGGCCCGTACATGTTTTCTAAGCACAAACGATAACTGAACAATTGAACATTTCTAATTGTGTGAACTAACTTAGGTGGACATTAACCCTCCACCTACACGAATGAGATAAGTGGACATTGACACTCCACTTACACGTATAATATATAAGTGGACATTGACACCCCACTTACACACAACCTTATGCGTTTAGGGCACTAGAAGGTTGCATTACGGGACACAGACACCCGCTATTTGTTATCTACTTGCTAATTGCTATATTTGCTTGCTAAACCCTAGGTGAGTCTTACAGCCCCACTTTTACTTTCACTGTTTTATATACTTTGGGGTGAGATACAAATGCTTAACTGTTTATTCATGAACACAAGTACTCGATTATTTTTACAAGATTGTATGAGTTGTTTTTAATCCATTAAAAGTCCTCAACACACATGGTTCGTTAATCTATTTTGGGAATGACACCCCCGTCCGGGTTACTAGCTATAATCAAGTTAAAAACGGGCACTCTAGTATTTGTCATAAAGGTGTTTCGGATTAGACACCTCCGGGAGGCACAAAAGGGGTTAGGCTTCGAACCGTGGGCTCATGGCAATTTCGGAAACATTAATTTGTTTACTTTATTTGCTTGATTGCAAATCACGGATAAATCTTGTGTTTCATAACTATGTTTTTACTGTTAAACCTGTGAGATTCACCAACCTTTTGGTTGACTCTTTAGCTTTGTATTCTCAGGTACTCAGCAACGGTAGGATTGCCCACAGGATTGCTAGCTACATCGAGTCGTATGCATTATACGTATATGAAGATGTTCATATATTATTTTTGAAATATTTCGTTATGTACTAGAATCTTCAGGATATTATTTCGCGAACTCGAGGCTAATGTAAACTTTTAAAGTATTTCAATGTAACTACTTTTGTACTATTTTATAAACGTCTCATATAGAGTCGTTCGCTTTTTCCTTTGTGTTGTGATTACTTGATTAGTCACGCCCCGACCCGAACCGCTTCCGTTGTACAAATTCGGGGGTGTGACACAAACTCACCCTTATATGTAGTTTTTCTAACGTACAAGCATATGTCAAGGGGGAGTGTTGTTCAAATCAAAATTTCAAGTGTTCAAATCTTTGAATTATTCAAATACTTTGGATGTCTTTCAAATGATTTTTGGTTATAATGTTGGAGAAATCACACCAACAAGATGAGATGATCAAGTTAATGATCATTTTTGGCAAATGCTGAAATCTGCACATAGTATACAATCATCTCCTACGATATATCAGAGCCGGTTGGATCTACCCCAGGAGCACCTACCAAAATTTAGGAGGCAATGGTCATAGGTCTAGGTGAAAAAAAAAAGTGAGAGCGGTGACGGAGATTGGGGTGCAGTTCAGCATAAACTTCAAAATGCCAATTGCGTGACAAGATCACCAATTACTGAAATGAGGGAGGAGTTGAAAAATATGTGAGGTTGAGTGAGGAGTGTGTGACAGGGTTAAAAGAAAAAGAAAACCCTTCCTAAACGACTAAATCGTCGGGTTGCCACATAGTCTATCAGATTTCATACGTTGATTTCTGGTATTGAATAAGACATCATGGACCCAATGATGCAATGTACATTACCCTCCTAGCCACTCAAGTATTTCTTAAAAAGTCCTTGTTTCAATTCTCACGGAGACTTAACACATACTCTATTGACTTCTCATTTGGAGGATGTTGATATTGAAACAGGAGGACAGTCAGCTCTAGTCCCCGACTTCATTTCTTGCACTTATAGAGTCTAGATCCTAATGTGTTAAAAACACATCTTTAGGACACAAGTGTACATTCGCACTATATGTCTTTGTGACACCTTTGTAAATCTATGTGACTTTGCCGGAACATTCATAGTGATATCTCAAATAGATAATCCACGATGATTGAATGGAAATCCTTCCAATGCTATCATCAAAGCCAAAATTGAAAGTAGATCACTCAAATGATTCATTTACATGATTCGATTGATGTGTTAGCTGGCAATCTATGTGATCCAGGAGTTAGTAATTTCAGGAATGTGTTTTCAGAATTACAAACAACTTTTCTTTGTTTACTCAAGTAAATTGTTATATTACCCTTTTCTTTGTTTACTCAAGTGAATTGTTATATTACCCTGTTCTTAACAAAATTCAAGTTTTATTGAATTTTTATGATCATTTTCAGCATCATTATCACGAGATAATTGATTTGATCATAATATTCATCAAATACATGAATTTTGGTTTGCAATACACAGCGCTTATTGTAGATTCAACATTTCACGAATTATTTTTGAAAGTTTGGTTGGTGAAGATGATCGTCGGTTAAGAAGAGATTGTTAGGATCATCTATTATTCAAAACACCTTGGATTATACTAGATTCATGATGCTCATGATTAAATCATGTAAAAATGTTATGAAAGTTAATTATCCATTGAACCTTTTTTTTTATTAACATTATATTATTTAATTATAGCATTATCAAAAAACTAGTAAGAAAATAACAATTGAACTATTACTTATATTTAGGCATGTAAACGAACCGAACGAACACGAACGAAGCCTGTTTGTGGTTCGTTCATTAAGGTTTTATCGAACATACGAACGAACACGAACAAATAAGCGAACGAACTTTTTTGTTCATGTGCGTTCATTAAGAAAATTTGTTTGTTCATGAACGTTCACAAACACAAACGAACAAATACATAGTTTAATGCATTAGTTCGTAATACCTTGAACAAACCCCAATAAACACACACACACACACAGACACACACACACACACACACACACACACACACATATATATATATATATATATATATATATATATATATGTATATATATGTACTATATAACTTGAAATATTGCAATCCATATTCAACATTATAAAACGACCACAATATGATACTTTATTTTAACATATTAACAAGTTTTATAAGACATTGAAGTGGAGGGAAAATGTGACGAGGGAGGGAAATATTGAAGGAATTTAATGTTAAGGGTAAAAATATCTAAAATATTTAATATTATTATATTGAGAGTATTATATTTAAAATTTGGATGAGATTAATAAAAGATATACAATATCTATTAATTTAATTAAACTATTAGTTAACAAACGAACATGTTATCGAACGTTCACGGACATGTAATCGAACGTTCATGAAGTAAATGAACGAATGAGACCTATGTTCATGTTCGTTCATGTAATTAGACGAACGTAAAATTTTGTTCATATTTGTTCATTTAACGTAACGAACGAACATAAAAGAGCTTCCCGCCGAACGGTTCGCGAATTGTTCGCTGAATGTTCGGTTCACTTACAGGCCTACTTATATTATGTAACTTGTACAAAAAAGAATTGGTTCAAACTGGCTAAACCAAACTAGTTTTAATTGGTTTAGTTTAACACATTAAATTGAACGATTTGATTTAAAAGAACACTAAACTGTATTTACCAATTTAATTGCAATTTTATCCTCAAATCGATCTAACCGGACCATGAACATCCTGTCTTTTAAATTTGGTCAAATGTTTGATAAATCATTAAATCAGCAAAAGAGTGAAATTGAGAGAGAAGTAAAAGTTAAATGAAAAAGTCAAAGGGGATAGAGAGAGTAATAAACTAGTAAACGTTTCGACCACAAATCGGCACGTTGATGACCTTCCATCACCATCACTAATGGGCAATGGCACTGCTACTTGTTCTTACTAGTATTTGATATTTTGATATCAATCAGTTACTCAAATATATTCTCATCAATTCATATTCTTCTTGAATTGATTCGATCATCCACTCACTTTCGGTAATATATTTTCCTTTCTTTTTACTTTCAAGATTTGGGTTTCTTTTAAATTTTCCCCAATTACTTCAGCAATCTATGACTTTATATGTCTGTCCAAAGTAGTAACTTCAACTTCATTGCAACTTACTTTGAATAATTAGGAGTTGCAACAAGTAGTATCAATAAAATGCATCTAACTCTGCTGGGAATTATAAATTTGATTTGATTTTGCATATCAACATATTTAACGGTGGGATGCATTTTGGTTGGGTGAGCGCTAATAGTTTCTAACATCATCAAAGAACATAATCATTTGTTTAAAGAAAATTATTTGGTGCAGCTGTAACAATGGATATCGATTTGACTTCAAGTTTGTATCCGTTGCATCGATCCAAGACTATTCACTTGGTTGGTGTCCAAATTTTACTCTTAGTTTTATTTTTCATGCATTTTTAGATCATGTATACATCTTGTGTATGATGATGATTCAGGTGAGGCATGCACAAGGAATTCATAATGTAATAGGAGACAAGGATTATAAAGCTTACATGTCCCCTGAGTATTTTGATGCCGAGCTTACTCGTTTAGGCTGGCAGCAGGTGAAATGAAACATTATCTTCATACTAATCATGATGCTTATTTCTTTGATTCTAAGCTATTTGGATTACTGCATCAGGTTGAAAATTTGCGTAAACATGTCCATGCATGTGGGCTTGCCAAAAAGATTGATCTAGTGATTACATCTCCATTGTTAAGGTAATATCAAACTGCCTGATAGCATATTTCTCGGATAGGAGACTAATTAAATGTCAACAATGCTTACTTGATTTGGATCAATTTCCAGGACTATGCAAACAGCAGTTGGAGTATTTGGTGGGGAAGGCTATACAGATACAGTAGATTCACTACCACTAATGTTAGCAAATGTTGGAAATAGCTGTCGATCTGCAATTTCTAGCCTAAATTGCCCTCCTATTGTTGCAGTAGAACTTTGTCGGGAACATTTGGTAGCCATTTAGCTAGTTGAAAATTTGAATAGATATACTTGTTGAATGCAGGATTTTAACATTTTTGTTTGGTTTACAGGGTGTTCATCCTTGTGATCGTAGGAGAAGTGTCAGTGAATACCAATGCATATTTCCTGCAATTGATTTTTCATTGGCAAGTGCTGTAACCTTCTGTTATCACTGCTGTGTTGTTTGTGACAAACAGGAATTATTTGATTAGCTTAAACTAATGTGTCTTCTTATTATAGATAGAAAGCGATGAAGATGATTTGTGGAAGGCGAATGTAAGGGAGACAAAAGAAGAGCTTGCATCTAGGGGGAAAAAGTTTCTAAATTGGTGAGTTCTTTTTTTGCTTTTATACTCAACAACATTGATCTGGAGTGGCAGTTTTAACCCATTTACTTATGAATGGGTCGAAACTTGGGTTTGTTTTATCTCCAACGGGTCAAACAGTTAAAAGTAAACAGATCAAATATGTCGAACATTTATTAAGTTGGAAGTCATCCAAAGAGTAGTTTAAATGGGTCTTGAGTTGTTATCGTATTTGACACATTAGTTGTATATAAAGAGATTAAATTAAAATATTGGACAATAAGTGGACAAGCCTACTCTACCCACTGACTTGTCACCTCTGTTCCACAGTTTTGACTCATTACGCAACCTGCCCTACTCGCTGACTTGTCACCTTTGTTCCTAACTCATTGACATATATTATGGTTTATACAGGCTATGGACACGGGAAGAAAAGGAGATAGCTATTGTAACTCACAGTGGATTCTTGTTTCATACGCTGGCTACATTTGGCAATGACTGCCATCCGTTGGTGAAAAAAGAAATTACCAAACAGTAAGTCATGATGACTGCATTATAAAGTGTATGCAAGCAAAAACCTAGTTTTTATGTATTATGTAATTTGAAGCAGAGTCGTCATCAAATGTAACTTGAAATGGGTGATATTTATGTGCAGTTTCGCTAACTGTGAGCTTCGGTCCATGGTGATTGTCGACAAACGGTGAATTTCCCTTTCATTTCTCATTGCATTGATTCGTTTTTCTTTATTTAAAAGTTCTTGATTTCATGTTTGTGCATTCTTCCAGCATGTTAGGATCAGATTCTTCAACAACTGATTATCCAGGAAAGATTCCTCCTGGACCAGATATTCCAAGTGATACTGTTGATGAAAAGCTTGCAAAACGATGATCCGGTTTCTGGGTCCACTTAATCAGTGATATTCTACTATACGAACCACCAAAAAAGATAAGCACTTTGATTGGTTACTGAATGGTGTTTTACATACTGTGTGAATTATGATATTGATAAGGAGCTGAAACATGATAATGCTACAGTTGATGATGCTTTGTTGCTATGCTATATTGCTATGATGTTTTGAATTAGATAGCAAGTTTTATGCCATTATCTAGTCTGTTAGATACTTAGATGGTACCCTTGAAAACTGCAATCGGGTTGACTTATGTTTCTGAGAACTCCCAAAAGAGGGAAACATTGTGGGTATTTGATTGTTCAACTTTCCCAATGTAAGTCGTGGAAAACAAGCTTTTAATATTATGCTGATAATTAGTTAATGGTCAAGTTTATTGATAGTAGTTGAATACAAACTAAATAGTAGACAAACATTAGCACATAAAGTGCAGCAACTCAGATAACAAGTTTGCAATGTCTAGATACGAAAAATAGTATATGACAAATGCTCGGTATCTCAGTATCCCTCCAAAATGTTGAAATATGATACAGGCTTCTTAGTCTCATCACGTAGTTCCTGAAAGTCCATTGACATATCGTGTTATTTGATCGTTCAACTTTCCCAATGTAAGTCGTGGAAAACAAGCTTTTAATTTATGCTGATAATTAGTTAATGGTCAAGTTTCTTAATAGTAGTTGAATACAAACTAAATAGTAGAAAAACATTAGCACATAAAGTGCAGCATGACTCAGATAACAAGTTAGAGGTGGCATAAACGGGTGGGCCGTAAGGGTTGGGTAAAGGGTCAAAACAGGTCAAGTCAAAATGGGTCAATCTTGTACAGGTTGGTCCGGGGCTGGGTTGGGTTGACTCGAAACAACTTTTATCTGTAGTTAATAGTCCAGAATGTATAATTAATCTGTAATTTATAATAATAATAATATTATTATTATTATTATTATTATTATAATTAAATTATTATTAGTTTGATAAGATAATTTAGTAGGTTTATGCAGTCAAAATACATGTTGGGTGACTTTCAACTTGTTTGACCCTTTTTCATTTTAAGATTATTTTGTACCCTCGGATATAATAACATTGCTAGAATTGGCTCATTTAACAGTAAACTGGTAAAAATTGGTATCCCTAGTTTGGATACTCTAGTAGATGGCTTTTTGGGTAGAAGTGGAGTCTATTGTACCTCGAATGCAGCAGCCAAACGCAAAACTGTAGCTTCACCCCAAGGCCGCCCAATGATCTGTAACCCGATAGGAAGCCCTTGCTTATCATAACCAACCTGCAAAAAGTCAGTTTTAATACTACATGTAATGTAATGCTATATTACTGTAAATATAAGTACTTACAGGTACAGAGATGGCTGGCAGTCCAAGAAGATTCCCTGCTAGAGTAAAGCGCATCAAATTACCTGAAACATTATTATATACCAGCTTGATAGTAAAAAACTAGAAGAAACGGTTGTGAGTCAATCTGTAAATTAAAGAGTTGTAAAGAACTCTTGAAAGATAAAGCAAATATAACAGATTGCTAGTTAACTGACCTGTTACCTTCATATTTGTCTCGCCCGTCTTAAGTGCCATTGGGCGAATTACAGGAGCTGTCATGCTAACAATATACACAAC
This sequence comes from Gnaphalium uliginosum, assembly GCA_963930675.1. Classification (NCBI taxonomy): domain Eukaryota; kingdom Viridiplantae; phylum Streptophyta; class Magnoliopsida; order Asterales; family Asteraceae; genus Gnaphalium; species Gnaphalium uliginosum. The sequence goes on along the minus strand of OZ005680.1, from coordinate 70,948,397 downwards.
ACTCTGCATTATATATGGTACTATAATACGGAGCAATACCCACGAGTGATTTCATAATTTGATACTCCCTCTATCCCACTATTATTGTCCACCAACATAATTTTTTGGATTTAAGATATGTAAGATAAATGTCGGTTTTACCCTTATATTTAAGGCAAGTTTTACTGAAATTTTGTAAGAAATAAATGATTATTAGTAATAAATGAGAGTAAAATTGAGAGTTTAATGATTTATAATATTTATTTTTTGTAAGTAGATTTTTTATTTGAGACAGACAAAGATAATAATATGAACAATAAAAATGGGATGTAGGGAGTATATTATATTTAGATTAATACTAGACCATACCCAGTTGTTGGAGTAATTATAACGTCTACCATCTTAAAAACTTCCGTGTGATAGTACATCGCCCTGCGTCTGCATTCAACAATATGAGGTTTAACTAAAAAATAGTTGTTAGGTGTGAAGTAAAAAAGTGACTCATTTGATCTGTAAGAGTAAAAATTTGACCCTAATTTTGGACATGAAATTGAACTAGAAAATGATGATTAAATAAAGAGGTAAAAAGTTATCATCACCTGAGACGCTGTGCAGCAACATAGTCCGAAGCTGTAAATGACTGGAAAAGTGCCATATTAGTCCGTGTGTCCAGTGTAAGTTTCTTATCGTTCCTGTATACACACAGAGAAATTGGATATAAGCTACAAGCAACATAAGTAAAGTGTTTTATCCCATACTAGTTAGGACTTGGGACAGAGTAAAAATGAAAATTATAGATATTTGATTTAAACATTCCCATTGTGACTGTGAGGCCGTAGTGAGGCTAATGATTCGGCACCAACTGAAACAAGGTGGGACGTTCGTATCTGGTGAAGCTCGGGTATGACAACCTCCACTGTCTTCAACAAAGAATTTGAATATTCATTAAGTTATACGTAGTTTATGATCACAAATAATTAAGGTATACTTACTTTGCAGCCATGAGTTTCAGATAAGAGGTTAAGAATACGTTCACACTTTGTTGAAATGTCAGGTGAGAAGACATCATTAAACCACTGCACAATAGACATATGCTAATAAGTATAAGTATAGAGTACCCGTAAACACATTCATGGTGGTTATGGAAGAGGGATCACCTCCGTGTACTTTCCCAATCGCATTGATCCCAGAATACTAGAATTCTCATGTGATGATAGATCAGGCAAACAGGGCAGGGACTGCATGTAATATAGATCAATCATGTATCACTCATACATCGGATAATTATTCTTCAAATTAAAAATAGTGAGGTCTGATACCGGTCTGAGGCTTAATTTGTCAGCAGGAGAGGCTCCTAAAATTGATGCATACCTAAATAAACCAATCAACACAATTCAGTTGCCCTTGATTAAAGCAGCATCTAGACAGACAGAGTTACTTACACCAGTATGATATCCTCAACGCTGGATGCAATAGGTCCTATAATTTCTGTGGTCCCCCAACCACTTAACGCCCTGACAATAAGATAAAAACTAACAACTTAATGAAAACTATTACTGGCTTTTAGCTAAAACAATCATTTTTAGGAACTAACCCTTTGAGGTCAGTACGTCCAAATGTTGTTTTTAATCCCACGACACCACAAAGAGAGGAGGGAATACGAATTGAACCTGTGATTTAAACATTTATATAAGTACCAAAATAGAATTAATGCAGTTGATTGGTTTCACTTCAGTAGTACGTATATAAACAACCTCCTCCATCTGTTCCCAAAGCAGCTGAACATATTCCAGAAGCTACAATAGCTGCTGGTCCTGATGATGATCCTCCTGGATACCTCTGCGGATCATGTGGATTTCGAGTAATTCTGTCATTTCATGTCACGGGAAAGGAATTATTACAAAATGCACAACAATCGGGTTAATCTAAAAAAAAGAAAAGAAAAAAGGCCATAGGTTGTTATAAGCAGTACCCATAGTTTATGTTATTCCCTGTAGTTCCTTGTCCAAGTTCATGCATATTAGCCTTCCCAACCAAAATCACACCGCAGCTCCTTAACCTCGATACACAAACCGCATCCTTCTCAACCGTGTGTACCTCATCAAACCATGTCGTCCCACCTGTTGACCCCAAACATAAAAGCTCTATCTATTTGAACAATGCGGAAAAGTAGGATATACATACATACCCTTAGATGGATGCGGATAGCAATCTATATCATCCTTGATTGCCATGAAGATACCATCCAAAGCCGACAGTGGTTTTCCTACACAACCCGGCCAATGAGCATCGACTGGTGGATCAAAATTTTAATATAGGTAATACACTACACTACAACCTAAGTGTGATTTAGATACACTTTTTCTGCATGGCTTAAGAAAATGTGTAAGGTTCTGTTAACTTGTTCATACTTAAAAATGATCTTTAGCTTTATAAGCTATGAATCTTATGATCTTAAGGGTTATTATGTTTTTGCATGCCTCTAAATACCACGGAAAACTATTCTATATTTCTTTAAACTTATGCTTGTTAAAAAAAGTGAAAAAGTTAGACAGCTATTTACACATTTTCCTAAGCTGTGAAGAAGAAGTGTGTAAATATTGCATACTAGCTTGTTGTAGTGATAGAAGTTTGTTTACAGAAATCGATATGGAAACAAAATGTACCTTCCTCAAATCGTTGGGTTGAAGCTGCAGCCTGTTTTCTTACATCTTCGGCAATAAAAGAAACCAATAATGGTGTCGGGGGTTTCTTATTGCTGAATTCATCAATTGCAGAAATGACGTATTCTGCAACCTATTTAAGTGAAAGTAGATCTCCCATTAAGAAGCATCAAAGATAAGGGGGCAACTTAACCTTTTAGGTGACTTACCATGGCTGGGGTTGTGATCTTTGACCTGTAGGCATATGCATAATCGCGAATCTTCCAGTAGCAAAATGATGAGGCGGACATATCACAACTCCATCTGCTTGCAGGATCATATTGAGGAAGACATCTAAAGGCTGACTCCACTCTGTCTTGAGATATTTTGTCTTCTTCCAGACAAACCACTCCTGATTCTTGTTCTGATCCAAATAAAATGGTTCCTTGCAGGAGTTAGGTGATTACTGACTGGCGTGAGTTTATGTAAGCCATCATTAGTCTGGAATAAATTCCAAAAAACGGTCTTTGTAGTTTGTATTATATGTCAACTTGCAAGAGCTTAAGTAATCAGTGTGTGTTTTAATATATTTTTCAATGTATGAAGTCTCTACAGGGATGATTCAATTCCAAACACAATGTGAATTCCACATTTATTGAACCAAAACCGAACCACATTATGCATTTAGCTCGTGTTTCCAATTAGACGATTTTTTTAAAAGCCATGCACAAGGTAGAGGAGTTTACACCTTGAGGAGGGTACTCGGGTCGAAACATTGGTGGTTCTGGTATCACAGTCCCCCTCAGCACCTGTATAAAACATAAAAACAAATATAAAAAACAATTAGTATAGCAAGATAAGCATAAGAATATATTATTATTATTAATAATAATGAAAAACAACATACCTCTTGTATCTTGTTCTGTTTCTTCAAGTAACCAAGTATAACAGAACCGATCAATGGCATTTCAAGCAACATAACAAAAATCCGCAGCCATATTCCAGTCATATCAGGAGCTGCAAATAAACCCAACGATTAAAACAACATTGTTTTCAATCAGAAAGTAAAAAAAAATAAGAACAAGAACCTTCAATTTCTCCAGGATTGTACTTGACTTTGGTCAAATCAACTTCGGCGGCAGGCAACATAACGATCTTCTTCCCCATTTTCGCTCAAGAAAAAAATGAAAAGTAAATATGCATTCCACAGTTGGCAATGTGATTGGTTAGAGTTAGGAATAATATACAGGGTTGAATTGATATGAGGATGATGATTGTTGACATCAAGATTGGGTCACAAAGTGATGAGTGACATGGATGAGTTAGCAAGTGAAGGAAGTGTGAAGAAGTTGGTGGATAGGGGGCAGGTTTAACTGCCATTCTCTCATGCAATTCCTATGAATTTACTTGGCATATTCGTTCCCCTTTCTAAGATTTATCTCTCATGCACTCCATTAATATCTAGCTTATTCAACGCACTAACTCCTATATCTTAAAATACTGCTTTCTTCCAAACATATCCCAGATTCTATGGGTCAAAATTAAACTCTTCCCATGACTTATTGTTAACCAATCATTCTCTCTAGATAAAACTCACACCTTCAAAGTGTGGTGGGGTGTTTCCAATTACTGTATGTTTTAATTAGATTAATTGTTTTGTTTTTTCTACATCTACGTGGACTATAAATGCGTTCTTGCGTTTATGATTACTTGAATTGGTTTATTCATGTGCTGATTTGTTGATATAGAGTTTGATGTTGTCCCTTTGAAGAATAGACATTACCATCACGGGTAAATATTTATTTAGATGAATCTTAAATATTTAAATCAAGAAACATGTGATACCGAGGTCTAAAATATTTTTTGTGAAATAACAGGATCAAAATGTTCACTTTTAGCTATTTTTAGAAAAGCTACAGATTAAAATAAATTTTATACCTCAAAAAATAATAAACGAATTTTTTCTTTTGGTTAATTTTTGGATTTATAATAGTTTTATGTTGCTGGTTGTTTAAGACATTGAATTTTGGTCATTATAAACTTTGTAATTTATGAGAGATTACTACAAAGAAATTAAAAGAACTTTCTAACTAAATAAAAAGCATTATAGTTACAGAGAAAAGATCATGTACAACATATTTTGAAAGAATGGAAGTACCAATAAAAATGCGCCACATATACAAAAATTCATTTACTCCCAAGATCTTAAAAATTAATTATCTTACAAACGGCAAATCGAAAAATTATGAAAGTTGCACCATAAAATTCAGCGTTTTCTCCTCTTCGATTAGACATACAAGGTATACTTTCGACGCATTTTTTTTTCCTTTTTTTTGGTGGGTTTTACAAATTACTAACACATGTGTTAGTTTTTGGTTGTACATTTGATTTAGGGTTAGGGTTTGGGGTTTAGAGTTTAGTAGGGTTTAGGGTTTAGAATTTAGTAGGGTTTAGGGTTTAGATTTTAGTAGGATTTAGGGTTTAGAGTTTTGTAAAGCGTTTAGGGTTTAGGGTTTAGGGTTTGGGGTTTAGGGTTTGGGGTTTAGGGTTTAGGGTTTTGCAAAAATCAAAAGAATTAAAAAATAAATAAACTTTGTTTAAGTTCTAACATAAGAAACTAAAAAGATTTTTTCGTATGCTTATGTATTTCCATTTTCTTCATTCATTAGCTCAAGTTGTTATTAAGTGATGTTAGGTATGTATGTGAACTTGATGAATGACAAGGTTTGTTGTGCATTGCGTTGTATCTGTGTTTTTTTCCGTTGGTGATTATTAAAAAAGTATCCTTGTATAAAAATTATTTATTCAAAAGTATAACTTGAAAAACCCGCCGCAACGCGCGGACCATATATCCCCATTTAACACGTTTTTAAGCTAAAAACATTATTTAACACAGTTTAACATGTCATACATACGTAAGAATATATAAGAAATAAAATTAATAACATAGAAAATAACAAGAATTTTATGTATATTTTGAAAAATTCAAGGACTAAATATGTAAATTTTGTTTTCTTTCCTGCACATATCATGTATGCTCAAAGCTAAAAAAAAAAAAAACGCATTAGATATGTCATCTTACTTTTAGTTGAAAAATAAGAAGAGTAGGTAAAGAAAACAATAATTATTACATGAAACATTCATCTGGAGGTGAAACGCCAAAGACATATTATTGAATTAAACGGAAGTGAGAGTCAATATGTTCTATTTATTCCATGCAGCAAACAATGAACATATATAGGAATGATAACAACAAACATTCCTTAAAAGACTCCTCTAAATAAAGACTAGATTACAATGAATAATTTAAATAAAACCATATCCTATATTCCCCCTCAAGATGTAGCATGTAAATTTGCAATGCCAATCTTGCCAAGAAGAAAACGGAGTTGATGTGCAGTAAGCCTTTTCGTCAGTAAATCTGCTATTTGCATGTTGCTGCTGATCTGCATGGGAATAATTTCTTTGGATTCAATGCGTTCACGAACGAAGTAACAGTCCATCTCGACGTGCTTAGTTCTTTCGTGAAAAACCGGATTGTTTGCTATGTGCCGAGCCGCTTGATTATCACAAAACAAAGAAGTTGGTGAAGTAACATCAATTTTTAATTCGCTAAGTAACCATCGGACCCAAATAACTTCACTAACTGTGGAAGCCATAGCTCGATATTCTGCTTCAGCTGAAGATGGTGACACGACTGATTGTTTCTTCGTTTTCCAAGAAATGGGTGAACCGCCCAGTAGTAGAAAGTAACCGGTACACGAACGTCTTGTAAAAGAACATCCTAACTAATCAGCGTCACAATAAGCATCTAAGACTGGCTCTCCTGCTCGAGAAAGAAGTATTCCCTGTCCTGGCGTAGCTTTCAAATAACGTAGAACACGATTTGCCGCTTCCAAATGATTGTTTCTTGGATCAGCCACAAATTGACTTAAGACATTAACCGAATAAGTAATATCTGGTCGTGTGGCTTGAAGATACAACAAACGCCCAATCAATCTACGGTACTGACCTGCATCAATGCGGGATTCGTGTTCACCTTTGTCGAGTTTCAGGCCTTGTTCAATGGGAAAAGAACTTGGTTTGCAATCCAATTTCCCGCAATCTTTTAGAATATCCAACGTATATTTTCGTTGGCTTAGAACTAGGCCGTCGCTAGTCTTAGCAACCTCTATGCCGAGAAAGTACTTTAACGGTCCAAGATCTTTGACACTAAACTCTTTGTCAAGTTGTTTCTTAACTTCTTGAATTTTGTTGAGGCAATTTCCAGTGATAATGACGTCGTCTACATAAATCAAGGCAATTATCATCATGTTCTCAGTTTCATAAATGAATAATGAATGGTCAGCCTTTGATTGTTTGAAATTCAAGCTCAAAAGGAATGCGGTGAACTTGTGATACCAATTACGTGAAGCCTGCTTCAAGCCGTATAATGAATTTCGTAAACGACAAACACGAGTTTCACCATCCTTAGAAAACCCTTGGGGAATCTTCATGTAGACTTCCTCATCTAAATCGCCATGTAAGAATGCATTATTCACATCAAGTTGATGAATAATCCAATCTCGTTTTACAGCTACCACCAACAATGTTCGTACCGTAACCAGTTTAGCGACGGGTGCAAACGTATCATGATAGTCCACTCCTTCCATTTGGGCAAAACCCTTTGCAACCAAACGTGCTTTATATCGTTCAATCTCCCCATTTGGTTTGAATTTGATTTTATAAACCCACTTTGAGTCTATTGCTCGCTTGCCTTTAGGCAAATTTTCCAACGTCTAAGTTCCATTCATCTCTAGAGCTTTGATCTCAGTTTGCATTGCTTCACGCCAACGAGGATCCTGGGAAGCTTGTTTAAAATATTTTGGCTCATCATTATTGCTAATGGCCGATAAAAATGCCTTATGATTAGTTGAAAAGCTATCGTAAGATACAAAATTAGAGATGGAATGGCGTACCATTGAGGCAACTTGATTGGATGTGGAAGCTGGGTGTTTGACCGAAGGAGGGATTTGTACCACGAAGTCCTTGTATTTTGATGGCTGTGTTCTTGTTCTAGTGGGCCTCATTTCAGATTGGGCCCCTTCCATTGGTTCGTTTATTTCAACCTCATTGATGTTGGGCTCACTTTCACCATTTGTTTGATCCATTTCATGTTCATCATGGATTTCATTTGGGCCATTTGATTCACTGTTATGCCCATCGTGAATTTGCTCAGTTTGTGCCATGGAGTCTTGTTCCTTGTTTTGTGGTAAAATATTCTCATGACAATGACAATAATGATATATTATTGGCTCAGTGTCATCATTCTCATGGTTTTCTTGGATGTCCTTGAAAGGAAATCTTTCTTCATGGAAACTGACATCTCGACTTACCATTTTTCTAGTCTCGATGTCATATATTTTGTATCCTTTTGTTCGAGGAGGATATCCAAGAAAAACGCCTGGCTTCCCCCTTTCTTAAAAATTTATCACCTTTCGTATCCGTGTTTTTGAAATAAACAAGACACCCAAAAACCTTTAAGAAATCATAATCCGGTTCTTTATTCCAAATTAATTCAAAAGGAGTTTTGTTTTTAATGACTTTGGAAGGAAGACGGTTGATAATGTAAGCCGCGGTTAAAATACATTCGCCCCAAAACATCTTAGGAAGATTTGCACCAATTCTTAAAGCTCGAGCGGTTTCAACTAAGTGTCTATGTTTCCTCTCAACAACGCCATTTTGTTGAGGGGTATGAGGACACGAAGTCTCAAGTAAAATTCCCTTTTCATGATAAAAACTAATCATACTTGTAGACGTGAATTCCCCACCATTATCACACCTAATTCTTTTTATTTTCTTTTCATATTGTACATCTATCTTTGTATGGAAGTCTTTGAGACATTGACTTGCTTCGTTTTTGTGTTTAAGAAGAAATATCCAAACCGCCCTACTAAAGTCATCAACTATGGTAAGAAAGTAATTGGCCTTAGTATAGGATGGGATACGATAACCTCCCCAAATATCACAATGAGTTAATTCAAACGGTGCATTTGTTTTGATAAAACTAGAAGCAAAAGGTAATCTAGTATGTTTTGCCTTAGCACAAGGATCATAAAAATTACCTAAACTATTTATACTAGTCTTGAGAAAATTTACTCTAGCAAGCTTCCCTTTTGATGCATGTCCAAGTCTCTTGTGCCATGTTTCAATGGTGACAGCCATAGCTCTTCTTTCTTGAATCATCTTCATTCGGTACAATCCCCCTCGGCATTTCCCCGTACCAATCAAGTTCCTTTTCAGTAGCCCCTGCATGACACAAAAGTCAGGAAAGAATGATATAGAACGTTACAGATCACGACAAAGACGACTAACGGGAAAGTAAATTGCATTTGAAATTAGAAACGTAGAGAACTCCGTTCACTCTCGTCCCTCCTGGAAGGATACAGTCACCCTTTGCTTTAACTGGAATTGAGTCACCATTTGGAATAAGAACGGGAGCCTCAATGTCAGTTATTTTCTTGTTAACAAGAACATCAGGTAAGTAGGTAATGTAATCGGTACAACCCGAATCGAGAATCCACTCACCTTCTTTGTTTTGTTTATATGCCATGTTAGCTACTGGCTTTGTACCTTCACCGTTACCTGCTCCAGAAAAATGTTTCAAGAAAAGTTGATAATCTTCATTTGTCAAACCTGGGATCGGACTCGTTTCGACGCATGCCGCATTGCCTTTTGTCTTTTCTCCTTTCCTTCCAGGCCACCATTCCGGATACCCGATTATTTTGAAGCAACCTTCACGGCTATGCCCTTCTTTATTGCATTCAGTGCAGTGTTCTTCTTTCATGCCTTTTGTCATCGTCTTTTCTTTGTTCGAACCCGCATAAGTGTTGCATTTTTGAAAGGTTCTAAAAGCAGCTGACTCAGGTTGTTTGGTGTTCTCGTTTGAGACGGATCTTTGTCTTTCATCCTCAGCAACCATGTGGTATGCTGTCCCAAGTGAGGGGGTCGGTTTGTCGCTAAAATTTGGGTTCTGATCACAGAAAACTCGCCATCCAATCCCATCAAAAACTCATAAAGGCGTTCTTTTTCTTGATGTTCATTTAGCTTTTTGCCAACATCACATTCACACCTCTTGCAAGTGCATCGAGGAAAAGGGTATATGGATTGAACTTCATCCCATATGGATCGTAATTGCGTGAAGTATGTTGAAACAGAAGCATTACCTTGTCGAGTAGAAGCAATTTTCTGTTTCAATTCATATGCTCTTGGTGCACTTTCCTTCCCAAAACGTTCATTCAAATCGGTCCATATCTCCGACGTTGTTTCTGCATATTTGACACTATTTCGTATGCTTTTCTCCATGGCGGTAGTTAACCAACCCTTTATCATAGCATCGGCTCGCATCCAAGCCATGTAATCCTTTGTTCCCTTTTCTGGTTTCTGAATCGTCCCGTCAACAAATTCGATTTTGTTTTTGGCAAACAAAAAATTTGTCATCTCTTGGCTCCAATCTGCAAAGTTGTTGTCGTTAAGAATTTCGTTCACGTGTAATTGTTTTGGATAATTGGATGGATGAAGGTAGTAGGGTGAGTCGTATGTGATCCCACCACTAGACCCTTCTCCATCTTTGGTTTTGTTTGGAATGTCGTCTCCTGCCATTTTTAAGGTTAAAAAACCTGCTCTGATACCATATTGAATTAAACGGAAGTGAGAGTCAATATGTTCTATTTATTCCATGCAGCAAACAATGAACATATATAGGAATGATAACAACAAACATTCCTTAAAAGACTCCTCTAAATAAGGACTAGATTACAATGAATAATTTATATAAAACCATATCCTATACATATATCTTTCTCATCAACGTCTATTTGGATGTAATTTCTACAATAGACTTAGCAAGCACAGATGAGCCATAACAAGATTAATAATACTCATAGCAACTTTTTCCCAGTGTTTTTCATTATGCCATGTAAATACATAAAAACAGTAAGTTAGTAATATGTTCCTAAAATTACAATGCATATTTTCTTGTGCCACTTTTAACAATATGTATCCGAAACCAAATTACACAGTCAAATGTAAACATCCTGTAAGCATAGAATTACAGGTATTCTAACTCTAAATATATCAGCCAAAAGTTACAAATTTGAAGTCATGTAGAGAACCCATCATCAAGTAATTCATCATAACCACGAGCAGTGATTGACCCCCTGTGTTTCTCAGTTACCCTTTATAACATCGAAATATATTACGGGCTTCTTCTTAGGTTCATCCCATTGTTGCTGTAAATTCATATAGTCAACAAACTTTTGTGTTAGTAGCCTACACTTTGACTTTAAGGTCAAATGAACTATTTTTAGCGTGCATTGATATAGTTATATTTAAATTTGGAGATGATTTTGAGAAATAATACTAAAATTTATGACACAGTCTCTATTTAGTTGAGTTTAAAATTGTCAAATTGACTTTATAGTTCAAAAGTCAACTGTTAGTTTAGGATCACTTACCTCAATGGCAGCAGCCAAACGCAAAATTGTAGCTTCACCCCAAGGCCGTCCTATTAGTTGCAAGCCTATTGGGAGTCCTTGATTATCATAACCAACCTGGGAACCACACGATTATGTCAATAGAGATCTTACAGTTTAGGCAAATGAGTTTTATAATATCTGACACAAACAACACTTACAGGGACAGAAATGGCTGGGAACCCAAGAACATTTGCTGTTACTGTAAATTTCATCAAATTACCTGAGGAACGAACAACACGTCTTTAGTTGAATAAAAGATAGGACTATTAGTCATGTTGTGGGTCACGTTTCCATTATATGGCAACACCTAATAGATGGGACCCACTTTGAACTATGAATTTTTGACTCATGCTAACAAGGCAAGCACAATAGAAGGGTAAAATATTGAGGTGGCAATTCCACCCCATTTACTTATGAATTTGTCGATTTGGATTGTGTTATATACTTATATCTGAAGGTTGACCAGGGTAAAATGAAAATAAAGGATATGGGTCAAATTAGTCGAACAGGTCACCCACAGTGTTTTTTTTTATTGAATATAACTTTTTTCTTGAAAACATACGAAGTAGATTATTATGGTAACAATACAGTTTCTGTAATCATATTGAACACAATAATTATTTATCAAAAAATGGCCGTAAAGTGTTTCCAAAATCAGCCCGACCCGACCCATTCCGACCCGTACAAAAAAGTACCTGTTTTGATATCCACCCAAACAGCCCATTTAGCCACCCCTAGTAGAACATTATGGAAGGCAATATTCAATCTGTAAAATGTATATCTTTAGCTTTGTGAGGGTTGGGAATTTTAGAGTTCATGATTGAGATTATCTAGTACATGATAGAGTTGGTGTTTACAGAGGTATGGTAAAAAATGAACCTGTAACCTCGAGATCTGATTCGCCACAACTGAGTGTACTTGGGTGAATTATAGGAGCAGTCATGCTGTACAAGAAGCACACAATTAGATCGATAAAATAATCAATGTATAGTTAATTTGGAGTGTGTGCAGTTAACTTAATGGCTGAGTTTATCGTACCCAGTAGTCGGGGTCACAATGACATCAACCTTGTTGAAGATTTCCATATGGTAATACATTAGTCTCCGCCTGTAATGGTTGACACAGATAGTAATACTGTCTTTCAATATATTGCAACTAATTGGCACAATGGAAGTCCTGGACTACACACAAAATCGAGTTAATTACATAAATATCATGTTACCTAAGACGTTGGGCAGCAACATAATCTGAGGCTGTGAATGACTTAAAAAGTGCCAAATTTATACGACTATCCAGAGCAAGTTTTTGATACTCCCTGCATGAGAGAGAGGAAAAACAAACAAATTATAACATAATCGATGAATTCTGGAAGAGGAAGTTGGGGAAAACTACACTAAACAAGATCACAGATATCTGTGGAATAACCTCCATGATAGAAGGAACATACCCATTTTGGCATTCGGGCTCTAATGAGCATAGAGATTCTGAACCATACGAAACGGCATGGGCCATGCGCATCTGTTGAAGCTCTGGTATAGTAATCTCTACTATCTTAACCATAAAACAAGGAAAGTTGAATTGTGAAAGAACTTTGCATGGTTTGTTGAACTTAAAACATTGAAATCTTACATGTAAATATGTAATTGATAAAGGAAAGTTATCGTAAGTTGGAAGAATTAAGTTGTAATTGGATTCATAGACTTACTTCACACCCATGCCTCTCTGATAATGATGCAAGAGCGTTTCCACACACATCGGATATGTCAATGGAGTTTACGTCATTCAACCACTGGACAAGTGTTGCACGTTGTTAACATTTGATACTCATTCAGATAGCATGGACCTTGCTGGAAAAAAAAGGAGCGAAAAACTACCTCTGTGTACTTGCCTAATCGCATTGGGAAGCCAGCAATTGAACTCTCATATGATGACAAATTTGGCAAGCAAGGGATGAGCTGCATAAAACAGGGGATAAGATTATAGTATATACTCCCTCCGTCCCACTTTTATTGTCCCCCAATAAATTTTGTTAGATTTAAGATAGGTTGGATAAATGTAAACTTTTCCCCTATATTCAAGGTGGACAATAAAATTAGACGGAGGATGTATAATAGAATACTACGTATCAGACTTGTGAATCGCAATTTTTTACCGGTCTTGAATTGATTTTATCAGCAGGAGATGATCCCAGCATTGCAGCATACCTATAGAAAGAAATCAAGAAATGTTACTCTTGTAGCATTCACCCACCAAAAATGTGAGGATATGTGATACATGATCTAATTAGGCCATAACCCTAAATTAACAGTCATTTTTCTACACATTAACGATGCTTGTATACAACATATATGGGTGAAATGATAGATCTCAAAGAATAAGCAGGAACAAATAAGCAAGTCACCTACACCAGCATGACATCATCAACACTTGACGCTATTGGTCCAATAACTTCTACCGTCCCGGGACCACATATTGTTCTGCAAAAGATCGTTAACATTGTGAAAACAAGAATTCTGATAATGTAGTAGTTTAAAGGGATCAGAGCACTCTTTTCATGAATGATAAAGTCGTAAAACTCACCCTCTCATATCAGTTCGACCATATGTCGTCTTCAATCCTACTATACCACAAAGGGACGCAGGAATTCGAATTGAACCTGCCATTCAAGATGAAGTTGCTTTAGTGGTTCAGAGTAGAGATCCATATTAAAATCCTACTCAAAGTTGGAACAACCTCCACCATCTGATCCAAGTGCAGCAGGACATATTCCAGAAGCTACAATAGCTGCAGAGCCCGATGAAGATCCGCCAGTATACCTTTGCGGGTCATGCGGGTTTCTTGGTGTCCTGTCATGGGAAAATTAATCTCAAAAAATACTCTTAGCTAGGAATATGAAAACAAGTGTATATCAACTGCAACCTCCTAGATCCTAGAGAAACCTTACCCATGATGTGGATTCATTCCCGTGTCTCCCATTCCCAATTCATGCATGTTGGTCTTTCCAACAAATATCACCCCACAACTTCTTAACCTAGATACAGAAACCCCGTCCTTGTTAACAGGGCGTACCTCATGCAGCCATGTTGTTCCACCTGTTGATCTCAATCATAAAATCATAAGTTTACTCGTTTCTAAATATTAACTTCCAGTCAAAAAAAGAAAATGCAAGCAGATTTACCTGTTGTTGGATGGGGATAGCAATCTATGTCATCCTTAACTGCCATGAAAATTCCATCCAAAATTGACAGAGGATTTCCTGCAACCCCATCCATATGAAGTGAGCATCAACTGGCTAAATATGAATATTAATAATAATAATCAATACCTTCATTAAACCTTTGGGTAGATGCTTCAGCCTGCTTTCTTAAATGCTCAGGATCAAAAGAGATCAATAAAGGTATTTGGGGGACCATATTCTTGCATTCTTCCACTGCCGAGATAACATGTTCAGCAACCTATACTTGCCGCTTTCAGTACAAGTAGATAAGGCTAAAGAGCATGACAGTTTCTGGAAACCTACCATTGAAGGTGTTGTAAGCCCCAACAAGTAAGCATGTGCATAGTCGCGAATTTTCCAGTAATGGAAAGAAGAAGTTGATTCAGAGTTCAAACTGCTAGGAGGATCATGACGTGGAAGACACCGTAAAGCTGATTGAACTCGATCTTGAGGTTTTGCTTCTTCTTCAAGACTAACCACTCCAGCTTCTTGTTCTATAAATCATTAGTCAAACAACCCAGTTACATATATGGATGCAGGCTTTTAGGTCTGTCCTCACTTTAAGACCTCTTGAAGCTATGAGTTTGTAAAATATTATTCTGATCATGTTCATTTTTTGACCTAAGCCCTCCAATGCTATTTTGATTATGATCCAATTATATCATTATAACACGAGACTCTGTTATCCTGCTAGTCATCTAACATTAACATACAATGAGAATTATATATCATGCATTATATTTACCTCAATAGTCAAACAATATTTATAGTTAGCTAACAGGATGAGTAATTCATATCATAAAAAATGGAAAATAAAAAAGGGGTTAGCAGTAAACCTTGAGGAGGAAACTCAGGTTTAAACATCGGTGGCTCTGGTATCACACTTTTCCTTAAAAACTGTTGATTAATTAAATAAACACAAATTAGCTATAAACATGTATCATATATAACATAATTTACATACAATTTTAAAATGAAAAAAAAAGAAGAAGCAAAAATAAACATAGACCTCATTCATTTTGTTGTCTTTTTTGATCAAGTGATGAATAATGAAAGAACCAATGAAAGGAGCTTCAATCAACTTAGCAAATAGCTTGAGTGACAATCCAGTCAAACGTGGAGCTGCAATCGATACATATACATACTCGATATCTACATTAATTTGCAAATATAACATATACAATTATAAATTCGTTTTATATAATAATGACCTTGGAGTTGTTGTAAATCGTATCTGTGTGCGGTTAAATGAAGTTCATTTGCTGGAACCATAACGATCTTCTTGTTGTTGGCAACTATCATTATTAAGCTTATCGATTGATAAATATCAAGTTAACAGAAAGAAATTTTAACGAACAAGCTATGGTTTGGTAATTGGTGTGATGAGTTTTTTTTAGTTTAATAAAACAAATTAAATTAATGAGCAGTATTTAATTCGATTATTGTGTAGAGTCAAAGTATGAAACAGACGGGGAAACCACCGCTGTCTGTAAAAATATATAAAATTGTTGTTGTATACTCCCACATTTACATTTACACTAGTTTATTTACCCGCACAAAATTACACATGGCTTTGATTAATAAGACTACTGCCTATCATTCCGCTCTTCGTTCCGTTCTTCTTCTTCCCGAGAACGACGCCATAGGCACGGCACCATTCTTAGGGGCGTCTCTTCGGGTTCATCATCACAGGAAAGACCGGAGGGAGACGGAGCATGGTGGGTACCTTCTTTTTTCTTCAAATGCAGCAGCACATTATTTTTTGGAGGAAGAAGGTAATGATTTGAAATAAAATTGTTTTCTCAAGTTTTTTTTTTTTTTTTTTTTTTTTTTTTTTTTTTTTTTTTAAGGCAAAGGAAAAGAACGAGAATGAAGATAAGGGAAAGTTTCAATGCATTTTTGCTTTTATCATCTTCGTCTCATATTTAGAATGATTATGAAGGAACTTTCATTTCCTTTATTTTTTTTTCCAACTTATGAACACAAACATCATGATTTAGCTTCCCTCATTTTCTTTTTTTTTTCTTTATTCCTTTCTCTTCTTTTCCCTCTAGTTTTTAACTCGAGAACATAGTGGAAAACAAGATTGGGAAAGAAAAGTGCGGACTAGGTTTTATAATTTGGGCCAATGGTAATGTACTTAAACAACGTATTTACAAGAATAATATACGGAAGCTAAATTTTCAATTAGTTAAGATATTTTGAGTATCCAGGAGATTCAGATGATGAAAAGATATAACCACAACCGATTATAATATGATCTTCCAAAAAAAGAGAAATAAGATTACCTAAGAAAGATAATTAGGAGAATCTCATAGATGAGATCGTCACGAAGCAACAATGGAGATGTTCAGAGAGAGTATAAATCAAGAACTTGAGGGGAGCCGTGAGGTACTTTACGAAGGTGAGCATCAGATGAATAATTTGTGTCACTCGAGTACATGAAGAGGAATGAAGATCAGAAGAGAAACTTAATGAAGTTTTAAAGACCGCGACGAGAGAAGGAAGTTGTATGTATGCAATATCTAATCAACGTGAACGAGTGTGAGACGAGTCACGATAGGAATGGAGATTGTCAATAAGAATGATGAGCACTCTTATTTAGACAAAACTAAGTCCATGACTTATGGAGAAACTAACAAGATGGTTAGATGGGTGATTAGAAAAATCATGTCATTTATTAAATGGCTCACATCCAGTTGTTTAAGATATGGATGATAGAAGGGACTAAGAGCACGATGAATGAGGAAGACACGAACTATAAGTGATAATCATTAACACACCATAAGGATCTGCATCAAGTAATACCTAAGCTTCATAGATAATGGCAAGGTCGTTATCCTACATACGAAAAAAGACTTAGAAAGACGTGACATAAATTCAGCAGATTGTACAATTATCAAGACACGCTTATGTAAAGATGATAAAACAAAATGAGTCATTATAGAATGATTTAGAGCTTGTATACAAGATTGGGGAGATGAGAAAGTTGAAGAGAAAGGGCTACGCATATAACAAATTAATTTTTTTAATAGTTAAGCATGCTAATGGAGCTTGATGGCATTCATAAACTTTTTTAAGTTTGCTATTAGTGGAAGTGAATGAGAAGAGTGTGATACCACTCTTAGAGCTTGGAGTGGACGAGAATGAGAAGATGATTAAAGACTCCATAGAGACTATCATTAGAGAGGAATAAGAACTCAATTGTCCACATGAGATTATAAAGGCGATAACGGACGAGGTTGTCCACATCAAAGAGAAGAAGAAAGCTGCTCAAGACTAACAAAAGTTATGCTAATAAGAGAAGTAGAATATTGTTAGAGTTTCAAGTGAGAGAAAGTCACTTATAAAGATTCAAAAGTATACATGAGTTATAATAAAGAAAATGATGAAGCTACACACAGACCAATATTTGGCAAGAAAGCAAGATCGTGACTAGTTGGCCGTGGGTTAAACAAATCGAGTAGATTGGATATAACCACGTTACTTCTGTGTGTTTGTTTGATTCTTGTACAATCTTAATTGCGTGTTTGCTTGTGTTTGATTCGCTTATTGTTTATGGGTATAGTCTTGTGATTATACGTTCTTGTTTGGGCTCATAATTCCTAACAAGTGGTATCAGAGCTCGTGGTTCAAGTTATTGGGAACAGTAGAGAATAAAAGCAAGGTTAAGATTGATAAGTTTGATGGCAGTGATTTCGGCTAGTGGAAGATGCAAATCGAGGATGTTTTGTAGGATGAGCGAAAAAACTGAAAAAATCGAATCGTAACCGAATAACCAAAATAACCGACCGAAAAAAACTAGATCGACTGTAAAACCGAACCGTGAATAATCGAACCTTTAATAACCAAATTATTTTGATTCGATTCGGGTTATACGTAAAGATCAAACCGTTAATAACCGAACCGTTATTTTTTCGATTAATTTAAATGTTTATATTTATTTAGTATTTTATATACAATATTGTTAATAGGGATTAGTACAGGAAAATGTATTTAACTTTAGTCCGATCTCTATAGTGTGTACCCAACTTCGTTTTAGTCTATTGTGTGTATCAACCTTTCAACTTGGTCTATTGTATGTATCTAATATCTAATATGATAACGTGGCAACCATATAATGTGCCACGTCATATAACACGTCAATGACACATCATCAAAAACGGATGCCACGTCAGTCGGATACACACAATAGATCAAAAGGAAAGGTTGATACACACAATAGACTAAAACGAAGTTGGGTACACACCATAAAGATCGGACTAAAGTTAAGTACATTCCCTGCACTAATCCTTTGTTAATATTACTGTACATCTATAATTGTAGTAATTACAATAACTAATAAATTAGTGAAGATTAATTTCTTTATCATATATATATATATATATATATATATATATATATATATTATGCGATAGATTATATATAATTTGTACAATATCATTTATCAAATACTCCATCAATCAATTTTGATGCTCTAGTTTATCCATAATTCCTAATTAACTAAACTAAACACACTTCATGACTGTAGGAGATATTTGTTTAAAAAGAAGATGAATAGATAATGCTTGTGGATCATACAAAATGCTAAAAGAGAACAAACAAACTACATGACTGGTACAGAAGAATTAAAGGGCTAAGTGTCTTAAAATGTATCAAACTTTGTCAAAATCTCTATTGTATGTATCAACTTTCAAAACCTTTATCGTATGTATCCAACTTTTGATTTATGCGAATTGTATGTAATTTTTCTACGTGGCTTTTCGTGTGAATGCCACGTGGGTGCTATATATGGATGACACACCAGTCAAATTACATACAATTAGCAATAATCGAAAGTTGGATACATACGATAGATGTTTTTGAACGTTGATACATACAATAGATATTTTGACAAAGTTTGATACATTTTCAAACACTTGTCCCAAAATTAAAATTGCATTAAAATTTTTATTTTGATCAAAGTTTAAAATTCGATTATTAATAAAAAATAACCGAATAGAAACTGAATCGTAATCGAAAAATTGAATCGTAATCAAAAAACCGAATCGTCGAGAAACTGAAACCGAGCGGTTTTGATTATTATAAAACCGAATTATGCTATTATTCTGGTAAGGTTCGTCTAGCGGATGGAAGGATACTTTCTGTTGCGGGTGTTGGGGTTGTAGTCCTCATAACTCACCTTGGTACAAATTGCGTCCTCAATAATGTGAGGTTCATTTCCACGTGTTCTAAGCACATATCATTGGTATTGGATGTATCGTTAGGTTGTGCTGTCACACCCCGCTAAAGCGGAAACACGAGGTGTAACGGACAAGGGATACACAACGCAATCGATATAGGATAAATACCATACATATAAGTTGCCTTAGAGGCATCAAAACATTACATCAAAATAATTCATTGTTACAAAGAAAATTTTAAACAAGTTCAACATTGTTCTAGTCTAAGTTTCATAAAATAAATCTTTAATAAAATGCATCCATGCACGTGCCCTCATATGATCCGACTTACCGACACTCTCCTGAAAAGCACGATAAATAAAAATGGTCAACTATGGCCATAGTTGGTGAGTTCACAGTTTAATGTTACAAATAATACAAGTAAAAGTTTCGTTCACAAATGAGCGAAGTGAGAATATTTGGTTGCCTAATTTCTTGTTGCGAAGAGGTTGGTTGTATATCTATACGGATGTTAATGCACTTGAGGCCACTACTAAACCGATTTCCGACTGAGGCTTGCCCCATATGCTCCATGTTCTATCGGTAACATGAGTACTGGTGATATTATGCACTCACGTTGAAGTGTAAGTGAGGGATGGTCTAATAGCGCTATCCATAAATATCCACGGCTCGTAACAACGAGTTAATAAGTAGTGTGAGGAAAATTCCGAGGACTTTTGCACGATAGTACCCAAGCATAACAATAGTATATACACCAATTCGCATGTGTAGCATAATAAAAGTTTAATGAGTTTATAAAACATGCAACCAAATTAGCTAAATCATAAGATCATGCTTTTCACCCCAAAACAGTAAATGGTAAAAGGGGGCTGTGAAAACTCACCTTTGCGAGTTAGAGTTCGGTTACAACTGAGATCAAGGCTATCCTCAAACAAAAATCCTCCTAACCGCGACCTAGTTCAAGTACAATATATATTAATGTCATTGTGATATGCTTAGACATATAGAAGGTTAACAAGTTTGGTCACCCACTAGGCAAAAACGAAAGCTGTCCAGATTTTAATGGTCACTTCGTGAGACTTTTTCATCAAGTTTAAAAAATGAATTCTGAGCAAATCCTTAATACCCCTCTAAATACTATGTCATTGGTGCATTATCAAATTTTATTGTGATTTTTGGAGGTACTTAACCCATGCAATTAGTTTCTCACATAAAATCTCATCAGTCCTAAAAAACTGATGGACCAAGCTGTGATCATCAACCATTTGGGAGTCGAATCCTTTGAGTTAGACCATAAAATTTTTACACAATGAAGTTAACATACTTAGCTACTTCAAGAAAAAAAATCATAATTTTTCACGAAGAATACAAGGAGATATGGTCGTCTAAAGTTGGGTAAAGAAATCTGCCCAGGAATGACAGATTCACCCCTTTGTCATCCAACCACCGTTTGAAGACCCAAATCTCAATATTTTTGCATGAGACCAGTTGGGTTTGAAAGATAACTCAAAAATCTAAATCTCAGAAGAAAAATCATCACTTTTGATGGAGTAATCATGGAGATATAGCCTTCCAAAGTCGGCATAAAAATCCTTACAGAAGGCTGTCCAAGTCTCATACTTTACCAAAATGCACTTATTTTCCCCATAAACATAAATATTGGTAAAAATCCGAAAATAAATCATTTGAGCATCTTTTAAGAGTGTTTTCATGGACAAAATATATAAGAATCAAAATAAACTAAAACCCGTTTGCATGCATGTAAAGAAAAACCTTGAATCTATAATGAAAATCGAAGTGTTGGTGCAAGATGCAAATGAACCATCTTGCACCCTTAATTACCTCTAAATTCTGAGATGTTAGGGTAGCGAGTTGAACTTGTTCCAGTGGTTTAAAGTCGATTATCATGTTCTTGTATGGAAGATTAAAGGAGAAAAGTGACGAAGGAGGTGAATGTATGGAAGGAAACCATATATATGTTTTTGGGGAGGGAAATAGAGAGAGTATTGTGGGTGTTTTTGGGAGTAATCTGCAGAAAGTGAAGAAGAAGAAAAGAATAAAGTGTATAGAAATGATAGGTGGAGGTGAATGGTTGAGTGTTTGAATGGAGGAGTGTGCAGGTGGTTTATGGGGAGTGTAAGATATTTGATTGTGTTTTATGGGAAAGGGTGTTGCTGGCAGGTTTTTTGACAGAAAAGAGGGGGAGGTTTTATTTAAATTTTTCTTTGTTTGTAAAAACATTTAAACTTAAAATTTTTGATGCCTAGTTTATAGTACGCATACAACTGGTGCGTCCGTGTGTTATATTCAGAAGAGTTGATACTGGTAAAGTGGCCGATTTTTCTGAGTGTGGGTAACACTTAAATAAAAATTAAATATTTTAAGCATATCACTGACATTTAATTGTCACTAAATTATACTAACACTACCAGCAGAAACTCCATCAGTAGGAATTGAACTAGCAGCACCAACTGGTGAAAGCACAGTAGAATTTGAACTAACAGTAGTAACTTTGAACTAACAGTAGTAATTTTGAACTAACAGTAGTAACTTTGAACTATCAGTAGTAACTTTGAACTAACAGTAGTAACTTTGAACTAACCGTAGTAACTTTGAACTAACAGTAGTAACTTTGAAAAATCGTGTTCAAAATTTTAATTATAGAATTTTAAGCTAAGTAATAACCTAAGATTTTGATGGTTGTCACATGTGCCGAGTCAAATTTTCTCCGTTTTTTTCCGTTGCGGCCCCTCGAGTCCAAATCTCGGGGACTGATTTTAGTCTCCCTAACGGTCCCTATTCGGCGGGGCAACAGGAGAGTGCTTCTCACGTGGTTGATCTCGATTGAGCATGTGGATGATGAGCGGTACCATATTAGGTTTGGCGACCAATAGTGGAAGGTTATCACAGTAAACAACTGAACATTGCCTGAAGTGTAGTCCTTGGGGAACTCGCATCGGATCCAAAGGATCCCTGTTGGTGCATAAATGTGTGTCAGTCAGTTGGTCAACATTTGTTCTGTTAAAGTAAATTAGTCTGAGTGTGTGAAGTATTAAGTTTGTATTTTCGAGTCTGTAAACGAAATGTAATTATAGAAAATACACAATTACTGTTCAGGCGACACAGAGCCTGTGTCGCTATAGCGACACAAAGGCTGTGTCGCAATGGGCTGGGCCTGCGACATAGGGCTTGTGTCGCAGGGTCCAGTAGGGTTTGTATAAATAGATAGTTAGAGTTTATGTTTTGGGTTGATCAAACCCTAAAGAGAGAGAGAGATACGGCAGAGAGAGTGGGAAGAGAGAGTTTTGTGATTTGTAATCGTTATTCTTCAAGTGTTTATATATACGAAAAGATTATAGAATCGTTGTGTTTGTGTTTACGTTTCAATTGCTTGATTGATTGTTTCCGCCTTTTAATTGAGTCAAACGACAAGTCTAGATCCGTGATTAAGGGAACCAACAAGTGGTATCAGAGCCTTTGGGCGTTTGTTTAAAGATTTGATCGTTAATTGAAATGTTTTCGGTTTGATTCGTGGTGTTTTTGGTGGTTTGATCAACGTTTTGGGTCCAATCAGTTGAATATTTAGCTTCTGGAAGTGTATTTCTGGGTTTGTTCATCAATTATCGTTCGAAATTCGTTAGGCTTTCGAAAATTTTCGATTTTTAGGGTTTTTGGAGCTGCTGGCCGCGACATTGCGACACTAGATGTGACACTAACTTTTGTGTCGCTACTAGGGTTCCTGTTTTGTATTTGTGCGACACAAGCTTTTGCGACACAACATTTCGCGACACAGCCTGCGACACAAGTGTGCGACGCAGACTGCGACACAACCTGCGACACAGCCTGCGACACTAACTTTGTGTCACATAAAAAAAAAAAAATTTTGTTCTTAAAGCGGGAAATTTTTCTCAAAAGTCTTTTGGCGGGAAATTTTTCGCATGACCAAATTTTGTTCTTAAAGCTTAAAAGTTCTTAATTTTGGTTTTGAAAAAGTTTCGTTTTACTCGTGCAATTTTTGATATTTTCGAACCATATTTTAGAGGGAAAAGTCAAAAGGACGAAATTTTGGTACATTTCTGGATTAAAATGTCGCTTAAAAGCTTTTCCCACTTACTAAAACATAACAATGAGATCGGTAGCACTAATAAACCTCCATTATTCACTGCCAATACTCCTTATGTTGAATGGAGAATACAATTTGAGGCATTCATCGCTCTCAATGATCCTGATATGCAAATATATTTAGAGAAAAGATATGAACGTCCTCTTAGAACTGGTGTTTTTCCCAGAGAAGCTCCATTTAAGCCTATCAAATCCATGAATCCTGAAGAACGCAAGGCTTATGATACTGAAAGGAAAACACATGCTGCGATCACCATGGCACTATCACAACCACTCATGAAGCAATTTAGACATCATGAGCTTGCATATGATTTATGGCAAGCCATTGAAAGGTGTTGCGGTGGAAGTGAGCAATATGAGTAGAATAAATTGCAGCTATTGAAGAAACAGTATGAGTTGGGCGATAATCAAGTTCTCATGGCTCACATAACGAGTAAATCTGAGGTACCCATTGAAGAGCCATCATCTTGTGTGTCTTGTATCAAATTGACTAACAAAGTTAACAGATACAGTGAGGATACTGAACGTCTGAATTCTGATTTAGAAAACCTTACTCAGGAAAATAAAATTTTGAAAGATAATGAAAAGGCTTTTGATAAGAAACTAGATGCTGCGTTTTCTGACCGGAAAGAATTAAAAGCTAAGATTTTCAGTCAACAAGATGCAATTGATAGTTATATAAAAATGATTGCTTTACTAAGAAATGATCTTGCTAAAAAACAGTCACAAGTAGAAGACTTAAATCGAAAGCTTTCAAATTTTTCAACATCCTCACTGGTCTTTGACGAGATTCTCAAATCGCAAAGGACAGATACGAAAAGTAAGGTTGGTCTTGGTTACCACTATGTACCACCTCCTTCTGACTATCTGCCAATGCCTTCAAAGGATGCAGCCAAAGACTTTGTACCTACCTTTTAAAAGGTAGATACAAAATCTGTTGCTGAGTCAGTGTTTGATACAGCTCCAACTGTTAAAAAGCCTGATTGTGTTAAGGCTAAATTTGTATCTCCTGTGTGTGTTGAGGAGATTGTTGAAATGGAAGACTTAACTGAAGAGTCTGAGGTCAAGGTTGAAAAGGTTAATGTTAAGCCCGAAAATCATATACTTATTAATGAAACTGAACAAGTTTTAAATAATAGTTCAATATCAACCTGTTCAACTTTAAAGGCTTCTACATCAACATGTACGCATAAGTGTTCATGTTCTGTAAATGCCTCAACCTCTAAGCCTCCCTCAGTAAATCATCCATCGAAACAATTTGAGGGTAGTCATTGGAAAAGGCCGTATGTGGAACGGCGTTCGTGTTTTCGGTGTGGTCAACAGGGCCACATCATTAGGGATTGTCGGTTATTATCCCTAGATAGGTTTGGTAGAGGGATGCCAAGAACTTCCTTATTTAGAAATTCTTTTCAAAAATCTTTTTCAAGGCGTGGTTCATTTTCGCCTATATCTAGTTGTGCATCCAACTCTCCAAAACCTATGGCTAGAGTAAACAAAGTTGTGCCTAGTAGACCTGCTGTTCAAAAGCCCAACATTGTTGAAAACAAATCATCTGAACCTAAACGGGTTTGGAAACCTAAATCCACAAACAACACATCAATGAAATCAACTGAGTTTTTAAAATATCATAAACTCATTGATGTGATGGTTATGGACGATAGTGGACAACCCAAGTTAATCAAGGCTTGGGTGTCTCATAAGTACTAATGTTTGTTTGTGGTGATGCAGTCCGTTTTTTTTATAGCTAATACTTTTAGTGACTGCAAGGATGTGATCATGTGTGGTGATGATGTTTGAGCGAATGGATGATATTTTTGAAGTGAAACAAGGTGGTTAAAAAGTGCTAAAAGAATTTGAATTTGACTTGACATGTGACTTGAAATTTTTTGTTTTGTTTAATGTTTATTTACCTGTTTGTTTTTGTGTAAAGAATTTGCTGTTCAGGGGGAGAAATTTTAAAAATTCTAATTTAAAAAGTCAGAAAAATATGAACAGGCAAATTCTTGAAAAAATGCAACTGCCATTCTTTATACTCGTTAGTATTAAAGAAATGCAAAAGTTGCTACACTTCTAAAAATAGACGTTGAATTGTGTCTGTAAACAATTGGGGAAATGATAGTACATCAGAAGACATGCATAAAATGGAATTTTAAGATTTATGTTTGATGTGTCAGTAGATTTATCTAGCATACTTGAAATACCTTTTATAAATATTAGCTTCATCAAATGATGTATTGGTAGGCATTTGTTCTAAAGTTACTAAGAAGCTTAACTTTCAAAAATGAATATTATTTTATATAAAGACATATTAATATGTATGACATTAAGTTAAAATATTTTAACGCTTCGTCTTAATATTTGGATAATAAACATGTTATGATATAAAATATAGGGTCTTTGTATGGTGTTATCTGGGGGAATATATTAGGTGTCTCCTCTGTTGTATGAAAATACAGACCTGGTTTCATCTAATATATTCTTGAAAAGAACTTAGGTACGTAGTTTATATTAAATTATAGACAACCATTACGTACTCGTGGCATTTCTAAATTCTAAAATATAATGTACAAATGTACAAGAAAAGTTATAAAAAGATTGCCACGTACTGGTTTGTGTTAAACTATGGTACTTTGTTGTACGAAAGTACAGACCTGTACCCTCTAGTTTAATTGTTCAGACTGGTGTTGGTTCAACCAGAACTATTGTTTATGTGACTCTGTTGTACGAAAGTACAGACCTGTCACCGCTAACTTGGTTCTAAAGATACGTCCATACCTTCACCTTCTATATAGAAAATAATAACATGTTTTGAGTTCAAATGTATATTTTTATGTGATTTATATACTATAATATGCATGCTAATAATAACATAAGTGGTTCATCTCATTATGAGTTGAAATCATATGCTTAAGTACAAATGTTTAAATGGATAAAATATCAATAATCGTCTTGAACTAATCTTTATAACAGGTGATTTAAATATGCTAAGTAAATTTAAAGTGGACAAAAATACTGATAATCGAAATAACACTTACTATTTCCTAATAATTGCATGTTATCCTGATATGATCCCTAACCAGACCAAAACAATTCCTTCCCCAAAAAGATTGTTTATTTATTGCTTTCAGTATTTTAATTCTGTCTTATAAAGAAAATTAAAAATAAAAAATATTTTATTTCTGAGTTATTTTATTCAAGTTACATATCATGCTCATATTCAAAAGACAAAAATTGATGAGAGTTCTCCAAAGACTTTGAAGATAAATACTATTGGAGAAGCTATTGATGAAAGAGATGATGGTCAACGAAGTTGAAGATCTAATTGGATATCAGTCATATGAGACTGAACATCAAGACTTTTTGAAGACCAAGCTATCTCAATGGGGGAGTTTGTTGGTAAAGACTAATTGAAGATTATTTGACCAAGCTGCTGACATGGGGGAGTTTGTTGGTGCATAAATGTGTGTCAGTCAGTTGGTCAACATTTGTTCTGTTAAAGTAAATTAGTCTGAGTGTGTGAAGTATTAAGTTTGTATTTTCGAGTCTGTAAACGAAATGTAATTATAGAAAATACACAATTACTGTTCAGGCGACACAGAGCCTGTGTCGCTATAGCGACACAAAGGCTGTGTCGCAATGGGTTGGGCCTGCGACATAGGGCTTGTGTCGCAGGGTCCAGTAGGGTTTGTATAAATAGATAGTTAGAGTTTATGTTTTGGGTTGATCAAACCCTAAAGAGAGAGAGAGATACGGCAGAGAGAGTGGGAAGAGAGAGTTTTGTGATTTGTAATCGTTATTCTTCAAGTGTTTATATGTACGAAAAGATTATAGAATCGTTGTGTTTGTGTTTACGTTTCAATTGCTTGATTGATTGTTTCCGCCTTTTAATTGAGTCAAACGACAAGTCTAGATCCGTGATTAAGGGAACCAACAATCCCTGGTTAGGGTTGCCCGTCATAACAAATATTTTTTAGAGAGGTTTGGCGACCAATAGTGGAAGGTTATCAAGGGTAGTTTGGTGACTACTCTCGGGTATATATGGGGGACCTTGTATATGGTCGATATGAGGAATGATTAGGCGAGAGTGTAGGTTTTGGAATTCCTATTGAACTTAAGCTTTCTGAGATTGTTGAGAGATTTGGAATTAGTGGGAGTTTGGGAAGAGTTGAAACTAGTGGGGATATGATAATTTGGGGTTGAGTGGGATCTTTGGGGTTTCTACGGATTTGATTTATCATCTTGATGCCACTAGAGTTTTTGAGTCTTGACGTTGAGCCGCTTCGTCGGTCGTTTTGTCGATTCCTGTCGTGAGGGAACCGCGATCATCGAACGGCCACGTCGGATGTTAGTTTTAAATTTATAAATGCTGGTGACCTAAGTTTTACTAAAGCAATAACAGTAGTATGACCTAGGGTCGTTCTCAAGGGCTAATCGTATTGTGAAACAGATATGTCGGGAAGAACAGTTCAATTTAGTGATGGGTTTTAAAGTGGTTTGATTGGGGTTTTTTTTATGTTCGAAATTAAACTAAATTAGATAAGCAGTAAATAAAAAATGATAGGTTTAGATCAGATATGGATAGGAGTGCTTGTTATGATTTCGTTAGCATATACGTGGGATGATGCTTTTCAAGTAAAATTGTATGAAAACTTATCTAAGTATTTGTATCTTTCCAAACTTAAATGTTTGCAGTATAAACACTAGCACCCTACTATCCGAATACCCGAACAGTATGTCACTGAGTACTAGGTTATCATGAATACTATCAGATCAGGCTGTTTTGAAACTCCCCTCACCGTCTCTTAAGAGACCAAGTGACCCTCTAGGGATATATGTATCCGGGGTGCAGGAATGAGGCAACAGAGAGCAATTTATTCTCTGATCTTTCTTAATACTAGAGGGGCATCTAAGTTAGGCAAGGCATTTAAGAGCAAAAATAGGATTGTGGTGGCTGTTGACTTTACACTAATGGCAGTAGTTTATTCTAGAGCTGGGTGTGACACCCGACAAATTAGGACAATTATTTGAGCCTAACAATAGTGTAATTACATGTATTTAGATATATATATTAGGCTAACTACTTGTAACTACTTGTATATATGTATATACACATACGTAATTATTTGCAATTACGCGAAACGAACGGACTGAGTCCGACGATCTATACGGCGTTGGTGATAACTTTTCATAAATAATGTAAACCTATTTTATAAATTAAATAGTAATTATTTACCCTATATTATTGTTATTAAATAATAATACGCGAAAAACTAGACGTTTTGCTTAAAACGTAACAAACGCAACGAAAACGCGCGAATCGCGCCCGACACCCGAACGAAACCGACAAATATTTCAAGAAAGTTCAATGAAGTATTGTAAATATATTGGTCAAATTAAAATAGTGATTTGTATCAAAAATAAAGCACAAAAGTTAAACGTTAACGATTTAATTTGTTTATGCGCGCGAATAACGATTAACCGATCAAATAACGTAACGCGGGCTTGAGAAAACAAATGTGCAAACCCAAGGACCCAATTGGGCCGCCCCAACTGAGCCCAAGGCCAGCCAAGAGGCCCAAAAATCGGCCCAAGACCTTAGCCCAAGGCCCACCCTATTTAATCATCATCTCCTCCCCCACTTCTCATTTTTCACACACAAAACACACACTTTTCTCTCAACTTCTCTCTACTCTCCAAATCTCTCTCTAAAATCTGCCCATTTTTACACCACCACCACCAAAAATCCGGCCACCATCACCACCCTCATCATTCACCATACTTCCAAGAAGAAATCAAGCCGAAGACGCAAGAAAACGAGCTCTCAACATCCCTCTCCTTGTGTTTTCATCCTCCTCTTTGTAAGAACTTAAAAACCCTTCTAAAATACTTCTATAAACATGTTAAAGGGTTCATATAACAAAGAAATGTCCAAAATATAACATAAAAACGTTTTTCATGGCTTAAAATGTTCAAGAACACAACATGCATTTTCGGACAGAAAAGTAGCTCGACTTTGAGAGGCTGTTTCTCCCTCAAAACTTGACCAAAATGGACGATTCAAAAGGCAAAAATTAAGTTTAAGAAGTTAGATTTCATTTCCAAGTGGTTTCATAACTTTTGGAGTTCGTTTGATACCCGAAACGATTTTTACAAAAACATGTGTTCTGGCTGTAAAAGAGGACAGAAATTTCACCTTTCTTGTTTTAATCATAACTCGAGATGTACACCTCCAAATGACATGAAACCACCGCCAAAAGTTCACAAATTTCGTTTTGATGATTTTGTCTAAAAGTGTACGCATTCTGCCCAGAAAACGAGAACATTTGCATGTGTCCTGAATGGTCACTTTTTGACCACAGGTGACAAATGTAATTTTTAAAAATATATACACCTACTCAAAATTGCTGTAAAAATTATATTAGTTAGTTAAGACATAAAGGAACAACATATATTTTTCTTAAATTCTAACTCGAACATTTGGAACCCGAAATAAAATGCGTAAAACCGACCTGTTTCAGGCCCTGTGTCGCAGAAGCCCAGTAGTCTGCGACACAAGCCTTTTGTGTCGCTATAAACCGAATCGTCACATTAGCGACACAAGCCTTTTGTGTCGCTATAAACCGAATCGTCACATTAGCGACATAAGCCTTTTGTGTCGCTATAAACCGAACCGTCACATTAGCGACACAAGCCTTTTGTGTCGCTATAAACCGAACCGTCACATTAGCGACACAAGCCTTTTGTGTCGCTATAAACCGAACCGTCACATTAGCGACACAAGCTTTGGTGTCGCAGAAACCCTTAGTGTCGCACCTGGCCCAAATTGGGTGCGACACTAACCTCTGTGTCGCTATTTTTAAACAAACAGTGGTAACCTGCGACACTAACTCCTGTGTCGCTACAAACAGTATTAACTAGCGACACCAACCCTTGTGTCGCTACCTCTAAAACCAAACAGTATAAACCAGCGACACTAAGACAATGTCGCTACCACCTAGAGTGTCGCAGTAACCTGCGACACTAACCTCTGTGTCGCTTAAAAAAATTAATCAAATTTATGTTTTCCCAAAATGTCACCAACGAGCCGTACATGTTTTCTAAACACAAACGATAACCAAACAATTGGACGTTTCTAATTGAGTGAACTAGCTTAGGTGGACATTAACCCTCCACCTACACGATTTACTTAAGTGGACATTAACCCTCCACTTACATAGATGAACTTTTGAGATCTACTTACACAACCTTATATGTTTAGGACGTTAGAAGGTTGCAACTTGGAACACATTGCATGCTATTTAATTATTGCTTGCTATTTGCTAAACTCAGGTGAGTCTTACAGCCCCACTTTTACTTTTACTGTTTTATATACTTTGGGGTGAGATACAAATGCTTAACTGTTTTTAATGAACACAAGTACTCGATTATTTTTACAAGATTGTATGAGTTGTTTTTAATCCATTAAAAGTCCTCAACACACATGGTTCGTTAACTGCGAAGGCGCGAGTGCTAGAGAATAGATCTATTATGGGAATGACACCCCTGTCCGGGTTACTAGCTATAACCAAGTTAAAAACGGGCACTCTAGTATTTGTCATAAAGGTGTTTCGGATTAGACACCTCCGGGAGGCACAAAACGGGTTAGGCTTCGAACCGTGGGCTCATGGCAATTTCGGAAACATTAATTTTGTTTACTTTATTTGCTTGATTGCAAATCACGGATAAATCTTGTGGTTCATAACTATGTTTTTACTGTTAAACCTGTGAGATTCACCAACCGTTTGGTTGACCCTTTTAGCTTTGTATTCTCAGGTACTCAGCAATAGTAGGATTGCCCACAGGATTGCTAGCTACATCGAGTCGCATGCATTATACGTATATGAAAATGTTCGTATATTATTTTTGAAATATTTCGTTATGTACTAGAATCTTCAGGATATTATTTCGCAAACTCGAGGCCAATGTAAACTTTTAAAGTATTTCAATGTAACTATTTTTGTACTATTTTATAAACGTCTCATATAGAGTCGTTCGCTTTTTCCTTTGTGTTGTGATTACTTGATTAGTCACGCCCCGACCCGAACCGCTTCCGCTGTACAAATCAGGGGGTGTGACACTGGGAAATAACCAGGATGCGGTACATTCTTCAACCTTCGACTTAATAGTGGCTTCCATGTATTTGTACTACACCAAAAGGTGGTTCCAACGCTATACCAAGTATTCAGCCGCTTTACGGTCTTTCCGGTGCCACATACTTTTCGGTTACTCTAGAATAAATATTCCTATGTTTGTACTACAGTTCAACCATCTATGATAATTAAACAACCCGTTCACTTTATATTTCTAAAACCCAAGTAAATCCCTGATTGATTCACGGTGTACTATACGAAAGGTTTAAACAGTATTTCCACAGTTACAAAATAAGACCATACTTTTTAGAAAACATAGATAGGTAATTACCGTTTGATCAAGGTTCGCGACTCCTTGTCATAAAGGTTTTAACTACGTTTACTGGAGGAAAGGCGATAGTTTAATTTATGATCATAAATGTAAAGTTCAACAGCACACCGAGTTTTCAACGGTTTATTAGCATCACCCCAAATATTAACAAACTAACTACGTCATAACAAGCACATAAGCGAACTACTCACTAAGCATGACAACAAATCCTAGATCTAGCATTATAACAATAGCATGCATCATTATAAAAGATAAGGAAAAATATAACCGTGATTAATGCGTAGATTGAATAGATGCTGAAGATTACACGAACGGAACTCCGAAATATCTTTTACAATATAACAAATGCTCTCCCAAGTATTCCAACAATATTACAACGCTACCCCTACCGTTAGTCTGTGTTAAATATTAACTAAGAACTAACTATTTCTAACCTAAATCTCTCACTACTTAACTCTAGAAAGAGAAAGTAGAGAGAGAGTGTGTGTGAGAGAGAATGAAGAGTGAGTATGGAATGGAGAGTGAGAGGGTATTGAAATGATGAATGGAGGCTCCATATTGATAGGCAAAACCCTCAAGCTACCCGTACAAGTCCCGAAGCACGAAATACAAGCCCGGAACAGCACAGAAAGCACAAAATACTAAAAAACGGCATCACCGGAAGGCCAAGGAGGCCGTATACGGCACCTAGGAGGCCATATACGGTACCTAGGGGGCCGTATAACGTATCCCTAGGCCGTTTGGCTTTTTCCCCGTTGTTCGGCTCTTCGATCGTTGCTTGTTTCGCGTGTATCTTCTTTGTTTCTTGTCCGTTTGACTTGATTCTTTTGCCTATGTTCTCGAAATCTCATTACGCTTCTAATGACACCAAAATCATAGATTTTGGATATGAGTTGCTCATACATGCTCGGGATGCGTTCGGTTGATCTCTAGGTGCCGTGTCTTCTCCGTTCTCTATCCTTTTTCCATGGTTCTTGATTCTTCAAGATTGTAATTACCTATGAATCATAAAATAGTAGTTAGGGTATGTATATCATAAGGTAAATAAAAGTGGAGGAATCCGGCGAAGTTTATTTGCTTTGTTTCGCATGCTATTTAGACTGTTTTTAGTGATTTTTGCTGCGACGTCTGTTTTAGAACTACTTTAGTGATTTTTAGTAAGTAAACATTAGTTTAAGATGTTTTCACTAAATAATAGCTTGATTAGCGAGGAATAATGTAAGTAAAAATATGACCTCTTACGTTACATCAAGTCTTTAGTTATATCATCTCCAATGGCAACTAGGTTGCGACTGACCGAGTGGGTGAGCAAGATACTTTTATGAGAACCACGTTTGGTATTACATCCGTATAATGGGAGTTGGCTAGTTGAAAAAAGATTTGTTTTTATCGAAATCATGCGCATGTTCTACAATGTGGTCTTCTACTGGTTGGAAAGAAAGATAATGTATACGAAAGGATGTGTGGATGGATTGCTTGTGTAACGAGGGTGTTTGAGTCAAGTCGAGCTTCAACCGGTCTTCTCATGAGTTAGTGAGAGGGTATCGATCTAGAAAGAGGTCTTGGTCTGAGTTTAATATGGAGTTTGGTTAACTTGGTATCGAAAGTCTTCCGACTCAGCGAGGTCGAGCGGCGTGTCCCGATGGTGTTTCGGTGGTATGGGTTCTATTAAAGGGGTGTTTTTAGTTATGGGTTACTGGAGTTGGGTTAATTTAATCTTGACGTGGGAGATTGTTGAGTGTAAAGATCAGGTTGAAGAGTTTGGCCGATGGTTTCAATGTCGCGATGTGAAGAAAGGTAATCGAGATATGATCCTTTGAGTAGATTGGAAGATTGGTATTTTACTGATGACGTCGCAACACGATGGAATAGATTGCGATGCGATTAATGACTTTTGTTGGTGCATAAATGTGTGTCAGTCAGTTGGTCAATGTTTGTTCTGTTAAAGTTAATTAGTCTGAGTGTGTGAAGTATTAAGTTTGTATTTTCGAGTCTGTAAACGAAATGTAATTATAGAAAATACACAATATACTGTTCAGGCGACACAGAGCCTGTGTCGCTATAGCGACACAAAGGCTGTGTCGCAATGGGCTGGGCCTGCGACATAGGGCTTGTGTCGCAGGGTCCAGTAGGGTTTGTATAAATAGAGAGTTAGAGTTTATGTTTTGGATTGATCAAACCCTAGAGAGAGATAGAGATACGGCAGAGAGTGTGAGAGGGAGAGAGTTTGTGATTTGTAATCTTTATTCTTCAAGTGTTAATATATACGAAAAGATTATAAATCGTTGTGTTTGTATTTACGTTTCAATTGCTTGATTGATTGTTTCCGCCTTTCAATTGAGTCACACGACAAGTCTAGATCCGTGATTAAGGGAACCAACAAGTGGTATCAGAGCCTTTGGGCGTTTGTTTAAAGATTTGATCGTTAATTGAAATGTTTTCGGTTTGATTCGTGGTGTTTTTTGGTGGTTTGATCAACGTTTTTGGTCCAATCAGTTGAATATTTAGCTTCTGGAAGTGTATTTCTGGGTT
Organism: Gnaphalium uliginosum; assembly: GCA_963930675.1. NCBI lineage: Eukaryota > Viridiplantae > Streptophyta > Magnoliopsida > Asterales > Asteraceae > Gnaphalium > Gnaphalium uliginosum. The sequence goes on along the minus strand of OZ005680.1, from coordinate 70,913,746 downwards.
TGTTCATCAATTATCGTTCGAAATTCGTTAGGGTTTCGAAAATTTTTGATTTTTAGGGTTTTTGGAGCTGCTGGCCGCGACATTGCGACACTAGCTGCGACACTAACTTTTGTGTCGCTACTAGGGTTCCAGTTTTGTATTTGTGCGACACAAGCTTTAGCGACACAATCAGCCTTAGCGACACAAGCAACGACATAATTTTTGTGTCGTATTTAGGGTTTTCGCGACATAAGATTGCGACACCAGATCGGATTTTGCGACACTATCTTGCGACACTAATGTGCGACACTAAGGTGCGACACTAACTTAGTGTCGCTAAACACACAAAAAAAAAAAAAAAAAAGTCTTTTGGCGTGAAATTTTTCGCATGATCAAATTTTGTTCTTAAGCTTAAAAGGTCTTAATTTTGATTTTGAAAAATTTTCGTTTTACTCGGACAGTTTTTGATATTTTCGAATCAAATTTTGGAGGGAAAAGTCAAAAGGACAAAATTTTGGTATATTTCTGGATTAAAAATGTCGCTTAAAAGCTTTTCCCAATTACTAAAACATAACAATGAGATCGGTAGTACTAATAAACCTCCATTATTCACTACCAATACTCCTTATGTTGAATGGAGAATACAGTTTGAGGCATTCATCGCTGTCAACGATCCTGATATGCAAATTTATTTAGAGAAAAGATATGAACGTCCTCTTAGCATTAGTGTTTTTCCCGGAAAATCTCAAATTAAGCCTATCAAATCCATGACTCCTGAAGAACGCAAGACTTATGATACTGAAAGGAAAACATATACTACGATCACCATGGCACTATCACAACCACTCATGAAGCAATTTAGACATCATGAGCTTGCATATGATTTATGGCAAGCCATTGAAAGGTGTTGCGGTGGAAGTGAGCAATATGAGAAGAATAAATTGCAGCTAGTGAAGAAACAACATGAGTTGGGCGATAATCAAGTTCACATGGCTCACATCACGAGTAAATCTGAGGTACCCATTGAATAGCCATTATCTTGTGTGTCTTGTATCAAATTGACTAACAAAGTTAACAGATACAGTGAGGATATTGAACGCCTGAGTTCTGATTTAGAAAAACTTACTCATGCAAACAAAATTTTGAAAGATAATGAAAAGGCTTTTGACAAGAAACTAGATGCTGCGTTTTCTGACCGGAAAGAATTAAAAGCTAAGATTTTCAGTCAACAAGATGCAATTGATAGTTATATAAAAATGATTGCTTTACTAAGAAATGATCTTGCTGAAAAACAGTCACAAGTAGATGACTTAAATCGAAAGCTTTCAAATTTTTCAACATCCTCACTGGTCTTTGACGAGATCCTCCAATCGCAAAGGACAGATACGAAAAGTAAGGTTGGTCTTGGTTACAACTTTGTACCACCTCCTTCTGACTATCTGCCAATGCCTTCAAAGGATGCAGCCAAAGACTTTGTACCTACTTTTTCAAAGGTGGATACAAAATCTGTTGCTGAGTCAGTGTTTGATACAGCTCCAACTGTTAAAAAGCCTAATTTTGTTAAGGCTAAATTTGTATCTCCTGTGTGTATTGAGGAGATTGTTGAAATGGAAGACTTAACTGAAGAGTCTGAGGTCAAGGTTGAAAAGGTTAATGTTAAGCCCAAAAATCATATACTTGCTAATGAAACTGAACAAGTTTTAAATAATAAGGGCAAAACTAAGGTTGTAAATGAATCCGACTCTGCTAAAATCTTAAAGAAGGATTCAAGAGGAAAATCTTCACATATCTCACAATCATCTGTGACTAATCTGAAGAAAAATAAAATAATTAATAAATCAGTTAAAGAACAACCTTCAACATCAACCTGTTCAACTTTAAAGGCTTCTACATCAACATGTACGCATAAGTGTTCATGTTCTGTAAATGCCTCAACCGCTAAGCCTCCCTCAGTAAATCCATCGTCGAAACAATTTGAGGGTAGTCATTGGAAAAGGCTGTATGTGGAACGGCGTTCGTGTTTTCGGTGTGGTCAACAGGGCCACATCATTAGGGATTGTCTGTTATTATCCCTAGATAGGTTTGGTAGAGGGATGCCAAGAACTTCATTTTTTAGAAATTCTTTTCAAAAATCCGTTTCAAGGCGTGGTTCGTTTTCGCCTGTATCTAGTTGTGCATCCAACTCTCCAAAACCTATGGTTAGAGTAAACAAAGGTGTGCCCAGTAGACCTCAAGTCCAAAAGCACAACATTGTTGAAAACAAAACATCTGAACCTAACCAGGTTTGGAAACCTAAATCCACAAACGACACATCAATGAAATCATCTGAATTTTTAAAATATCATAAACTCATTGATGTGATGGTTATGGATGATAGTGGACAATCCAAGTCTATCAAGGCTTGGGTGTCTCATAAGTACTAATGTTTGTTTGTGGTGATGCAGTCAGGTTTCTAATCGCTAATACTTTTAGTGACTGCAAGGATACGAAGAAGGTTGATTTCAAGGTGCTTATGTGTGGTGCTGATGTTTGAGCGAATGGATGATATTTTTGAAATGAAACGAGGTGGTTAATAAGTGCTAAAAGTATTTGAGTTTGACTTAATATGTGACTTGAAATTTTTGTTTCTTTCATGATTATTTATTTGTTTGTTTTTGAGTAAAGAATTTGCTGTTCGGGGGGAGTAATTTTAAAATTCCGATTTAAAAAGTTTGAAAAATATGAACAGGCAAATTCTTGAAAAAACGCAACTGTCACTCTTTTTACTTGTTAGTATTAAAGAAATGCAATAGTTGCAACATTGTTAAAATAGACGTTGAATTGTGTCTGTAAACAATTGGGGAAATGATAGTACATCAGGAAACATGCATAAAATGGAATTTTAAGATTTATGTTTGATGTGTCAGTAGATTTATCTAGCATACTTGAAATACCTTTTGTAAATATTAGCTTCATCAAATGATGTATTGGTAGGCATTTGTTCTAAAGTTACTAAGAAGCATAACTTTCAAAAATGCATATTAATTTATATAAAGGCATATTAATATGTATGACTTTAAGTTAAAATAAGGGCAAAAATGTCCAAAATATTTTTCGCTTCGTCTTAATATTTGGATAATAAACATGTTATGATCTAAAATATAGGGTCTTTGTATGGTGTTATCTGGGGAAATATATTAGTTGTCTCCTCTGTTGTATGAAAATACAGACCTGGTTTCATCTAATATATTCTTGAAAATAACTTAGGTACGTAGTCTATGTTAAGTTATAGACAATTAGTGCGTACCCGTGGCATATCTAAATTCCCAAATAAAATGTACAAATGTACAGAAAAGTCATAAAAAGATTGCCTCTTACTAGTTTGTGTTAAACTATGGTACTCTGTTGTACGAAAGTACAGACCTGTACCCTCTAGTTTAAATTGTTCAGACTGGTGTTGGTTCAACCAAAACTACTGTTTATGTGACTCTGTTGTACGAAAGTACAGACCTGTCACCGCTAGCTTGGTTCTAAAGATTCGTCCATACCTTCACCCTCTATATAGAAAATACTAACATGTTTTGATTTCAAATGTATATTTTAATGTGATTTATATACTATAATATGCATGCTAATAATAACACAAGTGATTCATCTTATTATGAGTTGACATCATACACTTAAGTACAAATGTTTAGATGGATGAAATATCAATAATCGTCTTGAACTAATCTTTATAACAGGTGATTTAAGTATGCTAAGTAAATTTAAAGTGGACAAACATACTGATAATCGAAATAACACTTATTATTCCTAATAATTGCATGTTATCATGATATGATTCCTAAAGCAGACTTAACACAATTCTGTCCCCAAAAAGATTGTTTATTTATTGCTTTCAGTATTTTAATTCTGTCTTATAAAGAAAATTACAAAAATATTTTATTTCTGAGTTATTTTATTCAAGTTACATATCATGCTCATATTCAAAAGACAAGAATTGATGAGAGTTCTCTAAAGACTTTGAAGATAAATACTATTGGAGAAGCTATTGATGAAAGAGATGATGGTCACTGAAGTTGAAGATCTAATTGGATATCAGTCATATGAGACTGAACATCAAGACTTTTGAAGACCAAGCTATCTCAATAGGGGAGTTTGTTGGTGAAGACTAATTGAAGATTATTTGACCAAGCTGCTGACATGGGGGAGTTTGTTGGTGCATAAATGTGTGTCAGTCAGTTGGTCAATGTTTGTTCTGTTAAAGTTAATTAGTCTGAGTGTGTGAAGTATTAAGTTTGTATTTTCGAGTCTGTAAACGAAATGTAATTATAGAAAATACACAATATACTGTTCAGACGACACAGACTAATTGAAGATTATTTGACCAAGCTGCTGACATGGGGTAGTTTGTTGGTGCATAAATGTGTGTCAGTCAGTTGGTCAACATTTGTTCTGTTAAAGTAAATTAGTCTAAGTGTGTGAAGTATTAAGTTTGTATTTTCGAGTCTGTAAACGAAATGTAATTATAGAAAATACACAATTACTGTTCAGGCGACACAGAGCATGTGTCGCTATAGCGACACAAAGGCTGTGTCGCAATGGGCTGGGCCTGCGACATAGGGCTTGTGTCGCAGGGTCCAGTAGGGTTTGTATAAATAGATAGTTAGAGTTTATGTTTTGGGTTGATCAAACCCTAAAGAGAGAGAGAGATACGGCAGAGAGAGTGGGAAGAGAGAGTTTTGTGATTTGTAATCGTTATTCTTCAAGTGTTTATATATACGAAAAGATTATAGAATCGTTGTGTTTGTGTTTACGTTTCAATTGCTTGATTGATTGTTTCCGCCTTTCAATTGAGTCACACGACAAGTCTAGATCCGTGATTAAGGGAACCAACAACTTTGTGTCGCGAAATAAGTTGGTCGCGGTGCGAACTTGTGTCCGCCAGGAAACTTTTTTGCAAGTTTTTTCTTTATATAAATATAACCCTTGTATTTGTAAGCACTAACACCTCCGAAAATAATAAGATTTCTCTTTTGTTTGGTCGTGGATTAAACCAATCGAGTAGATTAGATATAATCACGTTAATTCCATGTGCTCGTTTAATTCTCGTACAAATCTTAATAGCGTGTTTACTTGTGTTTGATTCGTTTATTGTTTGTAGGGTATAGTCTAGTGTTTGTGGGGTAGAGTCTAATTAATGAATATACTTCTTGTTTGGGCTTATAAATAAATAACAAAAATTAGAATTGAGAACGAAGGAAAAGTACCACAAGCTTTTGTGCATAATTAAATTTCGTCCTCGAAATTTGTTTAGGGGGAAGAGTTGTAATACCCGAAAAAAATTGAAAAGTAAAATTTGTGTTCTAAAAAAGTTAGTGGGTTTGAATTAAACAAATTGTGAAGGATTGAATGTGACAATAAATCAAAAGTAAAGAGTTCTATTTGGAAGGGTACAATAGTAGTTTTCTAATTAAACCCCCACTTTCCCCTCATTTTTAAAATTAAATATCTAAAAAACGTCAAATCGTAATTTTTTTAACAAATTACACCATAAAAATCAACATTTTCTTCATTCCATTAGACATCTCACGTGGTATATTTTCGATGAATTTTTTTTTCCGTTTTTGGTTGGTTATAAAAATTGCAAAGTATAATATCACAAATGATAATATCTATATCACATGTGATATTTAGCTATTATCACATATGATCATGATAATCCCTGTTATCACATGTGGAGAATTCTTCACATAAATACTTAGCACACAATTTGATCTGAGAAAGTTTATACCAGCACACAGGTTTTCAGCATCAGCCTCAACGGGAGATTATTATGAGATTCACACTCTTCATTCATGGGAATTTAATTCAATTTTACCAATTGATAAAAAGATCATTAGTCCAGTTGATTCAGAGATTCGTACAAACAGTTATGCGCCCAACCCATCAGCTGCAGAGACGGTTTCTGTTCGTCATCGTGGACGACTTAAAGTAGTATTGGGTATTAGTCTTGGTCTTGGTGTCGCAATATGTGCTTTATTCATTGGGATTTTCATATTTGGTTCCTTGAAAAAGCCAAGGGTTATAAACCCCAAGAAAGATGATGAAAACATGTTTGGTGATACACATGAATTTGAGATTGATATACCAATAGTCACCAGATTCATATGAGCTACTGAGGAGTAAGCAATGATCTTCTTAAGATCGATCTGTCTTAAAGTGGTCAAGGAAGTATATATTATAGCAATCGCGCTTAAAGTATAAATGAAAGGAGTGAAACAAAGTGTCGCTTCGGGAAACATGGGTATTGAAAATCTTAAAAAGTCGTAGGTTCCCAATTTTAAAAGAATTCCCGCAGAAGAAGTTCACATACAAAGCACTTCGATTGCGACAAAGAACTTTTCAGAAAGAGAGAAGATTGGACGGGGGGGGGGTGGTGTTCAGTGGGGTTTACAAAGGTTTCTTGAAGGAAATGAATTCCTATGTCACTGTCAAGAAGATCTCAAGTGAATCAAAACAAGGAATAAAGGATTATGCATTTGAAGTAAAGACAATTAGCCGCTTGAGACACAGGAACTTGGTGCAGCTCATTGGTTGGTGCCATGAAGGTAAAGAACTCCTACTTGTTTACGAGTTCATGCCCAATGGTAGCTTGGATTATGATCTCATTAGAGTAAGTTGCTTGTTGACTCCGGAAATGCGATATAATGTTGCTCGAGGTTTGGCCTCATCATTGCTTTATCTCCAAAAGGAATGGGAACAATGTGTTTTGCATATAGGTATCAAATAAAGCAACATTATGCTTGACTCCAACTTCAATGCTAAGCTTGGGGATTTCGGATTAGCTAGGCTTGTTGACCATGAGAAAGGTTCGAAAACCACAATATTGGTAGTACAATGGGCTACATGGCTCCTGAATGTATCATCACGGGTAAGGCTGGCTATCAGATATTTATCGTTTCGGGGTCGTAGCTCTTGAAATAGCTAGTGGTAGGAAACCCATTAACCCGACCGCCAAAGATGGTGATGTCAGATTGGTTGACCATGTTTGGGACCTCTATGGAAGAAGAAAACTTAGTCAAGCAGCTGATTTGAAACTTGATGCAGATTTTGATGAGGGAGAGATGGAACGCTTGATCGTTGTTGGACTTTGGTGCAGTAACACTGATCCTAACGTCCGCCCTACTATAAAGCAAGCAGTTCAAGTTCTTAACTTTGAAGCACCGCTTCCCAACCTTCCAAAACAGTACCAACAACAATTTTTGGAGCGACGCTAGCCAAAATTTGGTCTTCAACGTCAATTATATCAGTGCAGGTTATGGGAGAGACTACAACATGTGTTCAAGTTCGAGTGATGAAGCCTACTTGTCCAAGCTAACCACTTCATCTTCAGCTTCCTCCTCAACATCCTTCGATTGTTTCACACAGTAACAAAACTATTGTTTCTCTTTAAGAAAATTGCATTAAGTGAATCAGGTACTCTAATTAGAAGTTCAAATTTCATTGCTATTTCTTCTTCAATTCTTTTCAGTATCCAGCCATAAAGTTATTAGAATATGTAATCCAATCTTTAGAATCCTCAACTCTAATGATATTATTTCAATTTTTTGGAAACTTTTTTTATGGGGAAATGCCAAAGCATTCACTTCTGATAGCTAGTAATGTATGAGATTTTGATGTTTTAGCTTTTGAAGATGTTAGTTAACTTCTACTATACATGTACTAGGCTGTCTTAATGTTTTTGAAATATAGAATAAAAACCATGTTTCACTGCTGCATTTCCTTTTAATTGTAACCAGATCTTATATCACCGGGCGAAAAAAAATTATCCATAGTTTTTAGAAAACATCACTAAAAACTAAGATACACCAATATGATATGTATAGTACGTACTTTTCGGTTTGTCGCTAATAAGTAATACCTATATATGCATGCCAATATGATACGTATAACACTTTTCTTGTAGTGTTTACACTTTGGAAATTGATCAGCAGATTTTTTTTCTTTTTTCCTTTACTGTGTCACTTTGAAAATTTTAAGTGGCTATCAGTCCCGTGGTTTTTACTCGCTTGAGAGGTTTTTTTCACGCAAAATATCGTGTGTTATCCGTTTTTCTGTTTTTTGCATTTATTTATTGACTTATACATGGTTGTGTGTTTCTTGATGTGGTGGTGATCGTTAGCGAGGTCGATCCCAGCGCCTTCTAGGTGCTCACTCAATTAGACCAGCAAATGTATCCAATAAACCAACAAGCTCAGCTCCTCAATCCCATGTAATTGTTGGCCCAACAGCTTCTGTCTACTCTGTTGGAAGTTCGCAGCAGGCACACCTTGCTTCCGTTCTCTCGGCTAGAAGTCAATAATAGGAGCTCAACAATTCTAATTGGATTATGGATACAGGTGCTACAGATCACGTTCATTCGGATGCAGGTTTACTTAAGTCTATTTCTAATAATCATGATACTCATTCTATTTTTGTTGGTGATGGTTCTTCAATTCCACTTCACCTAAATAACATGCTTATTACTCTTAAAATCATTAAAAACCTTATATCATTTCGTCAATTTACAACCGATAATAAATGCTCTATTGACTTTGATGCTTTTGGTTTTACCGTGAAGGATTATCACACCCATCAACCTTTGATCCGATGTGACAGCACTGGCCCTCTATATCCAATCACCTCGTCCACTCCTCAAGTCTTTACTGCTTCCAGCTCATCTCTTTTGCATCAATGACTTGGTCATCCCGGCGACCATGCCCTTCAACATTCAATTTCTCGTCAATTTATTTCTTGTAATAAAGAAAAGTCACGTGTTATGTGCCATCCATGTCAACTTGGCAAACACGTTCGACTTCCATTTAGTACTTCTCATTCTAGTGGATGATCTCCTTTTGATATTATACAATCTGATATTTGGACTTCCCCTATTACTAGCATTAGTGCTTTAAATTATTATGTTATCTTTATTGATCATTTTACACATTATATGTGGGTGCATCCGCTATACCATAAATCCGATGCGTTTAAAAAGTTTTTACATTTTACGGCATATGTCCAAAATCAATTTAAATGTACAATAAAATGCTTTCAGTGTGACAACATGGAGAATACAACAACACTGCTTTTCATGATTTTTTTGCCAAACACGGCATCCACTTTCGATTTTCATGCCCTCACACTCTCAATAAAATGGCAAATCTGAACATATGCTCCACAACATTAATAACACTATTCGCACTCTTCTGTTCCATGTACGTCTTCCTCCCACGTATTGGGTGGAAGCTCTTAATATGTCCACTCACCTTCTCAACATATTACCCACCTCGGCCATTCATAATGACACTCCTCACTTTCGTCTATTCAAACAACACCCCACTTATACCCATCTTCGTGTTTTTGGCCGTCTATGTTTTCCCCATCTCACCACTAATGTGTGCTAGATAGCGTTTAAAAAGTTATAATTTATGTTTTGGAATTATCAATAATATCACACAATACAGGCAAGAATACCCGATCGAAGAATAATATAGTTTTGGTAAATCTGAGTGTCGAACTCAGGGAACGATGTATTAAATTGAATTAATTAATTATCAAAAAAATAATAAGTAAAAGGGGTGCGTTATAGTTCTGTACGAACGTTTTTAAGAAACTAATATAAACTTAAATTAAACAAAATAATTTAAAAATAGATTAAGACAAATATGGATAAAGAATGCGTTTACTTAGACTTTTATACCCTAGATTCCAGTTATCATGTATGTTGAACCGTTGGATAATCTTATTGTGAATAAATCTTTTGTAGAAAGTAACTTTTATCAGGTTAACAATTCTTATAAAGTTCAGATAAGACACAAGACTCATTATGAATACACAAGAAAGCCTTTCTATGTGCTACCTACCTATTCTTTATTTAATTAAGCACTTCAGCCATTTATTGCGATTTATCCTAGCGACCTTGAATCAACAAGTATCTAATAATCGTCGTTTGACAATTATCACATTAAATAATGCTCAATAATTATTATTACTCTTAACCTATTGCCGATTAAAGCTACTAAGCCACAACTATTTAACAAGTTAAATAATTGCAAATAACTAATAAACCTAGACAAGACTACGTTACAGAAAAGGTTGATTAATCACGTTAAGTAATAATTAAAGATCAATTAAATAAGATGGATCTTACGGATAAACACAATAAACTTCATAAAATTAATACTCCAACGTAAACACACATTTAAACCTTCATCTAGGTTTTATTATCCAAGTAAACACAAATAGAAAATTAGCTCATAGCTACAAAAAAAAATTCATAATTAAACTCAAACAAAATAACATTGTTTAAAAAGAATAAGAATTGAAAACCTAACCGAAAACCCGAACAATTTTTGCAAGGGTTGAAAACCTTCAAACCCTAAACTTCCTCACTCCAAATTCGTGCTTAAACCTCTTCTTAAATCCCAAAGTCGAATTAGGCTTTGGTTATTTCGTATGGTGTATGGCTGGGGTAAAGCCTCTATTTATAGATTTGTAAACCGACATCCAACCGGCAGTTGGGCTTGAGCGATAAACCGACTTAAGGCCCGTTAGCCTCCAACCGGCAGTTGGGCCTTTCAACCGGCGGTTGGGCTCGGGTTCCGGAATATTCTTCTCGCGTCCAGCTTCAACTCCAATTCCTTTTTACACTTTCATCCTTTTTCTTCGATTCTTTTTCATTTTAAGTCCTTTTTCCATTCTTTTTCATATTCCAGCCATAATTACATCTATTTGCAAATATGAACTAAATAAGTATCTAAAATCATACAAATGCAATATAAATGAATTAAAAACAAGGATATATTATTAATTAAATATGTATTTATTTGATGTTATTAACCACTCCTCACAAACTTGCACCACGCTCCACACCGTGTATCTTTCTTGGATGTCCATCAGACCATCGTGGTTTCCGCTGCCTTGACCTTTCCACTCAAAAGATCATCATCTCATGTCATGCTATCTTTGATGAAACCGTCTTTTCCTTTGGCTCACTTACTCCTACAGAACCTCTATCCTACGAATTTCTTATCTCTCTTTCCCCTTCCTTCCATCCATCCTTCCAGCCGGCCTCCTTGGTGCTGTCCTCGGTAGATCACCCATCACCGGGCGATCCACCCTGATATTGCTCATTTTATACATGTTTTATGTAACACCCCGAAATTCGTTAAAATTGAAAGTTGTGTACTGTTATGCGACACAAGGGTTAGTGTCGCAGGTAGCGACACAGAGCCTAGTGCGACACAAGGCTTGTGTCGCAGTGTCGGGCAGAAAGTCGATTTTGAGGGGTTAAAAGTGTAAAATAGAGGGGTTAAACCCCACTTTTTGATTCCAAAACTTTCCAGAAGCTAGTAAACACCTCCAGAACGATTTGTATATGAGTTTTGAGATTTTAGAGAGAGAAAGCAAGAAAAAAATTGAGGTTACTAAAGATTTGATCTTTGAAAGTGTTCTTGTGTGTTTTGAAACCAATTCCAGGTAAGAGTTTGAGCTTATTACGTGCTTTATCATCTTCAGTAAATTTATTGGGTTAAAAGTGTGAGTTTTACCCAGAAAATTGTTAAAATCGAAAGCTGCTACTGTTCTGTTCGTCATTGCGACACAAGGGTAGTGTCGCAGCTTGTGTCGCAATGATGGTGTCGCGAGTTAATACTGTTGCTTTAGCGACACAAAGATTTGTGTCGCTAGTTTTCACTGCTGATTAGTACTGTTATTTTAGCGACACTAAGAGCTTGTGTCGCAGCTTGTGTCGCTAGTTTCTCCTGTTAATTGAATTGTTGATTTAGCGACACTAAGAGCTAGTGTCGCAGGTTGTGTCGCTAAAGTGTGTTGAGCGACACTAATCTGATGTCGCCAGAAGGTGTAGCGACACTAGAGGGTAGTGTCGCAGGATTAATTGATGTTTTAAATAATATTAATTATTATTAGAGTTAATTGGGTACGATCGCCTCGACAGGTATTTCGAGTAGCAGTTCGTAAATATCCGATCGTCGTCCTCGAGGTAAGTAGTAGGAGAGTAAAGAATATTAATTGACTAATCTGTCAATAATGCTAGTGTTATAAAGTTGTATTGAATAACTCAGTGTATCAATGAGTTGAACGGCCAATTGCTGAGTGAACAATTGTGCCCATGTATATATATGTTAAACGGCCTATTGCTGAGTGATCAATTGTGCCTATGAGGATGAGTTGAGAGGCCTATTGCTGAGTGATCAATTGTGCCTATGAGGATGAGTTGAGAGGCCTATTGCTGAGTGATCAATTGCGCCTATGAAGTCGAATTGAGTGGACAATTGCTGAGTGACCAATTGTGCTTGTGAGATTAAGGGAAAAGGGCAATTGCTGAGTGAACAATTGTGCCCATGTATATGTGAGTTAAATAATCAATTGCTGAGTGATCAATTGTGTCTAGCGGTATAAATGATGTGTCAAATTGCTGAGTGATCAATTGTGACAACTGTGTAGATGATAAATGTATGATTAAACAATACAGACATGAAATGTCTGGTTTATTGTATTGCTGTAACTGGATTATCCCTTTACTTACTAAGCGATGTACTTACGTATTGTTGTTTACCGTGTTGATAGGTATGCCTAAAGAGATGAAGGGCGGGAATTCGGGCAAGCGACCCGAGAGCTGCTAGTGATGGACTCATAGATCATGCTTGATATTAACATCTGATGTTTTGCGAAAAACAATGTATATATTTTGTGAATTATGTGGATATTACTTTATAATATATAAAATGTTGTCGAGAAATTAAATCGAGTATATTTTTTAAAAAAAAATGGGACGTTTCATTTTACTTCGGTTATTGTCGCACCCCCAAGACACGTGGCAGCGGAACGTAAGGTGTTGGGTTGGGGGCTGCGACTAAATCAAATATCACAACACAAGAATTACAACAAACGACCTCTATATGAGACGTTTCAAAAATCATTACATTTCGTAGTTACAATGTTTACAAATGTTTTGCCAAAAATAGAGTACGCATCTAGTACAAGATTACAACATATCATAATGCAAGCTAATCTATGTTGTTTGTGAAAAATATGCGACTCGAGCTATCTCCTTCCAAAAGCAACCTTACTGTGGTTGGTCTCCTGAGAAATACATACTAAAAGGTCAACATAAAGTTGGTGAGTTCATAGGTTTGTAAACAGTTGATATAAAATCGTATGGAACACAAGATTTTCGTTTGTATCATTCAACAATGATAAGTAATGTATTGCAAAAACCAAAATTAGGGTATATTGTTGCCATGAGCTCATAGTTCGAGCTTAACTGTGGTGTCGGGTCACAATCAAGTGCCAGGATCGGGTTGCCTCCCAACGACTGCCTAATCCAACGCTCGCAAGAAACAAATGATAATGCGTCCGTTTGACCAGTTAGCGCGACTAACCCGGACGGGGGGGGGGGGGGGGGAGTCAATCCCAAATAGTACTATTCATTAACATTCACGCTATATCGATACTAACAAACTATGATGTGGAGGATTTTCAGGATTAGTCAAATAACTCATGCAACCAATATATCGAGTTTAGTACTTCTGTTCACATAAAAATAGCAGTATAAAAGCAGTTGTATGTATTATCACCCCTGGGTAAATCAGTAAAAAGAGTCTATGAAACTCACCTGAGATTAGTATGCAAATAACAATTTGCAAATAGCAAGCAATGTGTGATTCCAAATGCAACCTTCTAACGCCCTAGACGTATAAAGTTGTGTAAGTAGATGTCTCAAAAGATCATCTATGTAAGTGGAGGGTTAATGTCCACTTAAGCTAATTGTGTAGGTGGAGGGTTAATGTCCACCTAAGTAAATCATGTAGGTGGAGGGTCAATGTCCACCTATGCTAGTTCACTCAATTAGAAATGTCCAGTTGTTCGGTTATCGTTTGTGTTTAGAAAACATGTACGGCCCGTTGGTGATATTTTGTGAAAACATAAATTTGATTAATTATGTTAAGCGACACAGAGGTTAGTGTCGCAGGTTACTGCGACACTCGAGGTGGTAGCGACATTGTCTTAGTATTGCTGGTTTATACTGTTTGGTTTAGAGGTAGCGACACTGAGATTGGTGTCACTAGTTTCCACTGTTTTATAGATAGCGATACAAGGGTTAGTGTCGTTAGTTTCCACTGATTGTTTAAGAGTAGCGACACTAAGGTTAGTGTCGCAGGTTACCACTGTTTAAAGATAGCGACACAGAGGTTAGTGTCCCACCCAATTTGGGCCAGGTGCGACACTAAGGTTCTGCTATGTTTTTCAAGTTCGAGAAAGTGGTCAAATGTGCTCGGTTTGACCCGAAACTTTTACATGACTCTTAAATATGTCTAAGGGTTGTAAAAATTTAGTTCTTACATTTTTAGTAAGTTCACAAGTGTCGGTTTTTATTTTCGTGCAAAATCAGTCCACTTCTTATATTTCCAGAAAATGTACATTTTTGTTGGCTCGATTTCGAAAATCATAAGTCCGAAATAAAATACAAGAAAAATCATAGATGTTCCTCTACGTCTTGACTACTTCCAGTAATTTTCCTAGAATTTTTAGGCAGGTCTAAGTATTTTTAAATATTATGTTTGTCCTCTGAGGTCTAAAATTGACCAATCTGGACACATGCAACAAGATCTAATTTATGGGAAAAATCTACACATTTTCCGAAAACGTTATCTAAACGACTTTTGTACCTAACAAAATTTGTGAAATTTTGGCGGTGGTCTCAAGTTATTTGGAGATGTATATTTCGAGTTATGATTAAAACCCCAAGAGTCATTTTCTGACTTTTCTAGGCAGATTATACATGTCTTCTTACAAAAATTATTTAAAATAGTAAACGAACTCCAAAAATTATAAAACCAGTTGGAAATGAAAGCTAACTTCTTGAACTTGAGTTTTCTCTTTTGAATCATCCATTTTCATTAAGTTTTGAGTGAGAAACACTTAGGTGAAATTCGTAGTATTTCCTGGACAGAAAGTGCATGTTGCATTTTTGTAAGTTGATGATGATGAAAAACGTTTTTGATAAGGTTTTTGGACATGAATCTTTTGAGTGAACATTTTAACATGTTAATCAAGTACTTTAAAGATAGAATAATCTTCCTTACAATGAAAATGGAAGAAGGAAAGGAGGAGGTGTTGTAGAGCTTGAATCCTTGCAATAATCTTGAAGCTTTGAAGTGGTGTTTTATGGTGGTTGTGTGGTGATCAAAGGTGGTTTAGAGGTGGGATTTCTCCAGATTTTAGAGAGAGAATGTGAGAGTTTAGAGAGAGGCTAGAGAGAATTGAGAGGAAAATGTGTTGGTGCATATTTGTATGTCTGTCAGTTGGTCTTAGCTTGTAATAGTTTGTTATGTAATTACGACGTTTTGTCCGTTATAAGAAATTTACAAGTTATGTTTTAGGCGACACAGAGCCTGTGTCGCTTATGCGACACAAGGCTTGTGTCGCATGAGCTGACTGTGCGACACAAAGCTTGTGTCGCAGGTCAGTTTCGTTTTGGCTATAAATAGAGAAGTTCGGCCTCATTTGTGAGGTTGACGAATCCAGGGTTTCAGAGAGCATTTGTAAAGCATTTCAGTGTATTAAGCTAATTGGCAAATATATCTATATACAAGTTGATTTGCATTTGATTCGTTTGTGTTTTACGTACTTTATACAATCGTTTGAATTCCGCCTCTCGATTGTTTGTGTTGATCCGGTTAGGTCCAAGACAAGGGAACCTACAAAATGTAAGTAAAGTGTGTTTTTGCAAGAACTGTAAATGGTGGTATGAGGAATATAATGATTAAATTTTGCATGAGAGGGGAGAGGGGTGGCACATGGGGGGCCGGCCAGGTGGGGCCCACATGGTGGGTGTGTGATTTAAATTTTCGATTTTCAGACTGTGTTACCTGCTGTGATCGTTTACCCGTTTTTCGTGTTAAATCGTTAAATCGCCTAACGTTTCTTTGAGTTGTTTTTAACTAACGATTGGATTGATTTATTTTTCGATTGAAGTATTATTAAAATACTTTATTTTGAGTTAATAAAATATTTATTGACCTTTGTTTGGTTGCCGAATTCGATTCGCGCGTTTTCGTTGCGTTTGTTACGTTTTATTCACAACGTCTAGTTTTTCACGTATTATTATTTGAAATAATAATATAGTGTAAATAACTACTATTTTAATCATAAAATAGATTTACATTATTTATGAAAAAGTTATCACCAACGCCGTATAAATTGTCGGACTCCGTCCGGTTGTTTCGCGTAATTACAAATAATCACGTATGTGTATATACAAGTAGTTACAAGTATTTAGCCTAATCAAACACTAAATACACGTAATTAAGGTTCTAGCTTGAGGTATCATTACTCTAAAGTTTCGGGTGTCACGGTAATATCCCTATGTTATACCTTATTTATCCATGAATTCATGAACTTTCGATGCCTTTTACATGTTGTATTCATTTCCGGTCTTATGGTGGAGTTGGGAAGAAAAGAAGCTAAATCCGAACCTAAAGCAAGGAAATTGTTCAAAGTCTAAGGAATTCAGGAAGTTATCACACCCGTGAAACTTCTATCACATTTTTGACACATGTGTTGATCAGATTGTTGACTGAGGGTCGTCACACCCGTGATGGATTTCATCACAACTGTGGTGACAAGCGACTTTCACCAAGTTCGCCCTTCCTTTTAATTAAAAAGTAGGGCCTAACTTCTATATTGGATGCAAGGAACGGATATTATTTGGGCGATTTCCAGAGCAAGGATTCTCAGCGTAACACCATTCTAACACACGCATTTAAGATTACAACATTATCAATTATTAGAATAATTGGTTTGATCATACTTTTGAATAAAACTGTGTCTTTCCTTTGTTTGATTATGTTTTTGATGTATGATACATCATGGGCTAATCTCTTTAGTATATGCTTGGACGATGTGAACCCTAGTGTTTGCTTAATCGTTTGAATTAAACTTATTTTTAATTGCTTTGAGTTATGATCAGTTTAAGATGCATGATTAATTGTAGACACAAATGTAGACACTTTGTGCCTAGTTAGGATGAAATCAAAAACTTTGTGCCTATTACTTCATCAAATGTAGACAAAAAAGTTGTTGAGAAGCTAGTTAAGGAATCTAAGACTTATGATAAAGTACCTTCGGTTAATGTTGACGAGGTAGTTGAGATAGAGGACTTACCTGAAGAGTGTACTATAAAGGTTGAGAAAATCAATGTCAAACCTGAAAATTTCATAATTACCATTGAAAATGATGATCGTTTTAAATGTAAAGGTAAAGCAAAGATTGACATTGAATCCTCTAAAGTTAAAAATCAAAAGAAGGATTCACAATCTAAATCTTCAATTGATTCAAACTAACCTGTGAAGAATCGAAAGAAGGATAAAATAGTTGATAAATCTGAAAAGAATAAACCTTCAACATCAACTAGCTCAACCTCAAAAACATCTACTTCAACATGTTCACCTAAGAGTGCATGTTCAGTAAATGCTTTTGTTAATAGACCCCTGTGTATAATCCTCCATCTCAATCATTTGAAGGTAGTCATTGGCATAAATCGTTTGTCGAAAGGCGTTCCTGTTTTTGTTGTGGTCAACAGGGACATGTATTACGAGATTGCTTGTTAATATTTCGTCAAAAGTTTGGTAGATGTACGCCAAGAAATACATTTTATAGAAACTCTTTCTCAAAACCAGTTTCTAGGCGTAGCTCACCATCTCCCAAACCGATTAGGAAAACCAATGTTGTGCAAACTAAACAGCCAAAACCAACGCACAACATTTTTAATAAACAATCTTCCGAACCTAAACAAGTTTGGTCATTAAAGGCAAATAAACCTGCATCCAAAAACGATACATCTATAAAATCTTCTGAGTTTTTGAAATATCATAAACTTATTGATGTGATAGTTATGGATGATCTTGGACGACCCAAGTCTATCAAGGCTTGGGTGTCCCATAATCACTAATGTTTACTTGTTTGTGGTGATGCAGTCAGTGTTTTTTATAGCTAAATATTTTTAGTGACTGCAAGGATGAGACGAAAAAGACTGTTTTGAAGGTGGTTAAGTGTGATGATTTGTGATTGGATGATTGAAATTTCCGTAGTGTTATGTGGTGGTAAAAGTGCTAAAAGAACTTGACCTTGACTTGATATGTGATTTTGGAACTTTTATTTAAACTTTATTTGTTTTAGTTATTTCGGCAACTGCAAATTCTTTTGTTCTACCTAATGAACATTAAGATAAGCAAAGTTGCCCTGTCTGTTTATTTTTAGTATCAAAGAAATGAAATGTTGCGAAATGTATTAAAATTGTGTTTAAGGGGAGTAATGTTGGTTAAAAATGTGAAAACCGAATCTGCTGTTCAGGGGGAGTAATTTTAAAATTATGATTTAAAAAGTCAAAAAAATGTGAACAGACAGATTCTGTTTTAATCATTTGGGTTGTGTCTGTGAAAAATTTGGGAAATGATAGTACATCAGATGACATACATAAAAATAGAAATTTTAAGTTTTATGTTTGATGTGTCAGTAGATTTATCTAGCATATTTAAATTCACTTTTCTAAACATTAGAGTCATTATGTGATGTATTGGTAGGATTTTGTACTTAAGTTTCTAAACTACTTTAGAAAATAACTTAAACTTTGCATATTATTTTATATAAAACATATTATTAATGTATGACATTAAGTCAGAAATATGACATCGCGTCCTATATTTTGAGACATAGCCTTAATAGTATTTTAAGCATGTAGTCTTAAAATTTGAACAGTAAACATGCTATGATCTATGATTTAGAGTCTTGATATTGTTTTATCTAGGGAAATATATTGGTTGCCTTCTTTGTTGTACTTTGTACATACCTGATTGCGGCTCGTATATTTTTTAAAAGAACATAGGTACGTAGTCTCTATCAAGTTACAGACAAAATTACGAACCCGTGGTAATCCTGCTCTCATAATATTATACTAAATACATGAATAATTTTTCAACAAAGGATTACCCAGTACTGGATTGTGTTAAACTATGATACTCTGTTGTACTTTGTACGGACCTGTATCCTCTAGTTTAATTGTTCGAACCGGTGTTTGTTCAACCCCAATCACTGTGAATCTGACTCTGTTGTACTTTGTACAGACCTGTCACCGCTGACATGATTCTAAAGATATTTCCATATTCTCACTCTTTATATAGAAAATATTAACATGTTTTCTTTTCAAATGTATATTATAATATGAGTTAAATAAAGTAATATGCATACGAATAATAAAGATTTATAGTTTCGCTTCTTAAGTATAAAATGTTTTGGTGGACAAACAATATCAATAATCATCGTGAACTAATTTTTCGAAACGTGATTTTGAATATGCTAAGTAAATTTAAGGTGGACAAAAATACTGGTAATCGAAATAAGACTTACTATTTCCTAATAAAAGCATGTCAGTCTGGTATGATCCCTAACCAGGCCTAAAACAATCTTATTTCCAATTTATTTTAATTTTTTATGTTTTTGTCTTTTATAAAGAAAATATAAAAAGATTTTACTTCTGTGTTATTTTCATCAATGTCACATATCTTGTTAAAGTCAAATGTTGAAGATGTAAATGATGTTTGTTATTCTTCAATGACTTTGAAGATAAACTTTATGGGAGAAGCTGCTAATGAATGAGAAAGAGATGGTCAGTGAGTTTGAAGATCTAATTGTATGTCAGTCACATTGACACACCCCGTCTAAGGCGGAAACACGAGGTGCTACGGACGACTAGATCATAACACATTGATATAATAGAAAACACTTGTCGCACCTCCAAGACACGTGGCAGCGGAAGGTAGGGTGTTGCGTTGGGGCCACCGACCAAATCGAATATGTCACACCCCGCTAAAGCGGAAACGCAAGGTGTAACAGCTGAGGAATTCACAACACAAGGATATAGCAACAATACCATAAATTACAAAGTTGCCTTAAAGGCAATTAACAATACATCAGGTTGTTCATCGTTACAAAAGTACTGTTACAATAAAATCATAAAGTTTCGTTCAAAAGTCCATGATTTATAGCTTTATTGATATGATCCCATGCATTTGGCCACATATGATCCAATCTTACCGGCGTTCTCCTGAAAAGCATGACAAAGCAAAAGGGTCAACTATGGCCATAGTTGGTGAGTTCAAAGTTTGTAACTGTTAAACCAAAAATGTGTCCAATCGGGGACATAAGTAAGGGTATAGCCGTCCAATCGGGGACGCTATCACCCACGTGTTCGTCCAATCGGGGACGTAAGTATAATGAGCATTTGGTTGTTAAATATTGATGTAAATAAACATGTGGTAATAAAGAGAGAGAGATGTTCAAGCCTTGAGACCACTACTAATCTGATTATCCGACCGAGGTTTGCCCCAAATGCGCCATGTTCTTCAACCAACATGGGTAATGGCGATATTATGCACCCACGTTGAAGTGTGAGTGAGAGATGGTCTACCCTAAATAGCATGCTATCCATAATATCTACGGCTCGTCGCTACGACTTAGTTAGCAGTGAATGAGTTGCCGGGGACTTTATACAAGAATTCTCAAGCTTAACATAATGATATACCACAGTTTGCGTAAAACAGTTCAAAAACAGTTGATGACATGTAAAAGTACAATCAAAAGTTTAAAGTAAATTCATGCTTTTCAGCCCCAAAACAGAAATCGGAAAAGGGGGACAGTGAACTCACCTGAGTATGATAAGCAACTAGCAATCAATGAGCGAAGTGAGTATCCAAGTGCAACCTCCTAACGCCCTAAACGTATGAGGTTGTGTGTGTAAATAGATGTCTCAAAAGACCATCTATGTAAGTAGGAGGTTAACGTCCACTTATGTAATGTTCACTCAATTAGAGATGTCCATTTGTTCAGTTATCGTTTTAGAAAACAAGTACGGGCCGTTGGTGATATTTTGTGAAAACACAGATTTGATAAATTATGTTACGCATTTTCCTACTTTCCGGTTATGGTTAATTGATTAGTACGACAAGGGGCGAAGCCCATTAATGACCGGGGTCCGGGGGCAGCGCCCCTGGTAGCGGGGTCCAAGGGGTGGCAACCCCTGGCGGGGTCCAAGGGGCAGAGCCCCTGGCTGGGGTCGAGCTGTGTCGCTTTAATAAAAACGTATAGATTTTTGTGTTTTTAGCGACACAAAGGCTTGTGTCGCTATGTGCGACACTAAGGTATTATGCGACACAAGGCTTGTGTCGCTAATGTGACGATTCGGGTGTTATGGCGACACAAAGGCTTGTGTCGCTATTGTGACGATTCGGGTGTTATGGCGACACAAAGGCTTGTGTCGCTATTGTGACGATTCGGGTGTTATGGCGACACAAAGGCTTGTGTCGCTATTGTGACGATTCGGGTGTTATGGCGACACAAAGGCTTGTGTCGCTAATGTGACGATTCGTTCCCCTTCTGCGACACTAAGGCTTGTGTCGCTAAAGGTGACTATTCGGTTCTATTGCGACACTAAGGCTTGTGTCGCTAAAGGTGACTATTCGGTTCTATTGCGACACTAAGGCTTGTCTCGCAGACTACTGGGCTTCTGCGACACAGAGGCCTGTAACAGGTCAGTTTTGCACATTTTATTTCAGGTTCCAAATGTTCAAATAAAATTTCAAGAAAAATCTATGTTGTTCCTTAGTATGTTAGCTACTTAAAATAATTTTTCCAGTATTTTTAGGTATTCCTAAGTATTTTTTAAAATTCCATGTGTTCCCTGTGGTCAGAAAGTGACCAATCCGGACACATGCAAATGTTCTCATTTTCTGGGCAAAATACGTACACTTTTAGACAAAATCATCATAACTACTTTTGTACCTAACAAAATTTGTGAACTTTTGACGGTGGTTTCATGTCATTTGGAGGTGTATATCTCGAGTTATGATTAAAACAAGAAAGGTGAAATTTCTGTCCTTTTTTACAGCCGGGACACATGTTTTTGTAAAAATCATTTCGGGTATCAAACGAACTCCAAAAATTGTGAAACCACTTGGAAATTTAAGCTAACTTCTTAAACTTAATTTTTGCCTTTTGAATCGTCCATTTTGGTTAACTTTTGAGGGAGAAACAGACTCTCAAAGTCAGAACATTTTCTGATCAGCTTGCATGTGACGTTTTTGACATTTTTAAACATGAAAAACGGGTTTTATGTTATGATTTGGACATTTCCTTGTTAAGTGAACTTTATAACATGTTTATAAGAGTATTACAAGTAAATTTTTGAAGAGTTGAAGTTCTTACCACGTTTGTGAAACCGAAAGAGGAGGAAGGAAGCTAGTTTCCCCGTTTCGTGCTATTTTCCGAATGGTGGCTTAGGGTGGTTGGATGGCGGCCTTGTGGTGGCTGGAGGGAGGTGTTAGGTGGCTGTGGTGGTGGTGATGAGGTCTGATTGCAGAGAATTAGGGGGTGTGTGTGTGTGTTTGTTGAGTGAAAAATGAGAGAATGGAGGGAGAAAGCCTATATATACATGGGCTAAGTCCATGGGCTTGGGCTCCCCTCTCTTGGGCCGTGTTGGGCCTTTGGGCTGTGAGTCTGGTCTGGCCCTTCCGTGGGTTGGGCTCGTGACTCGCTTCTTGATTTCGTGTTACGTTTTTCATTCGTTTAAACGTAAATTTCGCGGTTTAAAAGTTAATAATTTACGTTATGTGTTCGTGCACAATTTAAGTTTGTGAATGATATTCGGAATGACTAAGTATTCTAACATACTTAAGTTGGGTTACAAAAATATATTTTGGGTTTCGCTCGGGTGTCGGGCTCGGTTTGCGCGTTTTCATCGCGTTTGTTACGTTTTGAGCCAAACGTCTAGGTTTTTCGCGTACTATTATATTAAGATAATAATATAAGTGCAAATAACTACTATTTACTTATAAAAATAGATTTACATTATTTAGAAAGAGTTATCACCAACGCCGTATGATTGTAGGACTTCGTCAAATTCGCGGTTATACGATTTTAACCGATTGTTAACGTGTGCACGTAATCGCATGAAATGTCACATATATTTAGATTCAATAATGCTAAACACACGTTTTACTAATGGTCTAGGCAATAATTACATCCCTAGATTGGTAGGTGTCACAAAATATCACAACACAAGAATTACAACAAACGACCTCTATATGAGACGTTTCAAAAATCATTACATTTCGTAGTTACAATGTTTACATATGTTTTGACAAAAGTAGAGTACGCATGTAGTACACGATTACACCATATCATAATGCAAGCTAATCTCTGTTGTTTGTGAAAAATATGCGACTCGAGCTATCTCCTTCCAAAAGCAAACCTACTGCGGTTGGTCTCCTGAGAAATACATACTAAAAGGTCAACATAAAGTTGGTGAGTTCATAAATTTGTGAACAGTTGATATAACATCGTATGGAACACAAGATTTCCTGTTTGTATCATTCAACAATGATAGGTAATGTATTACAAAAATGTAAAAATAGTGTATTTTGTTGCCATGAGCTCATAGTTCGAGCTTAACTGTGGTGTCGGGTCACAATCAAGTGCCACGATCGGGGTGCCTTCCAGCGAGTGCCTAATCCAACACTCGTAAGAACAAATGATAATGCGTCCGTTTGACCAGTTAGCGCGACTAACCCGGACGGGGGGAGTCAATCCCAAATAGTACTATTCATTAACATTCACGCTATAACGATACTAACAAACTATGATGTGGGGGACTTTCAGGATTAGTAAAATAACTCATGCAACCAATATATCGAGTTTAGTACTTGTGTTCACATGAAAATAGCGGTATAAAAGCAGTTGTATGTATTCTCACCCCAGTTAGAAAATAGTAAAAAGGGGCTATGAAACTCACCTGATATTAGCAAGCAAGTAGCAAACAGTAAGCAAAGCGTGTTTTCCAAATGCTACCTTCTAACGTCCTAAACGTATAAGGTTGTGTAAGTAGATGTCTCAAAAGACCATCTATAGTGATTGTATAAGTGGGGGTTAATGTCCACTTAAGCCAATCATGTAGGTGGAGGATTAATGTCCACCTAAGTTAATCATGTAGGTGGAGGGTTAATGTCCACCTAAGTAAATCGTGTAGGTGGAGAGTTAATGTCCACCTAAGTTAGTTCACACAATTAGAAATGTCCAATGGTTCAGTTATCGTTTGTGCTTAGAAAACATGTACGGGCCGTTGGTGATATTTTGTGAAAACACAGATTTGATTAATTATGTTACGCATATTTCTACTTTCCAGTTATGGGTAATTGATCAGTGTGGCAAGGGGCGAAGCCCATTAATGACGGGGTCCGGGGGCAGCGCCCCTGGTAACGGGGACATGGGGTGGCAACCCCTGGCGGGGTCCAAGGGGCAGAGCCCCTGGCTGGGGTCGAGCTGCCAGGTCAGCTTGGAAAATTTTTATTTATGCTTATATTACTTTAATAAAAATGTATAGATTCTGTGTTTTTAGCGACACTGGGTTAGTGTCGTTGTATGCGACACTAAGGTATTATGCGACACAAAGGCTTGTGTCGCTAATGTGACGATTAGGGTGTTATGGCGACACAAAGGCTTGTGTCCCTAATGTGACGATTCGGGTGTTATGGCGACACAAAGGCTTGTGTCGCAGACTACTGGGCTTCTGCGACACAGAGGCCTGTAACAGGTCAGTTTTGTAAATTTTATTTCGTGTTCCAAATGTTCAAATAAAAATTCAAGAAAAATCTATGTTGTTCCTTAGTATGTCATTTTAAAATAATTTTTCCAGAATTTTTGGGTATTCCTAAGTATTTTTAAAAATTCCGTTTGTTCTCTGATGTCAGAAAGTGACCAATGGACACATGCAACAAGATCGGATTTCTGGGCAAAATCTACACATTTTTCGAAAACGTTATCTAAACGACATTTGTACCTAACAATATTTGTGAACTTTTGGCGGTGGTTTCATGTCATTTGGAGGTGTATATCTCGAGTTATGATTAAAACAAGAAAGGTGAATTTTCTGAGTTTTTGGACAGCCCGTATACATGTTTTTGTAAAAATCATTTCGGGTACCAAACGAACTCCAAAAATTGTGAAACCACTTGGAAATGAAAGCTAACTTCTTAAACTTAATTTTTCTCTTTTGTATCGTCCATTTTGGTCAAGTTTTGGGGGAGAAACGTCTCCTTGAAGTTGGAGTATTTTTCTGTCCAGAAATGCATAGGATGTTCTTGAACATTTTAAGCCATGAAAAACGTTTTTATGTTATATTTTGGACATTTCTTTGTTAAGTGGACATTTTAACATGTTTATAGAAGTGTTTCAAGTGTTTTGGAAGAGTTTTGAAGTTCTTACAATGTTTGAACAACCGAGCAAAAGGAGAAATGATGATGGTGGTTGATGGTAGCAGGTGGTGGTTGATGGTGGTATGGTTGGGATTCTTGAGAGAGAGGAGAGGAAGAGAGGAAAAGAGTTTGTGTGTGTGAAATGTGTTGAGTTGAAATGAGAAAAATGAAGGAAAAGAGGAATAAATAGAGTGGGCTTGGGCCAAGGAGGTTGGGCTGGGCCCTTGGGCCGATTTGGGCTCAGTTGGGTCGGTCCAAGGGAGCCTTGGGCTTGTACAATTGTTTTCTCAAACCCGTGTTACGTTATTCGATTGGTAAAATGTTATTCGAGCGCACAAAAATTAAATCTTCAACTTTTAAATTTTTGAGTTATATTTTTGATACGAAATCACTACTTTAATTTGACCAATATCTTTAAAAATACACTATTGAACCTTCTTAAAATATTTATCGGTTTCGTTCGGGTGTCGGGCGCGATTCGCACGTTTTCGTTGCGTTTGTTACGTTTTAAGCAAAACGTCTAGGTTTTTCGTATATTATTATTTAATAATAATAATATAGGGTAAATAATTATTATTTAATTTATAAAATAGGTTTACATTATTTATGAAAAGTTATCACCAACGCCATATAGATTGTCGGACCTCGTCCGGTTGTTTCGCGTAATTACAAATAATCACGTAAGCGTATATAAACATATACAAGTAGTTACAAGTATTTAGCCTAATCAAATACTAAATACACGTAATTATGGTTCTAGCTTAAGGTAATCATTACCCTAAAGTGTCGGGTGTCACAACACTAAATGCAATTCAACAACGTGTCATGATGTCGCCCGACACAAATGGCGACTTGTGTCGTAGTCAATCATTTCAACGAGTACATAGTCATAACTTCATAAGAATAAAATTGTCACATCGCAAATATAGTTTAACCGTATATGGTCAAACATTCAATCAACCAAGTCTCAATGCAGCCTAGAAGTCTCGCTAAAGCCACTAAGTCTCAAGCTCCTTATTCTGATTACCTGAAAAGATATGCTCAAAAATGTCAACACATATGTTGGTGAGTTTCGTAGGTTTAAATGTGACACGAAATAAACATTTGTTGTGGTAAACGAGCTGGTTAGGACAATGACATGAAATGGTACATATAATATGAAATTAGTAAAGATAAAGTATCCACAATCAAAGATGCGTCATGTCATTACCCCCAAAAAGTAAGACGGCTGGCATATTATGGGTCGGCATATTGTCATGACTAATAGCCTCTCAATGTTCTCAAAGTTGAATCACAATCCAATAGTTCTCATAATTCTCACAACCCAATAGTTCTCATAATTCTCACAATCCAATAGTTCTCATAGTTCTCACAACCCAATAGTTCTCATAGTTCTCATAGTTTTCACAATCCAATAGTTCTCAAAGATCACACATAATTTCACATAATGTTACACACTTCAAGCATATGTCCAAAAAGAAACAAATATATTCACAGCATGAAAACAGTTGAAAATATGTGAGCATACTTTTCCCCCAAAGGAAAAATAAGTAATAAAAGTGGGGCCACGAAAACTCACCTCGAATAGCAAAGTAAGCTATGTTCCCAAATAAGTCCAATTAAGTCCGCACTTTAATCCACATCACCTATACAAATATTGGCCGGTTACTAATCTTAGATAAGACGAGTAGCCCTTCCATTGCATCCCACTTTGATATACCATCACTAAACCTTAAGTCCTTTCGCATGTACTACTTCATATGTAAATAAGTATATGTTCTTTCGTTTACAATCTGGACCTTAAAATAATTTTATCAAAATTTATCTCAATGTCTAACTATTTTTAAAATTTCAATAGTTTTACACAAATCATTTAACACATTAAAGTTGTTCCAGAAAGATTTTCAAAGCTTAACTCAAAATTTAACATTCGTTTTCATATTCCACAACATCACCAAAATTTATAACCCGGAAACTCAGAATATACCACTTTAACTTAACTAATACACCCAGTTAACTTAAATAAATAAGCTCAACTTAAGATTATAAAAATATTTGTTTCTACAGAAAAGTCCAAGTTTCAATATACTTTAAGGGTTCCAAAGTAATTAAAAAGTAATTAATCAATTTAACCTAATTTATCTAACCTTTTTAGAAAATTCGTAATACACTGCAG
Source organism: Gnaphalium uliginosum (assembly GCA_963930675.1). NCBI lineage: Eukaryota > Viridiplantae > Streptophyta > Magnoliopsida > Asterales > Asteraceae > Gnaphalium > Gnaphalium uliginosum. The sequence continues at coordinate 70,886,245 of OZ005680.1, read as the reverse complement.
CAGTTTACTAAATAATTTTTATAAAATAATCCGTCTAGTTTTAGAGGCCGAAACCTCGAGAGTTTATGTAAAACATCAAGATCTACAACGTTTTAGATCGAACCATGTCTAACAGGGTTCTATTTCTCCTCTCCGCAACTCCATTAAGTTGTGGTGTTCTAGGAGGAGTCAACTGTGAAACTATTCCACAGTTTCAAAGATGATCAAGAAACTCGATACTAAGGTATTCTCCTCCCCTATCGGATCGGAGTACCTTTATCTTTCAGCCCAGTTAATTCTCTACTTCGTTTTGATATCTTTTGAATATTTCAAAAGTATCAGACTTATGTTTAATTAGATAAACATATCCAAATCTACTGAAGTCATCCGTAAACGTAACGTAGTAGCGATTTCCATCTTTTGTGGTGCATCGGAATGGTCCACATACATTTGTGTGTACCAAGTCCAATAATCATTTTCCTTTTTCACATGATCTAGTGAATGGTGATTTAGTCATCTTGCCCAGTAAACAAGATTCGCATACATCATCCGATTTGATGTCGAATGATTCCAACACTCCATCCTTTTGGAGTTGGGCGATGCGTTTCCTGTTTATGTGCCCAAGACGATTATGCCACAATTTGGATTTATCAAGCTCATTACACGAATCAACATTTAAAATCACATTGCTAACACATTCAACATTTTCATATATGCCTTTGTAAGGAGAAGCTTTAAAAATAAAACTACCATTTAAATAAACCAAAATATCTCCATTTCTCATTATCAAATGAAAATCGATAACCATCCTTGAACAATGCATAAAATGAAATTATGTTTCTTGTCATTTCTGACGAATAATAGCAATTATTTAAATCTATCCTAACTCCAGACTTCAGCATGAGCTCGAATTTTTCAATCTTAGTCACGGGCGTGATTTTCCTGTTTCTCATGATTAAGTTGAGCTCTCCATGCTTCAACCTTCTACTTTCCTTTAGTCCCTGTAATAAAGTGCAAATGTGAGTACCACACCCTGTATCCAGGACCCACGAATCAGAAGTTGTAGTATTGTGGAGTTCGATCATAAACATACCTGAGTGACTAGTCTTTTCGACCTTTCCATCTTTAAGGTCATTCAGAGATTTTGGGCAGCTACGCTTCCAGTGCCCCTTTGTGTTGCAGTAAAAGCACACTGCTTCCTTTGGATCATTTGTAGGTGCAATCTCAGATTCAACCTTTCTCTTGGAACCACGACTAGACTTTCTAGTCTTTCCTTTCCAGGTTTTTCTTTTCTTTGCATTGTGATCAATAGCCAACACAGGAGCTGCTGAGGTAGAGGGCACATCAGCTTTCTTGATCCCTTCCTCAGTGGTTTGCAGCAAGTTATGGAGTTCCATTATTGACGTTTCTTTCCCATTCAAATTCATTTGATACGAGATTATAATGTCACACCCCAAAAACGGTCAACGTTGGTCAGCGGAAGCAATTGTGTACGGAGGTGGGGGTGTCGATGTAAACATTGGACATTCATACATATCAGAGCATATGATTATCGCAGAACATATATGTATTAAGATGCCATAGTTAATTGTTTACAAAAGTTTACGATTCATCGAATCGTATAAGTAGACATGTAGTTTAAGTTATACAAAAGTGGATTTTGTAAATATGACTAAAACATATTAATTATACAAAAGAAATTCCATTGGCTTCAAAAGATGACATCCTAAATTCTTCGTGGGTCGCCTAGTTTCATAAGTATGCATGCTTACTGGTGCAGCTAATTCCCTGAAAAACATAGTAAAAAGTCAACATGGTTGTTGAGTGAATTCACAGGTTTTATGTTCAGAAGTATAGTTTAGTAAACCAAAGTCGTTTGTGAATCGTTGTTGTTGCCATAATAGTCAAATAGTGTTTCGTGGAATATTATCAAAAGTTTAGTTTAAAACTAGGTTTAAAACATTGTGCTGGTCGTTCTCCAGCGTAACACATTTATCAAAAACTACCGGTCGTTCTCCGGTTTATCAAGCAGCTGGTCGTTCTCCAGCGAAACAAAGAGGTACCAGTCGTTCTCCGGTTTATCACAATGCTGGTCGTTCTCCAGCGTATCAAAAGTTACCGGTCGTTCTCCGGTTTATCACAAGTAGTAAAACGTTTTTGTAAACAATTCGTATAAGAGTATGAAACTCATTTCATAAATACAGTTGCACAATAGTATGAACACGATCATAAACAGTTGTATAAAAGCATTGAAAGCAATTATATAATAGTTTTAGATTATGGCAAATAGTAAAACAGTAACCATGTTTTTCACCCCTATCTTAAAAACGGTAAAAACAGTAAAAGAGGGGATGTGAACTCTCCTCGTGAGCTAAATACGTGAGTGCTAGCAAAGCGTGTGTCCAAGTAAAGTCCCTAACGTCCTAAACGCATGATATTATAAGTATATGTAAGTGGATGTTTTAGTAGACCATCCATGCTAGTGTTCACTCAACTAGTATGTCCAATTGTGTTTTGTTTTTGAAAATAAACGTGTACGACCCGTTGGTGAAAGTTTGTAATAATAGATCTTAAGGACATTTTATTAAATTTGTTTTGTTGTACCCTTTACAATAGTAAATGTCATGTGTTATCGAATTGCCTTAGTATGTGGTTATCGGTTGTCACGCGACTTTAATATTTTGTGTCAACGTCTTACGGTGTAACAACCACCAAAAATATCAGGTTAACTCTTAACTTAATCTTCACCTAAATCTGGACCTGACTTTCTTAAGGACTAAAGTTAATACTGCTAGACAAAAATTACTACTGTTGGCCGTAGTTAGTACTGTTGGTTAGAGGTTTATACCTCTTACCGGGTTAATACTGCCAGTACAAGTTAAGTTAATACTGTTAATACAGTTAGTACTGCTAGTGCAATTGTCACCGTTCCACTGCTAGCACAAATATCTCAGTTAGTACTGCTAGTGCAATTGTCACCGTTTCCATTGCTAGCACAAATATCTCAGTTAGTACTGCTAGTGCAATTGTCACCGTTTCCACTGTTAGTACAAATTAGTACTGTTGTCACCGTTCCCACCGCTAAGATCATTCCTCAGTTAACACTGCTCGTGACATTCAGTTACTACTGCTTTCAAAGTTAACACTGCTCTTAATAGTTACTACTGCTCTCATTGTTTCAACTGCTAGTTCAGTTTCTGCTAATCAGTTTCCACTGTAGTCGAGTTACTACAGTTTCCACTCTTAGCACATACTTCAGTTTCCACTAATTTGCTCAATTACCACTGTTTGAGTTTCCAATGGTGGTCGAGTTACTACCGCTTTCATTACTACCACTGTTAGTTCAGTTTCCACTGCTAGACCAAAATTATTACTGTTGGCACACTAATGTCACGAACAAATTATGGAATACTTAGTGTCAATCTACTGTTAGAGATATGCTTAAACAATTTCTAAAATCAACCAAATATTACCCACACGTACAGTAAACCTTCCTGCCCGATTTAATTACTTTCTAAATAGTCTAAAAGATAAGTAACCATTCGTATTCTGTAAAAAGGAACTTTAAGATTTGAAATAGAGTTAAACCGTGCACGCAAAAAGGGTTATGATTACCTCTTTTCTCTCAAAAACGGCCAGCAAACCTATTTCCCATAAACCAAATCAATTGACTTACACTTCCCATAAAATCACCTCCACCTTCACCCAATCAAAATCCCGGATAGTAAACTTAAACACTCCACCCCTTATTCTTTTTGTTAACCTCAGCAGGAATTATACATTCACACTCAAAATACTTTCATCTAATTTCTCTCAAACTCTCTCAACACTTGCACGATTTTAGCAAGAACACCCCAATTTCTTCATCACCTTCATCCAGTACCAAACACTCCGGGAACCCTGCTCAATCTGTGGAAAGAACTTCATCACCCAAAACCCTACACTCCTGGTCGAAGAGGTAATCATAAGGTGCAAGAATGTTTACATTCTATTCTGCACAACCCACTTATTTTCATTCTATTTACTGTTACATTTCTTAAAATATGTGTGCATTAGGGTTTTTGTACCTGAAATATGATAATGTTTTGCAAATAAAACACACACTTAAAGTTTGTTCGAATCATTTACGTACGGATTTTATAAAAAGTTATGTGTTTTTAATAAAATAAGAAGATTGGACAACTTTCTGTCCAGACTTTCAAGTTAACTTTGGACAACCGTATCCCCCTCTATTCTTCATAAAAAAAAAATGGTGACTCTAAACTGGGAATAACTTGCTTTCTAATCTTTTACACAAAACCTAAATCATACACCAAAGATCAAATATTTTGAGGCGTATCAAGAAGATGTCCAGAAAATTGTTTAGTTTTGCTAAGAAGAGTCACAAAACCAACTACAAAAACCTGGGCAGATTTGTTATTTAATACCGTGGGTAACCAATTTGTACAAGCTATCATATTAAAGCATATCACTAGACATTAATGGACACTTTACTACTGGACTAGGTCTCGATTAGAGCATCTCTTCAGTTGCAACATTCTCACAGCTTAAACCGTTAACTCAACTCACAAGGTGAGTTCATTGTCCCCTCTTTCTGATTTCTATTTTTGGGGCTGAAAGCATGCAATTACTTTAAACTTTTGGTTGAACTTTTACGTATTATCAATTGCTTTGAACTGTTTTTACGCAAACTGTGGTATGTCAACATGTTAAGCTTGGGTTTTTCTTATACTCAAAGTCCCCTGTAACTAACCCACCACTAATTAACTTGTAGCGACGAGCCGTAGATATTATGGGTAGCATGCTATTTAGGGTAGGACCATCCCTCACTCACACTTCAACGTGGGTGCATAATATCGCCTTTTACTCATGTTTGTTGAAGAACATGCAGCTCTTATACTTTGGGGCAGCGGTCAGATAACCGGATTAGTTGTGGTCTCAAGGCTTATACATTCTCTCTTTATTACCACATGTTTACTTGCAACATCTTTATCAACCAAATTCTTGTTATAACTGTCCCGATTGGACAAACTCAGGGGTGATAGCGTCCACGAATCGGACGGCTATACTCACACTTATGTCCACGATTGGACACACTTTCGGTTTAATTATTTCAAACTTTGAACTCACCAACTATGGCCATAGTTGACCTGTTATTTTGGCATGCTTTTCAGGAGAACGTCGGTAAGCACGGATCATATGTGGGCTAATGCATGGGATTATGTCGACCAAGCCATTTAAACGGACTTTGAACTAAATTTTGTAATATGTTTGTAATAATGCCGTATACTTTGAACAATTTGAGGTATTTTTGGATGCCTCCAAGGCTGTTTTATCGTAATTTAAATGGTATGGTTGTTATATCTTTGTGTTGTGAAATCATTAGCTGTGACACCTCGTGTTTCCGCTTTAGCGGGGTGTGACAGAAGTGGTATCAGAGCCAAAGGTTATAGGGAATACCGGTTTTTCAAAAATAAAACCAAACTATAACCAAAAAAAAAAAAAAAAAAAAAAAAAAAAAAAAATTCTTTTATATAAAACAACACCTTACAAAGCATTGAATATTACACTTGTGTAACTAATTCAAGCATTTCATTATTTAGCCTCAATTAAGCATAGCCTGATCACCTATGTCTAATTCGGGAAAAGTAGTGAGAAACTTGGAATAGTTAGTCACGGGTTAATGTAAATGTTCATCCTTACCATGCATGTACTACACATATCATATGATCCATTCATTGTTATTAGCAACCTAACACACTTTTATTTTTAGTCTTACCATGTCTCATTCATCATCCACTCGTACTCCCTACTCGGCTGATGCATCGGGTTACATCACGAGTCGCCCTAGGAATGTCCCAACTAGTTCCGAGGAACCAACCATGGACACTAGCACCGACCAAGGAGCAAGTAGTGAGGGAATCACACCTGCCCTTAGAGCATCACCACCACCTGTCCCATCACAACCAGCCCAATCAAGTCCGCGTGTTAGACACACTGCGAGAATGAGGGTTGCTAACCCCGTTGGAGACACACTAAGAGCACCCCCACAGGAATACCATCTTGGCAACCAACCTAACCATGCCCCAACCCGAGTCACCGATAGATACACATGGCAGGAAAGGATGAATGACTATGTCAATCCTGTCATAACCCGACCAAGAGAGGCATCGTCATCCCGTACTGTTATGGGAATGCCGGCAGGTCATAGAGCAGGGATGACCGCCGAAGAGTTAAGGAGGATGTACTTAATGACTAATGAGCTACACCACTGTCGGGGAAGGATTGATCACCAAGGACAGCTCTTGTACGAGATGTCCGAATTGTTAGAAGGATTGTCCCACCAGGCGGTTAGGGCTGGGGTACATGCGGAGATGACTAGGAGAACCACCAGGAACCTAGTATGGGCTTGCATAGGTTTGGGCCTGTTGGTATTCATTGTACTCACTTGGCTTGTTGTGATGACCTTGTCATAGATTGACTCTTAAATTTAAAAAGCTGAACTATTGTCTTTTGACTAATTAAGTTGCGAAATTAAAAGGCTATTGGCCAAACCAGTTACGTATTTTTAGTATTATCTATTGCTCCCAAGGGAATGAATACCTGTTTGTTCAAACTTTTTATAAGTTCCAAGAAAAATACCAATTGTTTCCCCATATGTTATTTACCTTCAATAATTTTTACAGGATTTTTAGAGAAGTCTAAGTATTTTTAATAATTACTTTTACTTTCTGGGGTTCAAAAACTGACCAATCAGGACACATTCATGAAGTCAGAATTTCTGGACAAAATCTACGGGTTTTAAGAAAAAGTGGTCAACACAACATTTGTAGCCGACAAAATTTGTGAGAGTTTGGCAGTTGTTTCAGGTCATTTCAGTGTGTATAGCTCAAGATATGATCAAAACCATAAGATCAAAGTTTCTGACTTTTCTGGACAGATTATCTATGTTTTCTTACAAAAATTATTAAAAATAGTAAACGAGCTTAGAAAAATATGGGGATAGTGGGGTTTGAAAGATAACTTCTTGAACTTAATTTTTGACTATAAAAACGTCCATTTTCATGAAGAGATGATTTTTATAAAAATCGTGGAAGTGGTTACAACATTCTGGACAGAATGTTTTTCTTACATTTTTGTGAGTTTTATGTTAAGAAAAAGGGTTTTTAAGCAAAGTTTTGTTACATACATGTTGAGTGAACATTAATACATGTAAATAAGAGTGTAAAGAAGGAGAAGAAATCCTCACAATGTTGTTTATGATGAAAGAATGGCAGATATGAAATGAGGAAGAGATGAAGTTTGCTTTTCTTGAAATATCTTGTAAAATGGTGAACGATTCAAGTGGTAGTTGTTGGTAGTTTATGGTGGTGGAGTGGTGGTGTTGTGGTGGTGGTTTGATGCAAGTTTTTAGTGAGAGAAAAGTTAGAGAGAAGTTAGAGAAAATGGTAGGAGAGTTTGAGTGTGGAATGGGAGGTTTGCATGAGATGTGAATTGTTTTGGGGAAAGAAGAAATGATTGGAAAATGCATGAAAGGGGAGGGTGCACATGGGGGGCCCGGCCATGTGGGTCCCACTTGATGGGGTTTGTGATTTAATTCTCAGTCTCAGTCTGTGTTACGTATTGTGGTCGTTTACCCGTTATTCGTGTTAAAACGTTAAATCGCCTAACGTTTTCTTGTGTCGTTTCAATTTACGATATATTTGGGATAATTTTTCATTGAAGTGTTATTAAAATACTTTATTTTGAGTTACCGAAATATTTATCGCGTTTCATTTGGTTGCCGAATTAGATTCGCGCGTTTTTGTTGCGTTAGAGGCGTTTTAACCAAAACGTATAGGTTTTTCGTGTATTATTATATAATAATAATAATATAGGATAAATAACTATTAAAAATAAATTTAAGTTATTTATAGAAATGTTTTCACCAACGTCGTATATTGTGTCGGACTCTGTCCGATTGTTTCGCGCGTATTTACTAATAATTACAACTTTTGTAATACCTCACGTATTAATTTGTTGGGCTTTGCTAGACTTATCTCATAAAAATAGTGTGAATTCTCTTAAGTAGGGAATTATCCTAAGACATGCACAGTGATTAATGTACGTAATTACACCGAAATTTGAGGAATGTCACATATAAACCGATTGTAGACAGCTGTAGGTTAGATAGAATTATGTTTATCGAGAGCTCAGTATCAAACATCACGTTCAAAGATTCCAACCTATCAAATTACCCTTTCATTTCCAAGACGAAAGCACAAATAGAGGCTCCAGGTTTGGGTTTGCAAGCCATGAAGGATTTAACCACATCAAGGGATTCTTTGCTTGCCTTTGCCTGAAACATTTCCTTTAGCTGTTGGTTCATTTCATAAGCCCATGTATTCTCAAAAGTCTTTTGCAATTCAAGGCTCATGAAAGATGCCATGATACAAGACACTTTGTTTGCATCATCATAATGTTTTCGGTGAGCTTCAATCTCCTCTTGGGGTTGAATCATTATCAATAGTGGGAATCTGCTCATCGAGAACATACTCCTTGTTCTCGTACCTTAGGGTAAACCTAAGGTTTCGCATCTAGTCCCTATAGTTTGGACCGGTAAGTCTTTCCCTCCCAAGAACTGAGAGTAGTGAGAAGTTCGAGTTATTTGCGGAACTGGGAACGGGTGGATTAGTACCATTTTCAGTAGACATCTATAATATAAAACAGTTTTAGTTAGTATGAATATTCCTTAATTGTTTAATTACCCAATTCTAAATTAAGGCTAGGATCCATATTTTCGATTCGTTTTATGAAGAGGTTTGCCGTAATCATATCACGAATTTATTTTAGGTAGACAATGCTTTTGTCAATTTCATTCTCTATGAAATTCCTAGTTCTTTTGAGATTCATTGATTCAATCAATGGCATGTTAATCTCGGATATGCTTATCTACCATTCATGACTGGGATGCCGAGGATCATGAATAAGATAGTAAACTTAACCATGCAAAACCCGCGTGGTCCCCGGCCCGAGTACGCTCGAGAATCGCGAGTTTCACATCACCTCTCACTTATGTCCTCTCATTAATGTGTCGGTAAACCACACACGCTCCATTAATAGTCCATATGAGAGATCTGCGGTTTTCATGGGCTAGCATACAATTCACATTTGTTATACTTAAAATTGGATTTTGTTTTATTACTTTAAGTCAATACTTTTGATCTTGACATCATCCTATCAAAAGTCCTCGATAGCTCCATTGAACGCACAAAGAAGCGGAGAAGTAGGTCAGCGCGAAACATATTAATAACCCACTTCTTTAGGGAAGTAAAGCGTCCCACCTTATACCTCTCTTATAGTTTGTTCACTATGGGTGAGCCAATTTATCAACTGACTGACAACGTGTTTAGACTTTAAATGATACATATATATTTATCATAATATATACAGGTCTCTTTAAACTTTTAAAGTCTAGGGTTCTATTTTAAACATTTTAAAATTTAGGGATATCATTTAAACAATTTAAATATTAATATTTACTATAAATCCATATTAACATTTAATGATCATACAAATTTATTTATGGATTACTATTTACAATTAACCATTAACTAAGTAGTAACTCCATGTTAAGTGCCTATATTATTAAGCTAAGGCTATGATACCACTTATGGGTTTTCTATTCCCTTACTAGATTAACATGCAATGCGGAAATAACAATTAATCTAGGGCATGAAGGAAACTAAACCCTAAAGGATCTTAACTTAATAATAATAAGCAACAAAACTAAATAAATAGACAAATAAGAAAAATACTAACCGTTGAGAAAATTGGATTTCTCACACGCAGACCGCCTTAGCAGACCTTCTTGACTTGGAGGCGAGTACTCAAACCAGAGCACCTCTAATGGCTCACACCCACGAACCAAAGAGAAAATTCCAACTCCTAAGGTCCCAAATCTAATCGAGTAAACTCTTACAAGGAGTAGGAATGAGAAAGAGAGAATCGTGTACCTTAAAGCCATGGCATACCCTCTATTTATATAGGAAGAGGGAAGCTAGGGTTTGTTATGTTGGCCGATGTGGGACAACCTGATTCACCCATCCAATCGCCGGTTGGATTATCCAGCCGGCGGTTGGGCTTGCTTTCTGCCCAAGTATCCGAGCCACGATCCGCGTGCTCCACCGCCTTACATTTTGGACTCCAGCCGCCGGTTGAACTTTTCAACTGGCGGTTGGATTTGGCTTCCAGAATGTTCCTTCATTTCTTTTAGTTTATAATTAATTCATCAACTGTGATAATTAATAAACCAAATAATTAACCATAATATTAATTCTAATTAATATTATCTCTCATTTATTTCTCTTTAACTGTTCTTTGAGGGCGACCCAAAAAGGACTCTACTTTTAATGATATACTTACCAATTAATTATGAACTTGGACACTATATCCAACACTAACATGATGTAATGTAACCCTTTTCGTTCCGGAGCCTTGCAGAGGCGCTTCAGTATCTGACATTCACCCCACCTGGTACATCATATTCCGTTCAGCAGATATGTTTATTTATGCACGATCCACGTGAGCCACATTTTGTGGCTCTTAAGCACATTTGTGCACTACATTCGTGTCACTTTTGACCATGACCTTCATATTCATGCCTCCATTACAAATGTCCTTGTTGCATATTCCGATGCTAATTGGGGTGGATACCCCACCACTCATCGTTCCACATCTGGATAGTGTGTAATTCGTTGGGGGATCATCTTTTATCATGGTACTCTAAACATTAGCAGGTTATCTCGCGATCCATTGCAGAAGCCGAGTATCGGGTATTGCTGTCACACCCCGCTAAAGCGGAAACACGAGGTGTAACAGCTGAGGAATTCACAACACAAAGATATAGTAACAATACCATAAATTTAAAAGGTCGCCTTAAAGGCAATTAACCATACATCAGGTTGTTCATTGTTACAAAAGTACTGTTACAATAAAATCATAAAGTTTCGTTCAAAAGTCCATGATTTATAGCTTGATTGATATGATCCCATGCGCTTGCCCACACATGATCCATTCTTACCGGCGCTCTCCTGAAAAGCATGTCAAAACAAAAGGGTCAACTATGGTCATAGTTGGTGAGTTCAAAGTTTGAAACAATTCAACCAAAAGGGTGTCCAATAGGGAACATAAGTATGGGTGTAGCCGTCCGATTCGGGAACGCTATCATCCCTGTGTTTGTCCAATCGGGACAGTTATAACAAGCATTTGGTTGATAAAGTTGCTGTAAATAAACATGTGGTAGTAAAGAGAGAAATGTATAAGCCTTGAGACCACTACTAATCCGGTTATCTGACCGAACGTGCCCCAAAATAAAGTGCTCCATGTTCTTCAACAAACAGGAGTAAAAGGCGATATTATGCACCCACGTTGAAGTGTGAGTGAGAGATGGTCCTACCCTAAATAGCATGCTACCCATAATATCTACGGCTCGTCGCTACGAGTTAATTAGTAGTGAAAAAGTTGCAGGGGACTTTGAGTATAAGAAAAACCCAAGCTTAACATGTTGACATACCACAGTTTGCGTAAAAACAGTTCAAAAGCGGTTGATAGTACGTAAAAGTTCAACCAAAAGTTTAAAGTAATTGCATGCTTTTCAGCCCCAAAAATAGAAATCAGAAAGAGGGGACAATGAACTCACCTGAGAGCTAGCAATTAATGAGCGAAGTTAATATCCAAGTGCAACCTCCTAACGCCCTAAATGTATGAGGTTGTATGTGTAAGTAGATGTCTCAAAAGACCATCTATGTAAGTAGGAGGTTAACGTCCACTTATGTAAGTTCACTCAATTAGAGATGTCCATTTGTTCGGTTATCATTTATGTTTAGTAAATACGTACGGCCCGTTGGTGATATTTTGTGAAAACACAGATGTGATAAATTATATTACGCATGTTCTACTTTCCGGCTATAGTTAATGGATTAGTGTGACAAGGGAGGGGGCGAAGCCCCTGAATGACGGGGGTCCGGGGGCAGCGCCCCTGGTAGCGGGGTCCAAGGGGTGGCAACCCCTGGCGGGGTCCAAGGGGCAGAGCCCCTGGCTGGGGTCGAGCTGCCAGGTCAGCGCGGATGCGACACTAAGGTATTATGCGACACAGGGTTTAGGGTTTATTTATGCTTATATTGCTTTAACCAAAAATGCATGAATTTTGTGTTTTTAGCGACACAGGGTTAGTGTCGCTATATGCGACACTAAGGTATTATGCGACACAAAGGCTTAGGCTTGTGTCGCTAAGATGTCGATTCGGGTGCTATAGCGACACAAAGGCTTGTGTCGCTAATGTGACGGTTCGGGTGTATAGCGACACAAAAGCTGGTGTCGCTAATGTGACGATTCGGTTCTATTGCGACACTAAGGCTTGTGTCGCAGACTACTGGGCTTCTGCGACACAGATGCCTGTAACAGGTCAGTTTTGCACATTTTATTTCGGGTTCCAAATGTTCAAATAAAATTTCAAGAAAAATCTATGTTGTTCCTTAGTATGTTAGCTACTTAAAATAATTTTTCCAGTAATTTTAGATATTCCTAAGTATTTTTAAAAATTCCATGTGTTCCCTGTCGTCAGAAAGTGGCCAATCCGGACACATGCAAATGTTCTCATTTTCTGGGCAGAATGCGTACACTTTTAGACAAAATCATCAAAACGACTTTTGTACCTAACAAAATTTTTGAACTTTTGGCGGTGGTTTCATGTCATTTGGAGGTGTATATCTCGAGTTATGATTAAAACAAGAAAGGTGAAATTTCTGTCCTTTTTGGCGGCCCGGACACATGTTTTTGTAAAATCATTTCGGGTATCAAACGGCTCCAAAAATTATGAAACCACTTGGAAGTGAAAGCTAACTTCTTAAACTTAATTTTTGCCTTTTGAATCGTCCATTTTAGTTAAGTTTTGAGGGAGAAACAGCCTCTCAAAGTCAGACCATTTTCCGATCAGCTTGCATGTGACGTTTTTGACACTTTTAAACATGAAAAACGGGTTTTATGTTATGATTTGGACATTTCCTTGTTAAGTGAACTTTATAACATGTTTATAAGAGTATTACAAGTAAATTTTTGAAGAGTTGAAGTTCTTACCACGTTTGTGAAACCGAAAGAGGAGGAAGGAAGCTAGTTTTCCCGTTTCGTGCTATTTTCCGAATGGTGGCTTATGGTGGTTGGATGGCGGCCGTATGGTGGCTGTAGGTGGTGTTAGGTGGCTGTGGTGGTGGTGGTTAGGCCTGGTTGTAGAGAGAATATAGTGTGTGTGTGTGTGTTTTGTTGAGTGAAGAATGAGAGAATGGAGGGATTTTAGGCCTATATATTCATTGGCTAACTCATGGGCTTGGGCTCCCCTCTTCTTGGGCCGTGTTGGGCCTTTGGGCCGTGAGTCTGGGCCTGGCCCTTCCATGGGTTGGGCTCGTGACTCGCTTCTTGATTTCGTGTTACGTTTTTCGTTCGTTTAAACGTGAATTTCGCGGTTTAAAAGTTAATAATTTACGTTATGTGTTCGTGCACAATTTAAATTTGTGAGTGATATTCGGGATGACTAAGTATTCTAAAATACTTAAGTTGGGTTACAAAAATATATTTTGGGTTTCGCTCGGGCCTCGGGCTCGGTTTGCGCGTTTTCATCGCGTGTGTTACGTTTTGAGCCAAACGTCTAGGTTTTTCGCGTACTTTTATATTAAGATAATAATATAAGTGCAATAACTACTATTTACTTATAAAAAATAGATTTACGTTATTTAGAAAGAGTTATCACCAACGCCGTATGATTGTAGGACTTCGTCCCGTTCGCGGTTATACGATTTTAACCGATTGTTAACTTGTGCACGTAATCGCATGAAATGTCACATATATTTAGATTAACTAATGCTAAACACACGTATTACTAATGGTCTAGGCAATAATTACAGCCCTAGATTGGTAGGTGTCACAATTGCTAACATCGTTGCCGAAACATGTTGGCGACGTAATCTTATTCGAGAGCTTCACATGTCCCCAGCAAAGGTCACCATAGTCTATTGTGACAACATCAGTTCCATGTACATGACTTCTAACCCTGTTTAGCACCGGTAGACGAAACACATTGAGATTGATGTTCATTTTGTTCGCGACCGGGTAGTTTTGGGTCACATTCGGGTTCTCCACGTTCCCTCTCGTTCTCAGTATGCTGTCTTCACCAAAGGGCTTCCAACATCTTTATTCATTGACTTTAGATCCAGTTTGAACGTTCGGATCTCTCCTCCCGATAAAACTGCGGGAGGATGTTAGCATATGTATATTATTATTATATGTATGTACGTAGTTTATGTATGCATTAATGCATGTATTTCATTGTTATGGCCTTAGGCCTTTATGCTTGTATGGCCCATCGGCCCATGCATTGTACTATAAGTAGAGTTGTAATGCATTCTCCCAAATCATGGGAATTAATTGATTAATAATATGGATAACACTCAATGATTCAGTTAAGCGCTTAGGTGGTTCAGCTCTTAATAGTATACCTCAGATGGCCACAAATGCTTGTTCATGTTGGGTTATAAGTGAGCTGATGAGATGATGAACCCGATCAAGAATACTACAACATTTTTAATATTACATTTCAGTAAAACCCGAAAGACCATTTATATAAAGAAAATGAGTGGCCATCAACTATAGATAACTTCTCTCACCAGTCCAAATAATCTGGGTCGACGTGTTATACGTTTGTGAAAATCTGTGTGCATTATACATAAATAGTGGGCGAAATCCTATTATTTGTTTCAAGTAATGAAGACAGTTGGTTCTTGATCTTGTCAATGTAGCTTAACATTTAGATTAATTAGCCAGATTCCAATTTTGTCTTCACCACTAATTGACTGCCAAGTCAATTAGCACCTTAATATTGTGTATTCTTTTCGTTAAAATTTTGAAAATACTTTTGTCATTATGTGCTATGGAACTTGCTTGTCTGTATATAATAAGTTGAAAGTCATTCTGATTCACAATATCAGTTTCGGAAAAATGGAGTTGAAAATATTAGAACAGTACATATTAGGAGGAATTGTTGCAACCTGGCTAGGTTTTGCTTTGATCTATTTCTTGGGTGCGAGAAGGAGTGAAACCGAAGATGGCATAGATTTGAATAAACAGACGAATGAGTTGGTGCGGACTAGGCCACAAGATGATGGAACCACTGACGTTATCGTCGTTGGTGCTGGTGTTGCTGGTGCCGCACTTGCCTATAGTCTTGGCAAAGTATGATACTATTCTTTTACCTTTATCTCCAGAATTAGCAATTTAATGTATTTGTTTTAATTTCGTCATTGCCTCTTCCATTTTCATCTTTTCTAGTTCTGTCTTCAAACCTTATGAAGATTGAACCAGATTAACAAAATATGAAATTGAGGAAACAAAGGGAAGCTTGGCTAATTTTTGGTTCCATGTGTTATAGGATGGCCGGCGAATTCTTGTCATTGAAAGAGATCTGGGATTGCAAGATAGGATTATTGGTGAATTGCTTCAACCTGGTGGGTACATGAAGTTAATAGACTTGGGCTTAGAAGGTATGTATCTGCGCAATAAGTATGTTATTAATTAACAACAGTAATTGATGCGAACAAGATGGATACGATTTCTTCTTCTTTTTTCTTTCAGACTGTGTAGAAAACATCGATGCTCAAAAGGTGTTCGGCTATGCTTTATTCAAGGAGGGTAAGAGCACTAGATTGGCTTACCCATTGGAGAAGTTCAAAAGAGATGTTTCAGGCAGGAGTTTTCACAATGGACGATTTGTTCAACGTATGCGTGAGAAGGCTGCAACAGTCCCAAAGTAATCACCTTTGATATGCAAATTAACCATGTTTATTTTCAGTTCCTTGATTATTTGTATACTTTCAGTGTGAGACTAGAACAAGGAACAGTGACATCTCTTATTGAAGAGAAAGGGGTTGTGAAAGGTGTGCGTTACAAGACCAAAGCAGGTCAAGATATCACAGCACATGCACCACTAACTATTGTCTGTGATGGCTGTTTTTCAAATCTTAGACGCGGTCTCTGCAAGCCTGAGGTGAGCATAGTTATTCCCCAGTACATGAAAGTAACTGCATTACCAACACTCTGAATCTAGCTGTTGGTAACGAGCAGTACATATCTTCAAGCATCTTCACACATAATTAAGTGTTTGTGAACGGAAGTCCTGATGATCAGGTCATATGCAGGTCGATATCCCATCTACATTTGCAGCGTTACTTTTGAAGAACTGTGAGGCTCCATACCCGAATCACGGACATGTTATTTTAGCCGACCCTTCACCAATCTTATGCTATCGTATCAGCAGCACAGAGATTAGATGTTTAGTTGATATTCCTGGGAAGAAGATCCCTTCTGTTGGCAATGGTGAAATGGCACTTTATCTCAACACTAAAGTGGCTCCCCAGGTAGGCATATATGATATTCTTGCAACAATTAGTATATCTTTCCTTTTTGCTGATGCCTTTTGGATTCGTACCCAAATTTCTGTTTTAGATCCCTCCGGAGCTGCGGTGTAGCTTCATTGCCACTGTGGAAGAGGGAAGCATAAAAACAATGGCTAATAGAAGCATGCCAGCTGCTCCACAACCGACACCGGGTGCAATCTTACTTGGGGATTCATTCAACATGCGACATCCTTTGACAGGAGGAGGAATGACTGTCGCGTTATCTGATGTTGTTATTGTCCGGAATCTTCTCCGACCTCTTGACAATTTAAAAGACTCATATGCCCTCTGCAAGTATCTAGACTCTTTTTACACCTTGCGCAAGGTCATACATATATCTTTCTTAAAGTGTAGTTGCATATATATTTTTATTAAACTTTAATAAATTAGTAACATGGATTCAGCTTGTTATAATTTGATGGATCAGCCAGTGGCATCCACAATAAACACTTTGGCTGGAGCCTTGTACAAGGTGTTTTCTGCATCATCTGATCAAGCAAGAACCGAACTGCGCCAAGCATGCTTCGACTACTTGAGCCTTGGTGGGATGTTCTCAAATGGTCCAATTGCTCTATTATCGGGTTTGAACCCCAAGCCATCGAGCTTGGTGCTTCATTTCTTTTCGGTTGCCATATTTGGTGTTGGTCGCTTGTTACTTCCATTTCCATCACCAAAACGCACTTTGCTAGGTGCTAGATTGATTGCGGTATGCATGTGTTCACTTTACATCTATCTACACTAAACTAAAGAGAATAAAATTAATCTAATGAATCTTAATTAATTTATGTTTTGGATGGGTGCGCGCAGGATGCTTCAGGCATCATTTTCCCCATTCTGAAAGCTGAAGGAGCTGCACAAATGTTATTATCACCAGCAAATCCAGCATATTATAAATCGCCTTTTCTGCATTGAGGCGAATGTAGGTGTTCATAAATGTTAAGTTATTAACATCATCCTGTAATTAGTTGTTTGATAATTAGTGATAATCTTAGAGTTTTCTTATTGTATATGCCTGTCCAATTGAATTGAATGTTACAATGAATATAATAAAACAAAACGACGAATTACATTCTTGTGTTGGCATCCAAGGATTAGAATATATGTGGGGAATAATTAATTATTAAGCTAAATTATTCTAAGATTTGGAGTTATATACTAGCCATTATTTCCGAATTGTCAATGCCCTTTTTAACATCCTAAATTTCAACTTATCAAGGTGTGTTTGGCATAAGGATTCTAGTAGATTGAGCTCTTTTGTTTTTAACAAGGAAATTAAACAATTTGCCCCAAAATCCGAACAAATATAACGATTTGCTCTCTAAAAAAAATTGATGATTTGTCCCATCCGTAAGCAAATCGCAAATTGCGATTTGCGTCCGAGAGTTTGCGTTTGCGACCCCTGCAGCGATCTAGGTGTGACTGAGAACCATAAGCCTGTGAATGAGAACGATGAACGGGTCCCAAATCGCAAAGCTGTATTTGCGATTTGCTTTTTTTTTTTGCGATTGCGACCCGGTTGCGACTTAGCCTTGTGACCGAGAACAAGTTTACGTGTAATCGAGAACGAGATGTTGTGAACGGGTCGCAAATCGCAGGTTGCGATTTCCGTCCGCAAAAAAAAACGTTTTTTTTTATAAACCCTAACCCCCTCTCTTTGCGATTTGTTTCGGGTTCTAGCCTTACACCACCACCAAACAACCGTCCTCCCACCTTCACCACTCACCTTACACCACCCTAACCCACCGTCACCGTCACCACCCTAACCCTAACCCTAACCCGCTACAAACCATCCCCCGTCACCATCTCTACCAACCACCACCATCACCACCGATCACCATAACCACCGCCCCCCACCCCCTGACCACCGCCGCACCATCGCAAACGCAAATCCCACCACCAACCACAAAACCGAACCAAGACGCAAACGCAAGGGGAATCCTGGAATACGCAAAGCACAATTCGCAAACGAGTTTAGTTTTAGTGAAATTAAAGTGTCACGATGGCCAATTCTCAGGTATGATTATGTTTTTGTATAGATTGTATTTTAATTCGAATTTTCATTGAAGCATTTCATCGAACACGTGGTGTGCAACCGAATTTGTGTAACTTAGATTGTTATTTTCTGGATGATACATGAATATGATTGTTTATGATTATCGAACAACCCAAAGTTTACAAGTATTACTTGAATAGATTATCAATTTAGACATGATTAGCCCGTATCGAAATTGATCACATAATAAGTCATTTGGCAAAGAACAATGTTGTCTAGAAATTAGAACTTGACTTGGACGATGATGACCGCGAGCTTTATTGGATACCCTCAACTATCTTCTGATTACATCAATTTGTGGACCTATATCTTGAAGGTTGTGATCTTAACCATCAACCAACACTCAATGGATTTGGTAGCCTTACAACCTTATACTTGAAGAATATATACATCTCTAATAATACTCTTTTACATCTCCTATCCCGTTGCCCATTACTTAAGACAGTCACTTTGGTAAATTCTAACTGAAATACCTATGTTTATTCGTGAATGTTGTATGTTGCTGAATCTTTTACATGAAGAACATATAATCTGTGAAAACAATTACACCTTAATCGAGCTAATCAATTGCGACATAACTATATGTATTAATTAGGTTCATGTTATTTAATTAATTTTTGATTTTAGCTGTTTGATTTGATTAAAGTATACCGTAATGAGTCGTGCTTGTTATTTTTCATTTTTATTCATGAAACTTGTTGTGTAAACTCTTTGAACTTTTTATTTACTTTCATATTGTTTTCATAATGCTTGACTATATCAGACTGTTTTTGACTAAGTTTGCTTGATTGATGATTTTTAGGACCTTTTCAATGGAAGGTTGACTTTGAAAAGCCAACTAAGTACTATTAACCATATTAAGGTGATGTTGATAGCTGATCGGGAAAAAATATTTAGAGACCATTGCTTTGGGCATTGGTTGGATGTAAGGGTAACAGATAATAACCCTGGTTTTGTACATCATATATTGCAGTTTTGACGACGTGAGCGTCCAGGGGTGAAGCACCCTCGCTAGGAGGCGGATGAGTAGTGGTTTAGGATCACCTCAGACCATTTTATAAGATTCGGTCAGAGGGAGTTTTTATCTGGTGACAGGATTTCGGTTCGGTCCCAACGATAAGATGGCGGATCATATTCCCAAGACGGTTCGAGGGATGACCCCCGCATTTAAAGAGCGGTTATTACTTGGTTTTTGACTTTATATGTAACTTTATGACGCACATGAAATTGCGACTTGTGACTTGTGACTTGCGACTTGCGACTTGCCTTGTCCATTGTGGATAATATTTTCAGACATTTCATGGATTTTGCGGATGTGTTTAGTGCAGGGGAATGCACTTGACTTTAGTCTCATCTCTATAGTGTGTACCCAACTTCATTTTAGTCTATTGTGTGTATCAACATTTCAACTTGGTTTATTGTGTGTATTCAATGACTAATTTGATGATGTGGAAACCGTATAATGCGCCACATCATATGACACGTTATTGCCACATCATTAAAAACGAGTACCGTGTCTACAGACAATAGACCAAAATGAAGTTGGGTACACACTATAGAGATCGGACTAAAGTTAAGTACATCCCCTGCACTAAACCCTTTGCGGATTATGCCTGATAAGATTTCTTATCCTAAAAGGATATATTGGATAGGATTTTCTGAGATTTTCAATATTTTATGGATAAGATTTTCTAGATAGAAATATTCCTTTAAAATGTGAGCTAGTTTCACCCGTCTTCATTCATAACAAATCATAAAACACTCTCAAGTAGTATTCAAATTCGACTAACCAATTCAAGTGATTATATTTAAGATCTTCCACGTACGATAAGTTTTATTTACTTTTGTTTACGGATAAGTTTAAGGTTTTTATTTGTTTTGGTGGTCGTTTTGAATATATTAAAAACATGCCAATGTATTTGCCAATAGAATGTAGTAGGATGTCTTTAAAACTTTTTGTTGCACCAGAAAAGCCCATGACATGCAAAGTTTTATAGAAAAACGTTTTTAAAAAATTAGGTTTACCACTTGATGCACAGTTTGTTTGGAATATAAGGTACATCAGTATGTTATTGATATAACTGTTGATGTTGATGATTTTGGGGATTTTTTGTGCCACGCAATTAACAATGTTCTGATCAAAATTTACATTGTTGATATTATAAGAAATGTTTCAGGTATGGGTAGCAATCAACCTAGCAATAGTAGTAGTAGGTTTTAACAACAATTTCAACAACTACAAACTAATGATTATAACCAACCACCTCAATATCAGTCATTTCAACAACCCTTTCAACAATTTGTGTTTACTTATCAACCGCAATATCAATTTCATTATCATGCTGCTCCACAAAACCCAACAAATAACACATATCCAACACAAAACAACCAAAACACACCATTTAAGTAGTTGAAAAGATCTAAGATGATTCTAAATTTCATGAGGATGTTCATTATAATTATAGTAATTCAGAATATCATGTGGAGGAGCCGGAACCACATCCTCATGATTATGACCATTATGATGAAGAAAATGTAAATCCACCCAAGGATTATGACTGATGTGCGCACAATCGGTTGTCGGGGGTCTAAACCTCCGTACTAGCTACTAGTACTAGGTACTAGGTACGAATACCTGATACTAGTATGTGGTAAGGATGATCCAGGGTCGTTCCTAATGACGGTCGAATTGAAACAGAGCTCGTTCAGATAACTTAGTAATCAAGCTAGGTTTTGATAGTTGGATAGGTATATGTTTTGGTTTTTATCTATTTAAGACTACTAAAACTAATAAAGCATCAAAGTAAAGGGAAACTAGTATATATATAACACTTAAGGATAACGAAGACGTGGTTCACCAGGATTTAGGATAATGTATTATTGGGATGATGTTTATTTGGTAACAGACAGAGAAGCGTCTACGAGTAAAGCACCGTATACATATAACTGCTTGCCACCAACTTCACTTGCCTCTATGGGGGGCTCGCTCCGGGCAAGTTCGGATGTCAATCCCTCCCCTACAACACAAAAAAAAGCGGGCCGAACTTCTAACAGCCCATAAACTATAGGGGTAAACACTAGGGCCCTACTTCTTTAGTCCGGTTCTAAATTAGTATGTCACTAAGTCCTAGGCTATCCTGATTCTGATCAGACCAGGCTGTTTTAAACCCCCCTTACTGCATTTTGAGACCAAGTGACCCTTTTTGGATAGATATATCTTGGGTGCAGGAATGAGGCAACAGACTGCAATTATATCTGACCTTTCTTAACTCCTAAATCTAAATTTTATTATCTAATTATGTACTGATTTTTAACTTTGTATTCTAAACTATCGGCTAAGTGGGGTTTAAGCATCTTAGACTACAGGCCGAGTCTATGCTTTCTTTTCAGAACTTCATATTCAATTATTGTAAGCACAAATACTTCTGTCATGAATTAGACCCTCCTTTAATATCAGTAATTCATCCCTAGGTGTACTCACGGTGTACATGACGTTTAAGTATTTCCACAGCTTTATAACACTAGGTATATTCGTGGTGTACAATACTTTAAGTATTTTCACAACTTTATCACTCTAGGTATACTCACGGTGTATAATACTGTAGTATTTCCACAACTTTAGGGTTCCTAGACCATGTTCTATAAGGGTGACTTCTAGGTATTCCACGATAAGATAGACCTTCGGCATTTCCTTAGCTTCCATGTATTTGTACTCCACCTGAAGGTGTTTCCAACGCTATACTAAGTACAGGGCCGATTTACGGATATCTCATAATTTATACATAAACATAGATAACTATCTACCGTAACTAGGGTTTCGTCAAATCCTACAACTAAGGTGATAGTCACGTGAAGGAATGGAAAGGGTAACACGTAAATTAAATCTAGATTCGGGATAAGTTTAGATAGATAACAAAGCATAACATCATTCCTAATTACAACTATCTATATCATGGCAAACATACGAGCACTACTCACAAAGCATGACAATAAACATTTCTAACATTAATAAATCACAAACATCAAACAAGAACATTACGACAAATTAATAATAGAAAAGATAGATAATACATGTACAAATTGCGAGCAAAATAACACTTGTATTTCTTCTAATAATATCACAAGCGTTACAAATGCTAGCTTCTACTAATTAAACTACATAATTAATCTAAAAGAAAAGAGAAGGATTCTCTCCTAATCTTCCCACTAGTTTCAAGTGTAGGTTCCCTTGTCTTGGACCTAACCGGATCAACACACACAATCGAGAGGCGGAATTCAAACGATTGTATAAAGTACGTATAACACAAACGAATCAAACGCAAATCGAATGTATATGGATATAATAACCGAATAGCTTGGATACACTGAAATGCCTTACAAATGCTCTCTATAATCACAGATTCGTCAACCTCAAAGCTGAGGCCGAAATGACCTATTTATACTAAACCGAAACTGACTCTGCGACACAAGCTTTGTGTCGCACAGTCAGCTCATGCGACACAGGCCTTGTGTCGCATAAGCGACACAGGCTCTGTGTCGCCTAAAACAAACTTGTAATATTACATAAAACTTCATAATTACATATCTAACTATTACAAGCTAAGACCAACTGACAGACATTCAAATATGTACCAACAAACTCCCCCGTGTCTTCAGCTTGGTCTTCAAAAATCTTCACTCAACTCCAGCCTGCTGGGAATGTGCCACCGGCATGTATTCCCATTTTCAAACAAATCTCAACAATCTTTTGAAACTTCAGAGCCTCTTCTTGATCAAAAACATAATGTTGAATCTTGTTGGCATGAAGGACTCTTAAGTCATATTTCGTTAAATTGATGAGGCTTATAGGATCAAAAACACGAATAATTGAACCTCTTAATTGTTGAGAATAGATCCACTCTCCTGGACCCTGTTCCTGGTCTCTCTCAGTTAGATATTCAATAACAGCTTCACCAGTCTTCGGGTCGTACCACCAATATCTAAATTTCTTTAACAAATTTAGTGGTAGTTTCTCAAGTGGAATCGATTTCAGACTTGCAGCTGGCGGATATTTATACTTCACAATAGGCTCTTGAGTTCTTGGATCTAACTTCTTCTTGAAACGATAGCGAACTCCCAGCTCAGGTTTTATCCATACATAGTGTCTGCTGTAGATCTCTTTTCTAAGAACCTTTTGAATAAAAGCGCCTCGACAATCATTTGAATTATTTACCAATTCTAATTGCGCAAGACGATTAAGTTCAACCTTTGGCAAAGTGCTGATGCAATTGAATCTCGGCCTGAAGTATTGAACGCCATCCTTTCTTTTTATTAAAATGAGAGAGCTTTCAGCATCGAATTTCCAGCTATAAATTAGACCAGTGAAATCTCCTCGAACTTTGTAAGATTTACAAATAGAAGACGCCACAGCCACAGTTCGATATTTCACAACAGGCTTGGACTGTACTGATGGCCACGGTTCGGAGGCCAATTCATTTTCATCATCAGAAGAATCCGATTCAATGATAGGTGCATCAGGATCATACGGTTCTTCTGGTTGAGCATGAGTAGGCTCACTTTGTCTTTCAATAGGAGATTCCGAATGATTTGACTCTTCATACACATCTTCATCTGAGGGAATCTCCGGTTCAACCTCAACATCCTCAAAGTCATAAGATATATCATCATCATTCACCGGATTTATTAAGCTTTGTAGATACGTGATATTTGCTTCAGAGTAATCTACAGCTATAGGAATCGGTTGACCTGGAATGTTTTCAGACGATGCAAAATAATCTAAAAGTAAATTTTCATTAATGTCTGAATTATTTACATCTACAGTCTGTGTTCCGGCGGAAGTCGTAGTTGTTGTTTCAATGGCACGCAGGCCTGACTCCCCCGAAACGACAGTTAGGGCTTCTAATTCTAAGACCCTAGTCTCCAAAATAGGAACTCTGACAGTCTGCAGCTCCAAATCTTTAATCTGTGCAGCTTGAGCTTCTAGAACCGCAGATTGTGACTGAATTAATGCAGCTTGGGATGTCATCGTTTGCTGCATCGTGTCCAACCGCCTCATTAATTCTTGAATGACAGACGGGAGAGGTTGGACAGGAACCTCCACACGGGGAATGTCAACCCGTGGCGTGGAGGAAGAAGTTTGAGCCGATTGACGTTGACGAAACATCGGAGGCACCCAATCTTCATCCGTAGGTTCTGATTGACGAGGCCTTTTGCCCACATCGGGTCGCACATAACCTGTCCCTACCCTTTTGCGTCGTTGAATACGCTTAAAGCGTCTTAAATCAAAACGACGAATATTTTCTAACGAAGTGTCGGAAGGGACTATCCGAGGGGAAGTTGGTGGAGTTGAGCCACTATCAGAAGAGCTGGCAGCCATGTCTTCGACAATATGCGGCTCTTGTGCCTGAACGTTTTCTCCTTCAAGATGGTCAACATGACCAAAGGTCTCAATGTCGTCCAAAATTGCCTCAAGATGAGGATTTTCTGCTTGTACAGGCACATTGACAAAAAGATCCTCTGGCTGTGGAGGAGCAGCAGCATCCAAAAATTCATCGGCCGCCGGAGGAACATAATCCTCATTTACAATGTGCCCAAACAGTGGCACATCCGCCGGCGCCGGAACTCCTTTAGCATATTGCCCACAGATGGCAAAGATGCGAATATTCATAGGGGTTTGTCGAAAACGGTGAACAGCATTCACCGGAAGCCCCGGAAGAAGATGGTTGAGTAATAGCTGGATAAACCGCGGGTACATGTTCCATCGGTTGTCCCCGGTGTGTACATTGTCAACCATAGCCCGAAAAATATAACCAGAAAAGTTGAAGGGCTTGTTGTACACTAGTGCCAGCATAGCAGAAGCCGTAGAATGGCTCATGCCGTCAAAACCAGCCTTTCTGCTGGATAGACAGACTATCATAATGTGCATCAAATACCGCCAGACCCTAGTTAGGTTGGCCTTGCGGTATTGATCCTTCGGAATGCCCGGATACCCAAGACGGATCATGCCTCCATTTATAAATGAGTTTGCAAATTGAATCGGCATGTCCGGATGGTCAGCAAATTGGAAAAATTCTCTAATAAGCCGCTCGGAGATAACCACCTCTTTGTCTTCTACCCGTGCGAGAATGCGGGTTTCAGGCAGATCAGAGTTGATCACAGCTGAATTCCAGAAGGAGCCAACTTGATCCTTGTATATTGGTGCATCGGCGGAGATGGCTGTAAAAATGCGGGAACGGCGCAAGAAAGCAATCATTGGCCTAAAAGGCGCAGCCGAATCCCGATCATCCTCAAGAAAAGCCACAATATTGTGCCTCGGCTCCCAATCATTCACATTTATATCTGCCATTGCTATTAACACAAAAGAAAACATAGCTCGAAAAGCGTTAGCATACAAACGTGAAAACAATTAATTTGAATAAAATGTCTTATGCGACACAGAGGATTGTGTCGCAGTAAGAATGCGACATTATAATTTTGTCGCTAAACCCATATGCGACACAAAGGATGGTGTCGCAAAAATCAATTTTAAAAACTATGCGACACAATCGCTTGTGTCGCTAACAAATTAAGCGACTGCATGGGTTGTGTCGCATTTTGCAATAAAATTGAATTTAATTGAATTTAGCGACAGAAGCCTTATGTCGCAAACTATGTGTCGCAAGCTAAGGCGACACAACGTTTGTGTCGCATAGAAACAAAAATGACAGACACAAGTGCGACACAAGTGTTTGTGTCGCAACTTGTGTCGCAATGACGAACAGTTGCAAACCCAGAAAAACCCTATAATCAAATTTGGGGGTTTTCGAAATTGAGGACACCAAATGATGCGCCAACGTTTGTAGAGCATGAAACCATGATTTTTAACATGATAGCAACGTCTCCCGTGTCCAATTTTACCCCAAACCAAAAACCCTAAAAACCGTATGTTTCATTTGACATTTAAACCAAAAGTATACGGTAAAAGTGAGTGAAAATGGTACCTATAAGTCGAGAAAATTTAGATGAACACGAAACACGGATTGGATTGCAAAGAAACACGACCGAAGATAGAAAATCGAAAGAAAATTACGTCGCAGTCCTTGTGTCGCAAGAGAGAGGCTTGTGTCGCTTTTTGTGTCGCAAAAACGTGTAGCGACTGAGAGGTAGGGTCCGGCTTTTATACCTCAACCCTGTATAGCGACACAAGATGCGACATGGGTAGCGATACAAAATTTGTGTCGCATGTGCGACACAGCGCTTGTGTCGCAACTGGGACTGTTTGGAAATTTTAATTTGATTTCAAGTTTTACAGTCGAAGCCGATTTGATATTTACTTAGAGACTTGGTATAATTAAGAACAATAAAGCAATAAATAAATAAATAAATAATAAAAAAAATAAAAAACAATTTAAAAATTAAAAACCGTTGAATCTATTTTACACTCAACGACAGAATCATAACATCTTTTTGGTGACGGGATTGGTTAAGTCTGCTTTAGGAATCATATCAGGATAACATGCACTTATTAGGAATAGTAAGTGTTATTTCGATTATCAGTATGTTTGTCCTCTTTAAATTTACTTAGCATAGTTAAATCACCTGTTATAAAGATTAGTTCAAGACGACTATTGATATTTTAACCATACAAACATTTGTACTTAAGTATATGATTTCAACTCATAATGAGATGAACCACTTGTGTTATTATTAGCATGCATATTATAGTGTATAAAACACATTAAAATATACATTTGAAATCAAAACATGTTATTATTTTCTATATAGTAGGTGAAGGTATGGACGTATCTTTAGAACCAGGTTAGCGGTGACAGGTCTGTACTTTCGTACAACAGAGTCACATAAACAATAGTTCGGGTTGAACAAACACCAGTCTGAACACTTTAAACTAGAGGGTACAGGTCAGTACTTTCGTACAACAGAGTACCATAGTTTAACACAATCAGTACGAGGCAATCTTTTTATAACTTTTCTAGTACATTTGTACATTATATTTTAGAGTTTAGATATGCCACGGGTACGCAATAGTTGTCTATAACTTAACATAGACTACGTACCTAAGTTCTTTTCAAGAAGATATTAGATGAAACCAGTTCTGTATTTTCATACAACAGAGGAGACAACTAATATGTTCCCCCAGATAACACCATACAAAGACCCTATATCTTAGATCATAACATGTTTATTATCCAAATATTAAGACGAAGCGTTAAAATATTTCGGACATTTTTGCCCTTATTTTAACTTAATGTCATACATATTAATATGGCTTTATATAAAATAATATGCATATTTGAAAGTTAAGCTTCTTAGTAACTTTAGAACAAATGCCTACCAATACATCATTTGATGAAGCTAATATTTATAAAAGGTATTTCAAGTATGCTAGATAAATCTACTGACACATCAAACATAAATCTTAAAATTCCATTTTATGCATGTTTCCTGATGTACTATCATTTCCCCAATTGTTTACAGACACAATTCAACGTCTAGTTTAACAATGTTGCAACTATTGCATTTCTTTAATACTAACAAGTATAAAGAGTGGCAGTTGCGGTTTTTTTTTTTTTTTTTTTTTTTAATCTAACCAAGTCAAAAAGATAATTCTGACCAGAAATGGAGAGTTAGGCATTGCTTAAACTCACCATTCCAATCATAGAGACAAGCTCATCAAATCGACTACGAGAAAAAGCTTTTGTGAAAAGATCTGCGTTTTGCTTAAGAGTAGGGATTTGGACAAGGTCAATTAGGTGCTTCTCATAGCAATCCCGTATAAAATGATAACGAATTTCAATATGCTTTGTTTTTTAATGCTGTACGGGATTGCGTATGATAGATACAGCAGCTGAATTATCAATATGAATAGGAGTAAGAGTTAGAAGTAACCCATAGTCACGCATTTGATGCTGAATCCAGAGAACCTGGGAACAGCAACTGGCAGCAGCAATGTATTCTGCTTCAGCAGTGGATGTAGAGACAGTTGTCTGCTTCTTGCACTGCCACGAGACTAATCGGCTTCCTAGAAACTGACATCCTCCAGTTGTGGACTTTGCGTCCACTGAGCAGCCACCATAATCCGAATCTGAAAAAGCAGTTAGAGCAAAATCGTTTTCATTAGAATACCAGAGACCCAAGGAGGGTCTCTACTTAAGATAACCTAATATGCGTCTGACAGCCTTTTCATGAGAAGCTTTGGGCTTTGCTTGATATCTTGAACAGATAGACACAGCGAATAATATGTCCGGCCTAGATGCTGTGAGGTACATAAGCGATCCTATCATTGAACGATAGTCACGCTGATTAACATCGTCTTCATCATCAGCAGGTCCAAGTTTGTGACTGATGTCAATGGGAGTTCCATAGTGTCTAGCATCGAGCATCTGATACTTTGTCAAGATGTCCTTGACATATTTTGTCTGATGAATATAAATTCCCTTATCAGACTGCTCGACTTGAACACCAAGGAAAAATTTTAGTTCTCCCATGGCACTCATCTCAAACTTAGACTTCATGACTTTTTCGAAATCTCTACACAGCACCTCATTGGTCGATCCAAAAATAATATCATCCACGTATACCTGCACAAGTAACAAATCGTTTCCTGTCTTTTTGATAAAAAGAGTTGAATCAATCTGCCCACGAGTGTAACCATTTGTGAGCAGGTGTTGAGACAACGTTTCATACCAAGCCCTTGGAGCTTGATGAAGACCATACAATGCTTTATCGAGTTTGTATACGAAATCAGGATGCACTGAGTCTTCGAAACCAGGAGGTTGTTTCACATAAACCTCTTCGTTGACCTTCCCATACAAAAACGCACTCTTTACATCCAGTTGATAGACACGAAATTTCTTGAATGAAGCGTAAGCAAGAAATATCCGTATTGACTCCAAACGCGCAACTGGTGCAAAAACCTCGTCATAATCCAATCCTTCGATCTGTGTAAAACCTTGAACCACCAGACGAGCTTTGTTCTTCACAACTACGCCACGGTCATCTTTCTTGACTCGATAAACCCAGCGAGTACCAATCGGATAGAATCCTTGAGGTAGTTTAACCAGCTCCCAAACTTCTAACTTTTTGAACTGTTGGAGCTCTTTTTGCATGGCTTCTACCCAGTGAGAGTCAGTCAATGCTTCCTTGATATTTTTCGGTTCAATTTGAGAAAGAAAGCATGACTCCAATTGAGCTAATAGGCACTCGGTTTGTTCTCTCGTTCTAACTCCATCGTGTAAATCATCAATTATATTATCGACCGGGTGATTCACATTTACACGGCTACTTGGAATCTCTTCAGGTTCAATGACAATTTCCAAATTTGTATCATCTCCCCCAGATACTAAAGTTTCTTCAAGTACCTCTGTGACAGATTCTACTTCACCATCGGATAATGCCGGCATATCTGGATCTGTATCAGGATCTTGAACTGGTTCAGTAGTTTGTGGAGGAGGTGGTGGTGTTTTTGTAGGAGACTTGGATACATCAGAGTATATATCAAGACCATGAAGCATTGTCACCACCTGTTCAATTTCATCTTCAGCAGGAAGATTGAAAGAATTAAACATACTGTCATAATCGAACAAGAAGTCGGGTCCCGTTCCTTGTGAAGGTTGAGTGTAACGCAAACAAGTTACTTCAAAATGTTCCTCCACTCTCTTCATAGCTTTGTTATACACACGTTTATTTGGTGAATTATTTGAGAAACCCAAAAAATAGCCTTCACTTGATTTTTCACCAAATTTAGCCACTCTTTCTTTTGTGTGCATAATCATACATGGACACCCGAAAGGCTCAAGAAACTGTAAATTTGGTTTACGGTTGTTGAAGAGCTCATAGGAGGTCTTATTGCGTTTCTTAACCATGGACACTCGATTAAGAATGTAGCAAGCTGTGTTGACCGCCTCTGCCCAGAACGTGATAGGCAGTTTTGAATCAGCTAACATAGTCCTTGCAGCTTCAATGAGAGTCCTATTCTTACGCTCAGCAACTCCATTCTGTTGAGGAGTTCTAGCAGCACTGAATTGATGATCAATGCCTTTCTTTAAACAGAAAAGACCTAGTGTAGAGTTCTTAAATTCCGTACCGTTATCACTTCTTAGTTTCTTGATCTTCAAATTGCACAAATTCTCCAGTTTGTCAAACAAGTAGATAAGGATTTCAGCAGTTTCATCCTTGGAGGCCAAAAAATAAACCCAAGAGAACCTCGAGTAATCATCAGTGACCACCAAACAATACCAAGTCCATGTGCAATAATTCCAATGGCTTTTCAACTGAGTTGACCAGTTTTGACTTATGGGACTTCTTGTGCTGTTTTCTCTTTTGGCAGGGGACGCAATGATCATTAAGCCCGAATGATTGCTTCGGTACACCACGCACAAGATCATTTTTAACCAGATAATTCATCTTACGAAAATGTAGATGACCCATCCGTCTGTGCCACAACAAGGATTCCTTTTCATTAGCCTTAGACAGAAAACACGTTTGCTGCTTTGTTTCAACAGTAGGCATATCCAGAATGTACGTGTCTCTGTCTCGAGGTGCCCTCAGTAGCACCCACTCCTCGGGAATAACAAATCCCGGCTTCAGAATGCAACACTCACTTTTCGTGAAAACAGTAGTGTATGATTTATCACAAACTTGCGATACACTAAGAAGGTTGTGTTGCAGCTGTTCTACAAAATTAACCTTTTCAAAGCTCACTCGGCCGTTTGAGAGTGTGCCTTGACCAGAAATAACCCCTCCTTTGTCACCAGCAAAAGCAACATATCCCCCATTATATGCATGAACATCGGAGAGCAAGGATATATTGTCGGTCATGTGCCGCGAGCAACCACTATCGATATACCATTTGCTATTAAGTACGACTTCAGGTTGCTGCAACACCAAAAACAAGGAGGTTAATTAGTAACGGAGACCCAAGCCTTTACAGACTTGGGCACTCCAGACGCATCATCCACAATGATCACATCAGTCAAAATTTTGTTTTTAAACATATCAGAAGTATTGATTGATGTGACACTGTTGGATGTAGAATCATTTGATGATTCTTTCACTTTCCAAACCTTTTTAGGTTTGGTTGATTGCTTGTCAACAACATTGAGCTTAGTAATTGATGATTTGGTTGGCTCAATCTTGCTGGTTTTCTTAGCAGGTGAGGGAGAACGTGAACCTTTAACTGAAGAATTTTTAATTTTAGAACTTTTAGATACACCTTTCCCAGACCGCTTTTTAGCAAGCAACGGACAATCATTTATTAAATGACCTTGTTTCTTGCAGTAGAAACAAGATCTTTTCTCAACAGGTTGTTGAAATTTTGGAACAAACCTATGAGGATGGTTGAAAGAAATATCAAAGGCACATGCACACTTATGTGAGCATGTTGAATTTGACGCTTGTTTAGAGAAAACAGTGGATTTAGAAGAAGTTTGATGTTTTTTAATATTTTCTTTGATTTTCAAAATCTTCTTTTCAGGCTCAGCCTTAGCTTTGCCTTTTCCACTTAAAGCCATGACTGAAGATTCATTAGTTATAATTACATTTGTTGGCTTTATATTTTTCTTTTCAACCTTTGAGTACTCCTCTTCGGTTATATCCTCAATTTTAACAATCTCCTTTAAAATAACAGGAGAATCGCTCGAAGCCTTGTTTACAACAGGCTCACAAACATCAGAAGGCTTAACTGACTCAGCCTTGACACAAACAGTAACTGATTCAACAGATTTAACCTCTTGAGCCTTAACAATCTCAGGCTCACTAGGTTTTGCCTTAACAGGTTCAGGCTCACTAGTGCTGGGTTGATCGTCAGTTACTTTAACTTTTTCAGCCTGAATTTTCACAGGCTTACTTATTTTGACAGGAGCAAATTTCACAGGATTTATTGCTGTCTTTGAAAAATTTGGCATAAATTCAGTGATGTCATCCTTAACAGGCATGGGAAAATAATTTTTAGGAGGCGGAACTTGATGAAAACCAAGTCCAGCCTCGCTTTTCGTATCACTTCTTTGTGCCTGAAGGATCTCATCAAAGACTAGAGAGGAAGTTGAAAAGTTAGATAATTTTCTGTTCAACTCAAGAACTTCAGCCTGAGAATCAGCAAGTTGTTTCTTTACGAAAGAAAGCATATTAACATAGCTTCCTATTTCATCTTGTTGTTCAAAATTTTTGGCTTTCAGCTCTTTCTTTTCTTCAAAGATAGCTTTTAGCTTTTTATCACAAATCTTATCATTATCTTTTAACATATTATTCGAAGCAGTTAATTGTTCTATGCTAGTGATAAGACGTTCATTTTCTTCTCTTAACCTGTTCACTTGTCCTGTCAAATGAATGCATGAAATACAAGACAAAGGTTCATTATCAACCTCATGAATGTTGGCCATGAAAGCTTTGTTCTGTTGGTCATCATCAGCTTGTTCTGACCAGTCAAACGCTTCATCTGATAACATTAAGGCGGCTGACACCATTGCCTTTTCTTCAGCTTTAGCCTTCTCTGTAGGGTTGTTCTGAGAAGGCCTTGTGAAACCAGATGAGGGCTGTCGTGTTTCACATTCACGAGCAAAGTGTCCATAGTTGTGACACTTATAGCACTTAACCTTGCTCTTGTTAAATCCAAGACCCTTATCACTAGGGTCCTCCAATGACCTTTTGCCAGTTTTCTTAAAATAGGTCTTGGCTCTACGAGTAAGCATAGCCAAGTTCCACCTTAAGTCCATTCGTTCCAGTTCGTCATCATCTATTTGACGAAAATCTTCCTCTGTTAGGTCCATGGAACCAGCTTTCTTGCATAGAAAGTCATCATAGGCGGATAGCAACGCCGAGAAAAGTGCAGCATGATCTTGTGTAGCTGCAGGAATAGGTCATTGATGACTTGGTGGTTGAAAATAAGAACCACCAGAAGAAGTACTAGGTTGATGACTTGACGAGCCACTGGTTCCACCAGCTAAGAATGCTGAGCCAGATGTTCCAGTTGATGAAACATCTACTCCGTAGATCTTAGGATTCTGGACATTTGCAGTCGCCTTTGTTTCTTTTCTTTGCATGTCCAGAAGATCAGCTTCTAGCTGACCAATAAGATCATCAAGAGACATGTTTAGAATGTCTGGATCCTTTTCCATCATTAAAACTCGAGTATCCCACTTGTCAGGTAGAGATTCAAGAAGTTTTTTATTAGTTTCAGACTTATCCAGAGTTATTCCCCGTTCCGTTAGCTCACTTACTAACTGTGAGTATCTAGAAAATAAGTCAGAAAGAGACTCATTTGGAAGAATATCAAACACGTCGTATTGCTTCTTGACTAAACGCAATTTGTTCTGCTTATATTGTTCACTACCTCCACATCTTTTCTCAAATGCCTTCCATAAGTCATAAGCAACTTCCAAATGTCTAAATTGTTTGAGAATTGACGGTGGTAATGCCATGGTGATTGCAGAATGAGCCTTTTTTATCATTCTCAAAGGCTTTGCGTTCCTCAGGCGTCATTGATTTAATTGACTTTAGGGGTGCAGTACCAGTATACACTCCCGGACTGACCGGACGTTCATATCTTTTTGTTAAAGCAACCCACATTTCGGGATCATTAAACGAAACAAACGCTTCAAAGCGTTGACGCCGGTAGCCATAATCCATCCCTATAGTATACATAGGTGGTTTATTCGTACTTCCGACTTCAGAGTTTTGCTTTAGTAGATCTCCAACACGTTGCAATGAAGAAGATGCCATATTGAGTAACCTGCAAAACAAACACACAAAGAACAAACTAAACTGTTATGCGACACAAGGATTGTGTCGCAGAATCAAATGGCGACACTACAGATGTGTCGCTAGAACTTAAGTATCAGTTAAACAGGCGACACAAGGGTTATGTCGCAAAAATTCTATGTCGCAAATTTAGCTTGTGTCGCAAATTTTAAACTTGTGTCGCTTGCTGGTGTCGCAGAACTCTTATATACGAAACGAAGTTGTGTCGCTTAAAACCAAACGTTGTGTCGCTTAAAACCTACTCGCGACAGAAGATTGTGTCGCTAAAACCCTAAATGCGAGAGAAAAGCTGTGTCGCAGCTTGTGTCGCAGAAACGGGGAGAGCTGCGGCAGAAAACCCTAAAATTCGCAAACTTCCGAAACCCTAACAAAAAACCACGAACAACAGACGAATCTTAACACCAAAATCTTCCAGAAAATGTAGAATATGAACCTTTAACACGAAATGTAAAGATATAATTCCAAAAACTAGTCGATTTTAGCCGAAAACACGTACAAACACGATCCAATAACACCAAATCCGTAGATTATGGCTCTGATACCACTTGTAGGTTCCCTTGTCTTGGACCTAACCGGATCAACACACACAATCGAGAGGCGGAATTCAAACGATTGTATAAAGTACGTAAAACACAAACGAATCAAACGCAAATCGAATGTATATGGATATAATAACCGAATAGCTTGGATACACTGAAATGCCTTACAAATGCTCTCTATAATCACAGATTCGTCAACCTCAAAGCTGAGGCCGAAATGACCTATTTATACTAAACCGAAACTGACTCTGCGACACAAGCTTTGTGTCGCACAGTCAGCTCATGCGACACAGGCCTTGTGTCGCATAAGCGACACAGGCTCTGTGTCGCCTAAAACAAACTTGTAATATTACATAAAACTTCATAATTACATATCTAACTATTACAAGCTAAGACCAACTGACAGACATTCAAATATGTACCAACATCAAGGATTAAAATCCTAGAGAGAGAAACTAGAGAGAGAGACTAGAGAGAGAGAACCTAGAAAGAGAACCTAGAGAGAGAAAGATGTGTGTGAGAGAGTAGAGAGAAGATTGAGAGTGAATGGATGTTAGGGATGATGGAAATGAGGAGAGGCGGTCCCCTATTTATAGGTAAAGGTCCCAGGTTCTCCGTACAAGTCCCGAAGCACAAAATACAAGCACGAATCAGCACCGAACCTCAAAATAACTAAAAACGGCATCACCGGAGGCACTAGGGGCCGTATACGGCACCCTAGAGGCCGTATACGGTATCAAGGGGGCCGTATACAGTATCCCTAGGGCCGTATATGGTATCCCCTAGGCCATTGGTGTTTTGCCCGTTGTTCGGTACTTCGTTCGTTGCTTGTTTCGATTGTATCGTCTTCCTTTCTCGTCCGTTTGGCTAGATTCTTTTGCCTACGATCTCGTAATTTCGTTACACTTCTAATGATACCAAAATTAGGTATTTTGGATGTCTATAGCTCATACGTACTTGGAATACGTTCAGTTGATCTTTAGGTATTGTATCTTCTTCGTTCCTTATCCGTTTTGCTTGATTCTTTATTCCCCGTTCTCGTAATTACATGTGAATCATAAAATAGTGGTTAAGAAGTGTAGATCGTAAGGTAAATAATAATGGAGGAATTAGGTAAAGTTTATTTCCTTCGTTTTGCATGTTATCTGGACGTTTATGGCAATTTTTGTTGCAATGTCTATATTTGAACTAATTTAGTGATTTTTAGTAAATAAACGTTGATTTATGATGTTTTCACTAATTAACAGCTCAAATAGTGAAGAAAAATGTACATAAAAACATGACTTTTTGCGTTACATCAATGACCATCCATTTTGTAATCACATTATTACTGATGATGAGGAGGAGGAGATGAGCGAGATCCAAGAGTTATATAACAAACCAATACCACAAAAAGCACCAGAAAATGATCTATTCTGGAATATGCCACCGTTGTTAGGGGAAAATGAAGAAGAAGCTCAAAAACGACCACTTACCATGCATGAAGTATCTTTCCTGGTTCGAGAGGGCCAAACATATGAAACTAAAGAGGAATTTCTTCTTCAGTTGCATACCAAGTGTCTCGAAGAAGGTTTACAGATTAAGTCGAAGAAGTCGGACAAAAAAAGGTACACATCAAAATGTATTTTGCCTGATTGTGAGTGGAAGATAAGTGCAGTGTATATCAAATATTGTAATAACTTCCAAGTTAGGAAGTTACATGAAGTTCACACATGTTCTCGTACTCAAATCTTGTCGAATAACCGTCATGCAACCAAGAAAGTGCGTGGTAACATCTTAAAAGATGTGATAACTTTGGAAGGACGTGTATATAGAGGCAAATAAATCAAACTTGATATGACAAAACACTTTAAAATTAGTCTTTCATACAATCAAGCCTGGAGAGCAAAGTGTTAAAGTTATTGAGAGGTAGTCCTGCCGAATCATTTCAGATACTTCTCATTTACCTGCACAACATGAAGCTGCATAACCTGGGGAGCATTACGAATGTGCTTACAGACAATAAGGATAAATTTGTAATGTGTTACATGTCCATTGGTGCAGTTGTAAGTAATTATTATCGGTTTACATCTTATGTTCACATATGTATATTCTGATATAATTTATATTGTTTTTATATGACCTTGCAGATACGTACATTTGTTAACCATACACGCCCAATAATTATCGTAGATGGGGCCCATTTCAAGGGGGGTTACTTGGGGACTAACTTAATTGCTGTGGCGATGGAGGACAATAATGGCATCTTGCCACTAGCTTATGAAATTGGGGCAGGATAGACGACTGACCTTTGGACATTCTGACACCCGGCAAATTAGGCCGTCATTTGTGTTTAATAATAGATCATTATTACTTGTATTTAGTATGAAATAGTACTAAGTACAGTAACATTTTGTATATATGTAAATATATATACACGTACGTAATTAATTTTAATTACGCGAATTCGATCGGATGGAATCTGTAAGTCCCTTCGTGTAAGGATCGATAACGAGGTTATCTACGGTATTAAGGTGCGGAATCCCTCAATACTAGTTATAGGGTCTATAACGAATTCCTTCGCAATATATTAGCGAATCAATTGTCTAATTGCTTCGTATCGATTATAACGAATGTTAACGATCAATACCTAGCCTTTAGAATGTCGGAGAAGTCTCTGTAATCGCAGGTGTCGCACCCCCAAGACACGTGGCAGCGGAAGGTAGGGTGTTGCGTTGGGGGCGCCGACCAAATCAAATATCACAACACAAGATTACGGCAAACGACCTCTAAATGAGACGTTTGAAAAATAATTATATTCACTAAACATAATTGTTTGCAATAGTTTTACAATTTCCATGGAGTTCGCATCCGATAAGTAGAGATACATATGTAATTGATAATACAAAATATATTAAATGCAATGTAATCTCTTGTTGTTCGAAAATATATGCGACTCGAGCTACGCTATCCAAAGGCGTCCTACTGCTGCGGATTACCTGAGAAATACATACTAAAAGGTCAACATAAAGTTGGTGAGTTCATAGGTTTGTAAACAGTTGATATAACATTGTATGGAACACAAGATTTCCGTTTGTATCATTCAACAATGATAGGTAATGTGTTACAAAAATGTAAAGATAGTGTATATTGTTGCCATGAGCTCATAGTTCGAGCTTAACTGTGGTGTCGGGTCACAATAAAGTGCCACGATCGGGGTGCCTCCCAGCGAGTGCCTAATCCAACACTCGTAAGAACAAATGGTAATGCGTCCGTTTGACAAGTTAGCGCTACTAACCCGGACGGGGGGAGTCAATCCCAAATAGTACTATTCATTAACATTCACGCTATAACGATACTAACAAACTATGATGTGGGGGACTTCAGGATTAGTAAAATAACTCATGCAACTAATATATCGAGTTTAGTACTTGTGTTCACATAAAAATAGCGGTATGAAAGCAGTTGTATGTATTCTCACCCCAGTTAGAAACAGTAAAAAGGGGCTATGAGACTCACCTGATATTAGCAAGCAAGTAGCAAATAGTAAGCAAAGCGTGTTTTCTGAATGCAACCTTCTAACGTCCTAAACGTATAAGGTTGAGTAAGTAGATGTCTCAAAAGACCATCTATAGTGATTGTATAAGTGGGGGTTATTGTCCACTTAAGCCAATCATGTAGGTGGAGGGTTAATGTCCACCTAAGTTAATCATGTAGGTGGAGGGTTAATGTCCACCTAAAATAAGTTCACACAATTAGAAATGTCCAATTGTTCAGTTATCGTTTGTGCTTAGAAAAACATGTACAGGCCGTTGGTGATATTTTGTGAAAATACAGCTCTTGATTACTTATGTTAGGCGTATATCTACTTTTCAGTTATGGGTAATTAATCAGTGTGGCAAGGGCGAAGCCCATTAATGACGGGGGTCCGGGGGCAGCGCCCCTGGTAGCGGGGTCCAAGGGGTGGCAACCCCTGGCGGGGTCCAAGGGGCAGAGCCCCTGGCTGGGGTCGAGCTGGGTTAACCAAAAATGCATGAATTTTGTGTTTTTAGCGACACAGGGTTAATGTCGCTATATGCGACACTAAGCTATTATGCGACACAAAGGCTTGTGTCGCTAAGATGTCGATTCGGGTGCTATAGCGACACAAAGGCTTGTGTCGCTAATGTGACGGTTCGGGTGTATAGCGACACAAAAGCTGGTGTCGCTAATGTGACGATTCGGTTTATAGCGACACAAAAGCTTATATTGCTTTAAGGAAAACGTGTCGATTTTTGTGTTTTTAGCGACACTGGGCTAGTGTCGCCATTGTGCGACACTAGGGTATTATGCGACACTAAGGGTTTATGCGACACTAAGGGTTTATGCGACACAAAGGCTTGTGTCGCTAATGTGACGATTCGGTTTATAGCGACACAAAAGCTTGTGTCGCTAATGTGACGATTCGGTTTATAGCGACACAAAAGCTTGTGTCGCTAATGTGACGATTCGGTTTATAGCGACACAAAAGCTTGTGTCGCTAATGTGACGATTCGGTTTATAGCGACACAAAAGCTTGTGTCGCTAATGTGACGATTCGGTTTATAGCGACACAAAGGCTTGTGTCGCAGACTACTGGGCTTCTGCGACACAGAGGCCTGTAACAGGTCAGTTTTGTACATTTTATTTCGGTTTCCAAATGTTCAAATAAAAATTCAAGAAAAATATATGTTGTTCCTTAGTATGTTAGCTTTGTAAATTAATTTTTCTAGAATTTTTAGGTACTCCTAAGTATTTTTAAAAATTCCGTTTGTTCCCTAAGGTCAGAAAGTGACCAATCCAGATACATGCAACAAGATCGGATTTCTGGGAAAAATCTACACGTTTCCAGAAAAAGTTATCTAAACGACATTTGTACCTAACAAATTTTGTGAACTTTTTGCGGTGGTTTCAGGTCATTTGGAGGTGTATATCTCTAGTTATGATTAAAACAAGAGAGGTGAAATTTCTGTCCTTTTTGACAGCCCGGACACATGTTTTTGTAAAAATCATTTCGGGTATCAAACGAGCTCCAAAAATTATGAAACCACTTGGAAATGAAAGATAATTTCTTAAACTTAATTTTTGCATTTTGAATCGTCCATTTTGGTCAAGTTTTGAGGGAGAAACAGCCCCTCAAAGTCGAGCTACTTTTCTGCCCGAAAATGCATGTTTTGTTCTTGAACATTTTAAGCCATGAAAAACGTTTTTATGATATATTTTGGACATTTCTTTGTTATATGAACCTTATAACATGTTCATGGAAGTATTTTAGAAGGGTTTTTAAGTTCTTACAAAGAGGAGGATGAAAGCACAAAGAGATGGACGTTGAGAGCTCGTTTTCTTGCGTTTTCGGCTTGATTTCTTCTTGAAAGTATGGTGAATGTTGATGGTGGTGATGGTGGCCG
The DNA here is from genome assembly GCA_963930675.1 of Gnaphalium uliginosum. Taxonomy (NCBI): domain Eukaryota; kingdom Viridiplantae; phylum Streptophyta; class Magnoliopsida; order Asterales; family Asteraceae; genus Gnaphalium; species Gnaphalium uliginosum. The sequence goes on along the minus strand of OZ005680.1, from coordinate 70,846,035 downwards.
GATTTTTGGTGGTGGTGGTGGTGTTCTTGGGCTGTTTTTGGTCTGATTTTAGAGAGAGAGAGCAGAGATATTTGGGAGAGAAAGAAAGAGTGTGTGTTTGTTTAGTGTGAAAATGAGAAAAATGAGAGAGTTGTAAATTTAAATGGGGTGGGCTTGGCTCATGGAGTTGGGCTGGTTTTTGGGCCGAATTGGGCCTCATAGGCTGGCCTTGGGCTTGGTTGGGGCAGCCCAATTAGAGCCTTGGGCTTGTACAATAGTTTCTCAAGCCCGTTTTACGTTATTCGTGTTAAATCGTTAAATCGCCTAACGTTTCTTTGAGTTGTTTTTAACTAACGATTGGATTGATTTATCTTTCGATTGAAGTATTATTAAAATACTTTATTTTGAGTTAATAAAATATTTCTCGACCTTTGTTTGGTTGCCAAATTCGATTCGCGCGTTTTCGTTTCGTTTGTCACGTTTTATGCACAACGTCTAGTTTTTCGCGTATTATTATTAATAATAATAATATAGTGTAAATAACTATTATTTTAATTATAAAATAGACTTACATTATTTATGAAAAATTATCACCAACGCCGCATGTAGTGTCGGACTCCGTCCGATCGTTTTGCGCAATTATAGATAAACACATAATCACGTAAGTGTATATTCAGATATACAAGTAATTACAGATATTTAGCCTAATACCAACAAAATACAAGTAATTAGAGTTTCTAGCTAGGTTTACAATTAACCTAAAGTGTCGGGTGTCACAGTAGGAGGCATAGATGTAAGAATTGGCAAAAGTTCTTTAGGTTTAAAACCTAATTTGCATATATAACCGTCTCGGTTCGCAGGTCACTGGGCTCTGCGAACTGACTCAGTTCGCAGCCCATATTGGCCCAGCGAACTGACTCGGTTCGCAGGCCATTTTTGTCCTGCGAACTGACTCGGTTCGCGGTCAACCTTGGTCAACCTTTTTCAGAATTTTGATATTTAACTCTAAAATGTTTACCAAGAAATATCTTTCATTTACAATTCAAAACCAATGTACAAGCTTGATTACAATTACTAAAAGTACTATTTTACGCTATTACAAGCTAGATCTGTTGTCACAAAATATGTCTCAACAGAATCCGACACAATAAATACGGACGTTGGTGAAAAACATTTTCTTAAATAGTGTGACAATATTAAAAAGTCGTTATTTAAATTATATTATTACGATAATATATAAAACAAATTACGTTTCGTATAAAACGTACCGTACGCGATGAAAACGCGCGAATCGCGCCCGATAACCGAACGAAGCTCGATTTATCTTTCGATAACTTAAAATGAAGTGTTTTTAATAAAACTTCAATCAAACCGTACGCGAATAAATTGTTAACAAAAACCTTGAATAATAAACGTTTAGCGTTTAAACGAACGACAAAACGAATGGGTAAACGGACACCGCACGTAACGTAAACTTGGGGAACAAAATTTAACACACCCACACCCTTATGTGGGGCCCCCTGGCCGGCCATACCCTCCCGCACACTCAAGACACCATACTTTCTCCCCCATACCCTCCATACCCCTTCATTCACTCCACACTTCACTCAACCTCAACTTTCTCTCATCTCTTCTCTCCCTCTTCTCTTGTTCTCTGCAGATTCCAGCCCCAAGAACCCCCCAAATCACCACCACAAACCACCAAAGTCATCACCACAAACCACCTTAACACCACCTCTTCGGTTTGCAAGAAAACGCAAGGAAACGAGTTTTCGACCTCCATTTATTCGTGCTTTCATCAACTTCTTTGTAAGAATCTTCATCTCCCTTTTATTTTACTTGGAACATATATATAAACATGTTATCATGTCCATATAACAAGATTATGTCCAAAATCAAAGTCGAAAAACATTTTTGAAAACACGAAAACGCTAACAGCTTCTGGGCAGAAACTTAGGCTGTTTTCCAGGAAAATTTTCGTACGCAAAACTTAATGAAAATGGACGATTCAAAACACAAAACTTAAGTTTAAGAAGTTAGCTCTCATTTTCAAGTAGTTTCGTAATTTTTTGACACCATTTGATACCCGAAAACAATTTTACAAAAACGTGTCGCAAATATGTCTCGGATGGCAGATTTTTGTGCCAACTTCTCGGGTCCATAACTCGAGCTACACAACTCCAAATGACATGAGATTTTCGCCAAAATCTCACAAATCTTGTTAGCTATAAAAGTAGTATGATTACACTCTCTGAAGTTTTGTAGATTTTTCTCAGTAATTCGATCTTTGAACATGTGTCCAGAATTGTCAAAATTGGACCTCATAGGACAAAGGGAATTATTAAAAATACTTAAACTTGTCCAAAAATTCTAGAAAAATTACTGAAAGTAGCCAAGACATAGGGGAACAACTGGTATTTTTCTTGGATTTTTTTTCGACACTTTGACTAGTCAAAACGAACCACGAAAAACATATAAATTTTGAAGAAACAAAGCTCCATGGACTGTTTTCGTATTAAATTTAAAACGACACTTTCGGGTTAACCACAAAACGTAACTCTAATTTTTATAAGCCCTAAAAATATATTTAAGAGTCGTGTAAAAGTTTCGGGTCAAACCGAACACGTTTGACCAAGTCTATGAAAACGTTAGTATCACAGACTCCAAGTGTCGCTAGGAGGGACACTAGCCAAGTGTCTCTAATCAATTTCAAAATCAACTAGAGACACTAAGACAAGTGTCGCCCTTCAATTTCAAAATCAACTAGAGACACTAAGATAAGTGTCGCTCTTCAATTTCAAAATCAACTAGAGACACTAAGACAAGTGTCACCCTCCAATTTCAAAATCATAACTAAAGACACTAGCTAAGTGTCGCCCTTCAATTTCAAAATCAACTAGAGACACTAAGACAAGTGTTGCCCTCCAATTTCAAAATCAACTAGAGACACTAGCCAAGTGTCGCCCTCCAATTTCAAAATCACAACAAGAGACACTAGGCTACTGTCGCTATTTACAGTCAGATTGGAAATACTTTGTCACCAAATATCGTTTTCGCGAAACAACAACTAAACCATATACGACGCTACTCGTACACGCAATACATATACTCTTATAAGTATACAACGAAACAAACATAATAATAATGTCCTCGGGAATTATTATTACAAAACGTCATTAACGGGCCGTACACGTTTTCTAAACGCAAACGATAAACAAACATTTGGACATAACTAGTTGAGTGGACAACTAGCATGAATGATCTTTTGAGACATTTACTTACACATAACCTTATGCGTTTAGGGCGCTAGAAGGTTACATTTCGGATATACGTTATTGATATAAACACTTGCTTACAAGACTCAGGTGAGTCTCATAGCCCCTCTTTTATTGTTTTTAACTATTGGGGTGAGAATACATACACAGTTTTTCATGAATACGAGTACAGAAACACACATATACGGATTGCATGAGTTTCACTTTCATAATCCACACAAAAGTCCTCTACACATCATAGTTTCGTTAGTATGGATCTTAGCGCGAGTATTAATGAATAGATCTATTTGGGATTGACCCTCCCCGTCCGGGTTAGTAGCACTAACTGGTCAAACGGACGCATTATTATTTGTTCATACGGATGTTCTGGATTAGGCATCTGCAGGAGGCAAACTCATATCGGTTAAGCTTCGGACTATGAGCTCATGGCATTAGTATACATTATTTTGCATGCGTGCAACACAATAAAATCTCGTGGTTCACATTTATACTTTGATATCTAAACCTATGAATTCACCAACATTATTGTTGACCATTTTAGTATGTATTCTCAGGTTCACAGCAACAGTAGGATGGCCTACATGGAACACTAGCTCGAGTCGCATGATTTACAAACATCGGAGATTTTCCTTTAATTACTATTTTATATCATTAGTTATGTATTAGAATTTCTAGGATTATTCGCGAACTCGCAGAGTATTGTAAACACTTGGAAAGTCAATGTATTATTCTATACTATTTTCAAAACGATGCATATAGTGGTCGTTCAATGTAATCTTATGTGATGATTCCTGATTAGTCGCGCACCGACCCGACTTCCACTGCACAGTAAATTTGGGGGTGCGACAGACATGGTTCTTTGGAATCTTGTGTGACGCCCTTGAATCGGCTAGCGGGATTGACAACCTTACTATCGTCTCTGATAGGGCTCCTGCAATTGTAGCCGGTATTTCAACTGTCTTTCCAGAAGCATTTCATCCCCTATGCCGTCGTCATTAGTTGATGAACTTGAGAACCAAATCTTCAAAAGTCAGGCATTTCAAATGGCATTATTGGAAAATGTGTAAGGTGTACCGTGAGTCAGATTTCGATCACCATTTTGATGTTATTTCTCGACGTTTACCAGCTTCATCTAAGGTTCTTACAGACGTTGGGATAGAAAGATGGTCAAGGCATTATGTCATACGTACACGTTATGCTTACCTCACAACTAATAGTGTGGAGTCCATTAACGCCATGACCAAGCATGCAAGGAAGCTCCCACTCACAATATTATTGGAGTTTTTCATTCTTCGGTACAACAATGGTATTTCAAACATCGAAACACTGCCACAGAAGTTAAAACATCCGTCACACCATATGCCGAGAACAAAATCGGAAAAAGGGTGGACAAATTGCTAGGCTGGACGGTCAACCCATCCACAAATATGATATGTGAGGTGGTGGATGGGAAAAAGAATGGGACAATCAACTTGAAAAAAAGAACATGCACTTGAAAGCAATGGAAATTGTCCGATTTACCTGGCGCACACGTGGCGGCAGTGACCCGTTACTTCAAAATGGACAACGTAAGCTGCTTATAGTGAGACTATAGAACCAATGACTCATCTTTCAGAATGGGTCGATCCAGGTAATCTGCAGATTTGCTTACCGTCGATACTTTTGAAGCGGTAATCTGGTCGCCCACCTGACTGTGCTCGTATTCCTTCAAAAGGAAAGGAGAATCCAAAATACAAAAAACAATGTAGTCGTTGCAAGGAACAAGGTCATAGTCGAGTTACTTGTACATCTCCTTACGATAGAACATATGAGCTAAGTCGATCAAGAACCAAATCAAGATCCACCTCAAGGTCAAAATCAAGATCCAAATCAAGATCTAAAACAATAAGTTGCTACATTTATTCATATGTAAACTAATTTTTACATTGTATTATTAATATCATCTTGAATATTTGACTTGCAGAAAACATCAACTAAATCAACGGTAAACCATTTCGGGGACGAAGCCGAAGCGTCTCAGCCGACTCAATGTTTTCCAAGTGTGCATTTGAGTCACCTTTGAAATTATTATAATGTAATGCCAAAAGCTATGTTATGTACTAGTTAACAATGTTATCTATGTTTTATTCAATAAATTTCTTTAATGTTCACTTTGCTGTGTTTGAAGAACACTAAAATATTTCATTACATAGGGATTCAAAGCATTACTTAAACAATACAACACACTAAGTGAAATACATAATTTGGCAATTGTCCAATTGATTGAAAGACAAATACAAATTACAATAATTGACTACTAACTAATCGAACAACCGTGTATCACTTGAAGAGCCAATAAAAATCTTTGTAATGGCAAGCGGCATCATAGTTTCAGAATTCGAAAAATGTGTCAGATCATTGAGTGTAAGATTTACCTCAATCTCTCTTTGTATTTTCGCATAGTTAGTAATTTGCTTAAGTTGTTCAACATCATACGTTATCATTTTAAACCAGTATCTAGGACTTTATCATATTCTTTAAAGTAGCAAAACCACTTCTCTGGAGCCCAACAACCTAGCTCTTACAAAGCATTATCCAAAAAATTTGTGAAAATTCGTCAACCGCCACGCAGTCAATACAACAAACCTTGTGTGTGCATTCTTTTGGCGCCCTGAAAATGTCCAGCGTGACAAAACGCAATGCTAAACTAAAAAGGAACTTCTGTGTATATTTTCTAAGTTATTGATTCTTCATTTGGAGATCGAAAATACCAAAAATGGTCAGTGACAGTCATTTCGAGAAGTTCTTCTTTTTTAGTTTTTTAGGAAACTAAAATGATAAAGCATATGATAATGTTATATTAGGGTCACAGTATTTATAGAAATGTTAAAAATCCGTAAAATGTCATAAAATCTTATCCAAATGGATAAAGGATAAAGACATTTTAGTCAAAAAAAAGATCCGACATGCAAATCAAGGCACGACACTGCGTACCTGAAGATGTTTTTTTTTTGGCGGACACAAATCACAAATCGAAACATGCGATTTGCGACCCGTTCACAACATCTCGTTCTCGGTCACACGTAAACTTGTTCTCGGTCACAAGGCTAAGTCGCAGGCGGGTCGCAATCGCAAAAAGTAAATCGCAATGGTGGGGAAATCGTCAAAAAAAAAATTTAGAAGGCAAATCGTTATATTTGTTCGGATTTCTGGGGCAAATCGTTTAATTTTCATTTTAAAAATCTCAATCTCCCATCACTGTTTCGCAACAAAAATATAGAACATATTATTGATAAGAGAATCCTCGAGAATCATTTACAATCCATTTTCAAAAAAGCTCTTTTTAAGTAGTTTGAAAAAAAATCCCAAACTCTTGCTACAACAACAGTCTCCATTTCAATTGTTCCATGATTACGAAAAGAGACCCTTGAACTATTGAACACATGATTAAGATTTATATAACTAAGTATATTTATTTATTTATTGGGATGGTCTTTATATGCATGCACTTGCGATTTATTTTTTAAAATTCCATAATGAGTATCAAAGTTTTTAATTAAATTAAGAGCAATAATAAATGCACCTGTAACACCCCGAAATCCGTTAAAATTATTGTTGAGTGCTGTTATGCGACACAAGGGCTAGTGTCGCAGGTAGCGACACAAAGCCCAGTGCGACACAGAGCTTGTGTCGCAGTGTCGGGCTGAAAGGCGGTTGTGAAGGGTTAATTGTGTAACTTTACGGGAAATTAAACATAAAACACATTCTAAAACATAAAACACATTCTAAAACATTCCAGAAAGCAGTAAAACATCTCAGTTCGTTCGCAAATGTGTGTGTGTTTTTAGTGAGAGAAAAGAAAGGAAACAAAAAGAGAGTCAAATTAAGCTTGAAGGGTGATTTTGGAAGGTGTTTCTTTGCAATTGCAGGTAAGAAACCTAAAACCCCGGTTGAAATTGAGGTTAATTTGAGTAAGAAGGTATGAAAGAGTGAGTTGTAATTGAGTTTAAAATGAGTAATTTGGGGGTAAAGTGTTGTGTTGATTAAAATGAGTTGAAATGTGTTTTTAACTGGTTTGGGTATACATGATGATTAACCATTGAATCTGGTTCGAAATTAGGGTGTTGAGATCACCCAAAAGCTTGTTAATTGCAGAAGAGTTCTGCTATTTTGTTCGTCATTGCGACACAAGGCTTGTGTCGCAGCTTGTGTCGCAGTGGTAGTGTCACAAATTAATACTGTTGCTTTAGCGACACAAAGAGTTAATGTCGCGGCTTGTGTCGCTAAGTTTCTACTGCTAGTTACAACTGTTGCTATAGCGACACTAAGAGATTGTGTCGCAGCTTGTGTCGCTTGTTTCCACTGTTAGTTGTAATTGTTGTTTTAGCGACACTAAGAGGTTGTGTCGCAGGTTGTGTCGCAATAGTGTGATGTGCGACACTAAGTTAGTGTCGCCAGGAAGTGTAGTGACACAAGGGGGTAGTGTCGCAGAGGTTTATAAAAAGTTGATTAATATGAACGTCTCGACAGGTATTTCGGATAGCGAGTTGTGAATATCTGAACGTCGCCTTCGAGGTAAGTAGTAGGAATATAAATAATTTAATTGGTTGATTATGTGAATACCGATTGTATTACAAATATGAGTTAAGAGGCCTATTGCTGAGTGAACAATTGTGCCTATGAGATTGAGTTAAGAGGCCTATTGCTGAGTGAACAATTGTGCCTAGCTGTATGAGTTGAACGGCCAATTGCTGAGTGATCAATTGTGCCTAGCTGTATGAATTGAGCGGTCAATTGCTGAGTGATCAATTGTACCCTTAACGGACAATTGTTGAGTGATCAATTGTGCCTAGCTGTATGAGTTGAACGGCCAATTGCTGAGTGATCAATTGTGCCTAGCTGTATGAATTGAGCGGTCAATTGCTGAGTGATCAATTGTACCCTTAACGGACAATTGATGAGTGATCAATTGTGCCTAGCTGTATGAGTTGAACGGCCAATTGCTGAGTGATCAATTGTGCCTAGCTGTATGAGTTGAGCGGTCAATTGCTGAGTGATCAATTGTACCCATAAGGGCCAATTGCTGAGTGATCAATTCAGCTAATTATTTACATATGATTGTACCTTTCCTGTGCTTACTAAGCGAAATGCTTACGTGTTGATTGTTGTGTGTGATAGGTACATCAAGAGGTATGAATGGTGGGGATCCGGGAAAGTGACCCGAGGGCTGCTAGTGATGGACTTACTATGGCAATATAGTAAGAGGAGAGACTCGGAGAATCATGCTCTATATTAACGTGTAACATTTTGTAAAGACAAAATGTATGTTTTATGATAACAATGTGAACATTACTTTATATTAATATATAAAGTGTTTTGAGAATTTAAATGAGTATAAAAAAAAAAAATCTGGGAAGTTTCAACCTAAAATGAATGTTTAAATTCAGGCCTAATCCTTACATATTATCTATAAAGCGTTTAACATTCTCTCTCTTAAACCTTAAAACTATTTATCTTTTAATCCTTTGTTTTTCTAAAACTTCATTTTTAACAAATGTATGTGTACTTACTGTAGGTCCGTTGTCTTGGATCGATAACAGGGTTATCTATAGGTATTAAGGTGCGGAATCCCTTAATACTAGTTATATCAATGTATAACGGGTTTAATTGCGTTTTTCTATTGCGAATATTAAAACTAACGAGTCTTGAATTGATTATTACGAATGTAATCAATCAAATCCGAACTCAAAGACTAGTTATTTTGCTCTGGACGATTTTTCTAACTTGAAATCACAGTCTGTCACCAAAAGTCCGTGATTTCTAAACCCTAAATTCCTCTTTATACATATGAAATTCGCCAGTTTCTGGGCTTCTGCGAACCTTAAGGTTCGCAGCCCATGAGGGTCCTGCAAACTTTACGAAGTTCGCGGTCAATCTTGGTCAACATTTTTCAGCATTATAATATTTAACTCTAAAATGTTTACCAACCAATATGTTTCATTTACAGTTCAAAACCAATGTACAAACTTGATTACAATTAACAAAAGTTCTATTACAAGCTAGATCTTTTGTCACAAAACATGTCTCAACAGACTCCCCCTTGACAATAGCTCTAGCGTCTATGTCTTCAAGTTGTCTTTGGTAACCACTTGTAAATTTTGCTACCAGCATATATCTTCAGCTTTATGCATGTCTTTACCGTAGACTGATAATCTCGAGCAACATCTTCCCATCCTTCAATTTAAGTGATCCTATTCTTGTGTAGCATCAATAGGTAAGCCTTTGATAGATTCATTAGATGTCGACGATCATAAATCTTTAAGATTTCTTTCTCTTCATCTTCAACTTCATCATCATGTTCAAACATAAGAGCTTCACCAGTCACAGAATCCACAGACCATCTCTTCAACTTACCTAAAATATCTTGAGGCATAGTCTTTAGTGGAATCTGTTGTATGCATTTCACAGCTGGATATATTTTCTTCCTTCGACGCCTTCCTGTTCTTTCGCTTCTTTCGTCAAGCTTGATTGTCTTTCCAACTCTTGGCTTAATTCTTTCAAATTTCATTGACCAACCCTCAGTCTTGATAATCTTTTCAACGTATCTTCCAAAAGGATCATTACTGGGGTTATTCAATGTTGGGATAAACTGATAAGAAGGGTTTAGATTACCACTGTTTGTTAAAACTGGAGATACAGTGATTACCACTGAAGGTTGAAGATTAACACTGATGGTGAAGATTACAACTGCTTGAAGAATCGAAGTTACAACTGCTACAAGGATTAACACTGATAGTTGATTGTGTTAAGTAGTTACTACTGTTTATGTAATTACAACTGTTAGTGTATTTTATAGTGGTTAACACTGTTAGTTGAATTCATAAGTGAAGCAGTTACCACTGATGGAAGTTTGTTTCCACTGAATGTTCAAATGTGGTAGTTAACACTGTTTATGACTTTGTGATGAGTTTGTTATGGAAGTTATCTAATTCCATAATAATAGGAGATTGTACAGGACTCTATGTGTTATAAATAGAGATCCTTAGAACCTAGATCAATATACGAAATTAGTGAATAGAATAGCGCAGCTTCAAGGTGTAAACCCTAATACAAAAGTGTATTCGTCTTATTCATATTAATAAGATTGAGGTTTTGATTTTAATATTTGTGTTTCGTTATTTATTACTCTAAATATTTATCTTTGATCTTTCTAATATTATTGAGTGTTATTCCGCAACTTCTCAGTAATAATTCAAAGCTTGTTTAAGTTATATTTGAATTGAAGGAAATCGAGACTGACATTCAATTCTAATCTAGCCAAGTCTCGGATTTCAAGCCTAGGCAAAGAACTGAAGACAACAAGCTTCTTCTCAAAGTATTGAACTCCGTCAAATCTCTTTATAGCAAAAAGCTTTAAATCAGCGTCGAAGTACCATCCAATAATACCTCTTCTCGGTACACGCTTTCCAGTGATATCAACTTCACTAATCCTTGTCTTTTCCTTCTTCTTATTCTTCAAAGGTCTAAACATCGGATTATCTTTAAGTTTATCAAGAAGATCATCTTCAGAATCAGTTGACTCATCTCGATTTTCATCTAAGTCAATAACTCTTTCTCCATCTTCATCCTGAATAACTACTTTTGTCCTTGATGGGCTCACGATGTGTTCATCTATATTAGCATCAAGATCTACACCTTCGCCTAACCCAACATCAGGGATAAAAGTCCAATCTTCAGGAGGTTCAAACTCTCCCTCCTCTAGATCATAATCGATTTCTTCTTCAACCTCATTAAGAATTTCAGTATCTGAGTCACTTTCAACATTCATATCTACAAAATGATACACATGACATGAATTAAATGTGAGTAATATAAATTCTTTTATCGAAATAATCAATCTAAGAATTTCTTTATCATTTCAATCATGTGCATATGCAATAACACTAACACAAAAAGATAAATTTTTAATGTATGTCTTTCATTGATTATAAATATTATTACAACCAATCTAAGAATACACATCTAAAATTATCACTTGTTCATTTTCTCACCAACATTACTAGCACCAACATCTTTAGTACCAGCACCAGCTCCACTTCCACTTGCACCAGCAGTCTCCCCCTGAATTATAGGTAGGTCACTAGTCGTTGAAGGACCAGTCGGCTCTCTATCTTTCTGTGCGTTGGGATCATCATCTGTATCATCACGTCTCTTCTTTCTCAGTTCATCTTCTCTGCAAGCCTCATTGTATATCAAGATCTCCCCCTGAGACGACTTGCCCTTCAACAAGTTGGTGACAAGGCCTTGCAGTCGATCAAGCTGTCTCTACTGATCTTCAGACTCTCTGATTGAAAGCATATGAGACTTCAACAGATGAGTATAGGCTTCGCCTTGAGTCGCAAGCTCCTTTGCAAGTGTAGCGTTCAGAGTTTCCAATATGCTAACTCTAAGTTCCAAATTGGAGATCCGCTCAGAAGCTCTAATGGTAGTAGCAGGCGGTGAGGTAGGTGCGGTTTCAGATCGAACGCCTCTTTGTTCTATCTGGGTGGCAACGTCTTTCAAAATTAAACTAGCGATAATGCGACTAGCTTTGGTAGTTTGAACTATGACAGGAACATCGGCAACAGGCTCCTTCTCTGAGGCTTCAGATATCGGAGCAGTCGATCGTTGCATCGTAGGTATAGCCGAAGTCGGTTGGCTATCCTGAGCGACTGTCATAGAAACATCTATCTCAGTTTCGCATACAGGATTTGCACCGCAGTAAATATTCATAAGTATAGAAATTTACCTGGTTGAGACAAATCGCCAATCGTCAGTTGTGAAGTGGCAGAGCGAATTCGCTTTCTGCGACGAGTTACAAGAGGTTGAACCTCTTCTTCGTCTGTCTCCTCATCGAGCAAACAGTAATCAGGATCTTTGTCATCAGCTTTACGCTTTCCTTTTAAAGCAGGATCCATGATTAGTTTGGAGCCCTTCTTGATCATTCCAGAAGGAATACCCGAAGGAGAAGGACAAGGAGAATCATCATCTGTTTCTTCATCATCTGAGTCAGATGCAGTGGCTCCATCCTTGCCTAAGGCACTAGAGGGCCCAACATCTAGACTCGCCTGATCCCGTTCACCCTCAGGTCTAACGACCTGTGGGCCGACAACGTCAGGAGCCTGAAATGGATCTATCTCAGTTAAGAGTGGATCAGTGGTATCGTCATTCTATACGAGAACCTCATGCAACACCTGAGCAGCAATGTCAGGTTGAGCAACCTGATTTAAAACATCTTCAATTAGCTCTTGCGGCTCAGGGTTTTGAGCCACAACTGCTGGCTGAGGTTGAGGTGGAACATCTGCAGCCAGTGCTTGAATAGCAGCCGCAGGAACAACAGGTGTAGGAGCAGGTGCAGCTAACTGATCATTATCCGCCCATCCATCATTCAGCGGAGCAACATAGTTTTCATTCACTAAATAACCAAATAGATCTCTTTCCTATGGACGCAAGACAGCAGATCTTCTTGAGTCATGATGTGTACAAGCAGGGAACGTCCTTCGATCTATAACCCCAACATGAACATCACTAATAAAAGCCGGCAAATCAGGGATGCTGTGACGAATCAACAGCATGCAAAATCTAGGATACAGCATGAACTGTGATCTAGAAGTCCCTAATAGCTGGTCAACAATAGCGTTGAAGATATACGTCGAAAAACTGTACGGCTTGTTGTAAACCAGTGACAACAAACCCGATAACAAGGCTGGAGAGAGCTCATCGAAACCACCTTTCTTTGGTCCAAACACAGTTACCGTAAGATTCCACAGAAATCGCCATTGGACGAAAACGTAGCTCTTAACAAACTGTCGACCTCTTCGTGGTCCGACATATCCCATACGCCCTAACGCACCCTCGTTAAACTCAATCGGAAATACAGTAGGTCCAGCCTCTTGTTCAACTGTCCCTTAGTGTAGCACAGTCCGAATTGTGTCAGCAGAGAAAACAACTGGACGACCATTTATCCTCGTTCGAAGAACCGGAGGATCAGCAGCATTATCATGCTCAAGGTTTTCCAAAAACTGTACTAAGAGACTCCTCAAAAGTGGGGGAGACTCAGTCACAGCAAAACTGATACGTGATCATGCCAGAAATGTAAGAATCTGCCTGAATGGCCCAGCCCCTAGAGCATTAATATCCAAAGAAACAGTCAAGTTGTGTTTCGTAACAAAATCTCTAACTGTAGAGCTGCCATATCTGCAAAATACATCACACAAATAGCAAGCAAAACAGTTAGATATTATTGACCAATAAATACTCGATTAATACGCAAAACAATCGAACATTAATTAATATAAAACACTAATGCATTGTGAACAAAAACAATCACCGAGCATTCAAGTTTCGAATTAATTAACTTCATAATTTTCAAGACTTAATTGAACAATTAAGTATGCGCGACTTAATTAACAATTAAGTCCTAAAATTATACAAGTATCGCATTTGAAAAGGTCAAAGTTCGCAGTTGACCATGTAAGGTTCGCAAAGGTCAATCGATAAAGTTCGCGATTTTTATAGTTAGACAAATTTTAACCCATTTTAACGCTCAAAAATTAAAACAATACTAATTTCTTTTCGTTTATTTACGTTTATTCAACAAAAATGATTAATTACACAGTTTAACTTACTTCCAAGGGGGTAAAACACACAAAAAAAAATGTAAAAACGTTACAGAAACATAAAGATAAAAAATAATAAAAAAATTAAACTAAAAATAATGTGGGACATAAACTATGGTATTAAATACCTTTTATTAATCAAACGAAATATAACGTAAAGTGCATATTTTTGGCGAATAAGAATTAATAAGCTTAGGGATCATATTAGTAAGAACGAGCTTAACGAATACAATTTACGAAAATCTAAGTCGATTGTTAGTATAGCATCATTTTAAATCCATACCGACTACATGAAAATTAAAATTAACTTAATAACTGATAAAAATAGTGATCTTTAATCACATAATAGCATTTCATTCAGTTAACCATTATATCAACTTATATTTTTGAGATTGTAACTTTATTAACCGTTATCCACAAGATATAAAAAGTTCTTTGCAAAATAATATATATTAAATTAAGGCACATAACTTCAGATATAATAATTTCAAGACTCGATTGTTAGTATAGCATCATTTTAAATCCATACCGACTACATGAAAATTAAAATTAACTTAATAACTGATAAAAATAGTGATCTTTAATCACATAATAGCATTTCATTCAGTTAACCATTATATCAACTTATATTTTTGAGATTGTAACTTTATTAACCGTTATCCACAAGATATAAAAAGTTCTTTGCAAAATAATATATATTAAATTAAGGCACATAACTTCAGATATAATAATTTCAAGATCCGTTGTTTATAGACAGTTCAAGACGATCATTGATATTGTTGTCCACTTAAACAATCTAAGCTTGAGTTTCTGAGCATATGTTTATTATTAGAGTGAATATTAAACAAGTACTGCATATTTATGACATACTCTTGAAATCCAGTTCATGACATAGCATCCATATAAAGGGTGAGTATACAAAAATTATTATTTGAGACAAGCCAGCGGTGACAGGTCTATGCCGACGCACAACAGAGTAACATACACTTGTCTCGGGTTTAAGCATAAACTTTTTATTTATATTATAAATTATTATTTATAATATGTGTTCGAGCACGATTGCTTTTCTTTTAAGTATACTGACGGAGACCAGGTCTTTACTTTCGTAAAACAAAGGAAACGGCCAGTATACCCCCAGATAATTTCATATAAAGACCCAAAATCATGGAGTAGGGCATGCTTTCAGACAAGACTTAAGACCGAAGTCATACATCATATAATTTTACATACCAGTTAATAGACACGTATTAGTTCATTTTTTAAAGGCTCAAAAACCTTCGCATAGATTGCCTATCAACACATCATACAATGAAGTTGTCTAACAAGCAGTTATTATTAGAAATTAATTAACAAAAATCAATTTATAATTTGTGGATAAAGGCGTACAATAAGGAAAATATAGGTCAAGTTCTTGTTAAGAGAACTTAATTTGCCGATGTGTGATATTAGGTCCGTATTTAAATCACCTAAAAAGATAAGATGTAATTTTAATGATCATTAGATGAACCTGCTAACACATCAAACTTAGCATTTACAATAGTTATTATTATGATGCTCATTCTCCTAATTTACTATCATCTCCCTGATTTCTACGGATAAAACTGACTCATTTTCTACTTTATATTGTTTTTGTATTTTTATCGGAGGCGATTCCCCTCAGGTAACAAGCAAATGAATGCCATACGCCTATTTTTTTTTAAAAAAAGACATCAAAAGTAAATACATAATACTAACTATTACAAAACTCCTGGAAGATTAGTTACACCGGATTCCTCATTCCGTTCAGTTGAACTAACATCTCAAAACGTCCTATTAAAGGCCTTAGTGTAGAGGTCTGCCAAGTTATCATCAGAAGGGACTTTTACCAAATTAATCAATTTCTTCTCAGCACAATCTCTAATAAAGTGATGTCTTATATCTATGTGTTTAGTCTTACTGTGCTTAACCGGATTATTGGTAATAGAGATTGTGGATTGGTTGTCTATCAAAATAGGAGTGTTAGAGATATTCAAACCGTAATCCCACAGTTGCTGTTGAATCCATAGCACTTGAGAGCAACAGCTACCAGCAGCTACATACTCAGCTTCACATGTAGAGATGGCGACTGAAGTCTGCTTCTTGCACTGCAGGACACTAGTCTGCCTCCTAATAACTGACAACCTTCAGTTGTTGATTCTATGTTCTGGTTACATCTGCCATAGTCTGAATCAGTGTAGGCAACGAATTCTAAGTTACCATCAGTAGGATACCAAAGCCCTAACTTCAGTTTTCACTTGAGATAACGAAGAATCCGCTTCACAGCTATCATATGTGACTCCTTCGGATTCGCCTAAAATCTAGCACAAACGCAGATAGCAAACATTATGTCTGGTCTAGAAGCGGTTAGATACATTAGTGATCCAATCATGGCCCTATATAAAGTAGGATCCACATCGGAGTCACTCGATGAATCTTCCCCGAGTTTGTGATTCACAGGAATAGGTGTGGCATACTCTTTGGAATCATCCATTTTGAATCGTTCCAAGAGATCATCGACATATTTTGTCTGATGAATAAAGAAGCCATCCTTTTCTTGATCGACTTGCAGTCCCAAAAAGAATTTAAGTTCACCCATTACACTCATCTCAAACTTGCTCTTCATAACCTTTTCAAATTCCTCGCACATTCTGACGTCTGATGATCCAAAAATGATATCATCTACGTACACTTGTACTAGCAGAAAATCTTTCTTTCTCCACTTTACAAAGAGTGTACTATCGATTTGTCCCCTATTGAAGCCATTCTCCAGGAGATGCTGCGACAGTGTCTCATACCATGCCCTAGGCGCTTGATGCAAACCATACAGAGCCTTATCAAGGCGATATACTCTGTCTGGATAACTTGGATCAGCAAACCCTGGCGGTTGAGAGACATACACCAGTTCATTGACATTGCCATACAAAAAGGCACTCTTAACATCCAGCTGATAAACTTTCATTTTCTTTGAAGCTGCAAATGCTAAGAATAACCTGATTACTTCTAGCCGAGCCACCGGTGCAAACACTTCAGTGTAATCAATCCCTTCTTGTTGATTGAATCCTTGTACAACTAAGCGGGCTTTATTTCGAGTAACAGTACCCCGATCGTCTCTCTTACAATTATAAACCCATCTAGTTCCAATAGCATATTCACCTTGTGGAAGATCAACCAGTTCCCAAACTTATAACTTCTTGAACTGAGCCAATTCCTCTTGCATAGCTTCGACCCACGAGTTATCCTTCAAGGCCATTTGAACATTCTTCGGCTCAACTTGTGAGATAAAGCAAGCATACATGCAACGATGGACTATCCCAGTGTCTTTGATAGAAGCATACACGCTAGTATTATTAGCTAAACCCTTTCTTGTCTGAACACCTGAATTAGAATCACCAATAATGTTAGTCGTTGGATGACTCTTATTCAAACGTGTCGTGACAATAGTTTCTACTCGTACATCTGCTTCCACATTTGAGCCAATTTCTTCTATTGTAGATATATCATGGTTCTCATCACCTTTCTCATTTTCAACATTGTCTGAAGACAGGTGATCTGAACTTGGTGATGCATCATTAGTTTATATTTCATTCTCAGTAGTACTTGGTGTTGTATATGATGAAGACTGAGGCTCTTCAGAAACAGTCATAGAAATACTTGAAGTAGGAGCGAAGCCAATATCCTCATCTCCATACAGTAAACCATGATCACTCCCTGAACTGCCCACATCTTCACTAAGAGGAACATTGAAAGACCTAAAGAGACCCGAATAATCAAATTGCCAATCGAGACCCTTTTGAGGTTCATGTGTGTAGCTGGTCACGTCAATATTGTAAATAATTTCAACCACACCCGTTCTCTTGTTAAATACGCGTTTATTTGGAGAATTAGGAACATAACCTAAGAAAAATCCTTCGTCAACCTTCTCTCCAAATTTAAATTGATCACGCGTCTTTAACAGAGTACACGGAACCCCAAATGGTTCAAATCCCATTAAGTTCGGTTTCTTCCTGTTTAAAAGCTCATAACATGTCTTGTTCAGCTTCTTAACAGTTAAAACTCTATTTAGGTCATGACAGGCTGTATTCACTGCCTCTCCCCAAAAGATGACGGGAAGCTTTTAATCGGGAAGCTTTGAATCGACAAGCATTGTTCGTGCAACTTCAATCAAAGTTCTGTTTTTCCTCTCGGCAACACCGTTTTGTTGCGGCTCATAAGGTACACTGAATTGATGTTGAATTCCTTTGCTTAAGCAATAGACATTCAAAGAAGCATTCTTGAATTCAGTGCCATTGTCACTCCGAATCCTTTTTACCCGTGTCTTGTAGACATTCTCAATTAGATCTAAAAACTGCATAAACAGTCCAGGAGTTTCATCCTTAGATCCTAAAAAGAATACCCAGGAAAATCGTGAGTAATCATCGGTAATAACTAGACAATACCGATGACCACCCATAATTTTCTTATTTACCGGTCCAAAGAGATCCATATGTAGTAGCTCAAATGGCGAGGAGATAGAGTTCTCAGTCTTAGACCTGTGTGGCTTTTTGTGCTGCTTTCCTTTCTTGCACGGCACACACTTGTCTTCAAACGCGAAACTCTTTTGTGGTACACCCAGAACTAACCCATTTATGGTTATATAATTCATTTTCCGGAAGTTCAAGTGTGCCATTCTCCTATGCCATAGCAACGAATCTGTCTCAGAAGCCTTGGATAATAAGCATGTCGACTCCATTGAAGTGATAGGATCATCCATGTTTATGGCATAGATATCCCTCTTCCGTGGAGCCCTCATCAATATCCATTTCTCGGGAATAACGAAACCCGGCTTCAGGATCAAGGCCTCTTTTTCATTAAAGTGAACAGGATGACCTTTATCACAGATTTGGGAAACACTCATTAGGTTGTGAACTAGTTGTTCAACGTAGTTTACATCCTCAAGAGTCAAAGTTCCATTTGAAACTTTTCCTTTTCCCGTTATCATTCCTCCTTTATCTCCGGCAAAATTTACACGTTGCCTCATTCCTCCTTTGAAGTCTGTCAGTAGACTTCTTTCTCCTGTCATGTGTCTTGAGCATCCGCTATCCACATACCACCAATTATCATCAGCCGCGGACTGCCCCTCCACATGACACAAAGTACACAATTAGTTATCTAGGGGGACCCAAGCCGTAACGGTCTTGGATCGTCCCTTATCATCAACAAACTTGAACTCTTTCAAGTATCCATCCTTCCTTTCAGGAGATTTGGATACTTTAGGAGCCGTCCGAGTTTGTTGACGATCAGTAGTCGAGTGTCTCGGAGGAGAAGTTTGAGCATATTTCCGCGACACATAACCTTGGGAGTTATACCCTGAACTCTTTTGAGTTCTTGGTTGATTATAGTCGTAACTATAACTATACCCATGTGTACGAGAAGTGGAACCATGTTCATATTAACCATTATTCCTATTTGGAGTCTTAAACCTCGACGGAGTGTTATCTCTTGATTGATAGAAAGATTTTTCATTTTGAGAAAAAGGCCGTTTAGGTTTAGGTGGAGAAATGCTCCTTGTGACATTTCTTTTCAGAATGTTCACAGGTTTTATCACTGGTTTGTTACCCAACCCAGGTTTAGAACCTAACCCGTCTACATCCATTTCAGTAACATCCGGCGACTGGTCTATGTTCACCGGCTTAGCTGTAGCTTTTGCCTTCTTGTTAGGACAAACAGAAGCCACGTGTCCCTTTTCATGACACTTAAAGCAAGATAATGGTTTATTACGTGAGGATGACCCTTTTGCCTTCTTTGTGAGAGCCACAGGGTCAGTTTGGTTCTGATCCACAGAAGGTTTACCAGACTGTTCTTTAACAACTTTCACATTTGAAATGTTTGTAGAATTAGATTTCATTTCCCCCACTCCACTAGAAACAAAATGAATTTTAGTTTGGTGTGGTGTTTTAAAATCATCAGATGCTTGGTTTTTAATAACAGACTTCTCTGGATCAGAAATCTCAGACTCATCCTGTCGCACCCCCAAGACACGTGGCAGCGGAAGGTAGACTGTTGCGTTGGGGGCGCCGACCAAATCAAATATCACAACACAAGAATTACAACAAACGACTTCTATATGAGACGTTTCAAAAATCATTACATTCCGTAGTTACAATGTTTACATATGTTTTGCCAAAAGTAGAGTACGCATTGTTGATACATGTTTTGTATGTCTGTCAGTTGGTCTAGGTCTAAGTAGTTTGTAATATTTTGATTATGATATAAACGTTATTTGTTTTGGAAATCAAAATTAATGTCACTGTTTAGGCGACACAGAGCTTGTGTCGCAATAGCGACACAAGGCTTGTGTCGCATAGGTCGGTTTGGCGACACAACGCTTGTGTCGCAGGTCAGTTAGGTTTTGGCTATAAATAGATCATTACGGGTTCAGTTCTAGGGTTGACGAAACTAGAGTGTTTTCAAGCGATCTGTGAGGAATCTTGTGTAATTGTTTGATTTGTTATTCGTGATATATATAAAAGCTAATCGACTACTTTCGTGTGATTGTTAACGTGTTTTGTTCAATTGATTGTATTCCGCGCTTTCAATTGTTAAATTGATTCGATTTAGATCCAGTAACACGGGTCCAACAAGTGGTATCAGAGCCAAAATCGTTTAATTTTGTGGTATTGAATCAATTTTGTGCGTTTTTTGGGTTAAGTCACATACTTTTTAGCAATTACTATTGATTAGAGGTGGTAAAAGCTTGAAATCTGGTTTTTTCTGAAAGATCATTGAAGACTCGTCCGATTGCAAGTCGTTAATTTTCGTGGGGTTTACGAAAATTTTCGAATTTTGGGGTTTAAGTGCGGCTGACTTCGCAGCATAGCGACACAACCTCTGTGTCGCCATTAGGGTTTTAGCGACATAAGCTTTTTCTGCGACAAAAACACTCTGTGTCGCATTAGAGTTATTTGCGACATTACCATTGCGACATTGGGTGCGACATTAACCTGAGACATTGGACAGCGACATTGGATTGCGACATACCCTTTGTGTCGCATTTGGACTCATTTATTCACTGTCAGCGACACAACCTTTGTGTCGCCTGTTGCTTTATTGCGACACAACCATTGTGTCGCCATTTGTGTCTTCTTGCGACAATACCTTTGTGTCGCTGTTTTAATTTTTGAATAAAATTTTTTTGTTTTATAAGTGTGCAAGAAATATAATGTCTCTTCAAAGCTTTACCCAGCTATTAAAACACAGTAATGAAGTTGGAAGCACAAACAAACCTCCATTATTTACCGCAAATACTGATTATGTGGAATGGAGGCAACGTTTTGAAGCCTTCATTTCATACAATGACCCAGACATGTTGATTCCTTTACTTGAACGTTATGAACATCCACCATCTGATGGACAATTCAATTCTATTAACCCTCCGCCAAAACCTATTAGATCTCTGTCTCCTGATGAGAAAAAGGCTTGGGATTTGGAAAGAAAAGTACATTCAGCCATCACAATGAGCATGTCTGTTGATGTTTTAAAAATGTTTAAACATTACACAATTGCTTATGATTTATGGAAGGCTATTGAACAAAGGTGTGGGGGTAATGAGAGATACAAAAAGAGTAAACTTGCACTTATTAAGAAGCAATATGAACTGTTTGATATCTTACCAAATGAGTCCATAAATGCACTGTTTATTCGCTACTCACATCTGGTTAGTGAGCTGAATGAGGGAGGGGTATCTTTAACTACTGAGGATGTCAACAAGAAACTCTTAGGCGCTTTGCCTAAGAAACGGAATCATCGTGTTATGATGATGGAGGAAGATGAACGTGTGATGAATCTTTCATTAGATGATCTTGTTGGAAGACTACAAGCTTATGCACTAGATATGCAGAGAAAGGAAACTAAGTCTAGTGCACAGGTTCAAGATCCCAGCTTGTATGGTAGTTCGTCTCCTACTACTGGCGTGGCTTTATTATCTGGCAGCTCTAGTGGATCTTCTGCATCCTCTACTAAACCGACTATTCCTTCAGTTGGAAGAGTACCTTATTCTTCAAACACTCCAGTCTCACCTGATACTGAAGAAAATGCTGCTGTATTTCAAGCCTTTCTCAGTGCTTATGATAGTTTTCTTTCAAAGAAAACTAGCACCATTGATCTTACTGAGAGAGATTTTGAACAAATAGATCCTGATGATCTTGAGAGGATGGATCTACGTTGGAATTTTGCTATGCTAACCAGGAGAACAAAGAAATACTTAAAGAAAACTGGGAGAAAGAATCTGGATGATGACAACGATTCTGGTCTTGGTTTTGATAAGAGTAAGGTGAAGTGCTACAACTGCCAAAATCTTGGGCACTTCGCTAGGGAATGTGAGAAGGCAAAGCACCCTGCTTCTGGCTTCTCCAAACCTTCTACTTACACAAGACCACCTCAGAGGACTCCAGAGAAAACGCCTGCCTCAAATGCTCTTCTTATTCAAAATGAAGAGGCGTATGACTGGAGTGAAGAAGCAAATGACGATCAAAATAGTGCTCTTATGGCTGAAATCTCCAGTGTGCATGAGGTACCCATCGAAGAACCACTTTCTTGTATATCATGCATTAAATTAACTGGTAAAATTAACAGATATTCTGAGGATAATCAACGCCTGAATAATGAATTAGAAAAACTTGCTAAGGCTAATAAGATCTTAAAAGATAATGAACAAGCTTTTGATAAGAAACTAGATGCTGCATTTTCTGACCGAAAGGAGCTAAAAGCTAAAATTTTTAGTCAACAAGATGCAATTGATAGTTACCTTAAATTATTAGCTGATCTTAGAAAAGAACTTGCTGACTCACAGTCAGAAATAATTAACCTTAAAAGAAAACTTTCTAATTTCTCAACGTCCTCACTTGTCTTTGATGAAATTCTTCAAGGGCAAAGGTATGATGCTAAAAGTAAGGCTGGGCTTGGTTATCACCAAGTACCACCTCCTATGAATTATCTGCCTATGCCTTCACAGGATGAAGCCAAAGACTTTGTGCCTTCCTTTTTAAAGGAAGTCATGAAATCTGTTAATGTGCCAGTTAAAGATTCTAAGCAAAATGTTGAATCTGAGTCTGAACTATCTACTGCTAATGAATCTGAAAAAACTGTTGAAACTAAGCCTGTATCTGTTAAGAAAACTGAATTTGTTAAAATCAAGATTTCAACTCCAGTTAGTGCATAGGAAATAGTTGAAGTTGAGGATTTGACTGAGGAAGTTAATATGAAGATTAAGAAAGAAAATGTTAAGCCTGAAAATCATATAATAACTATTGAATTGAGTGACATGGCTTTTCAAAGAAAAGGCAAAGCTACGGCTGAGCCTCAAAAGAAGGTTTTAAAAATAGATAAAAAGAACAAATCATCTGAAAAGTCTTCTAAACCTGTTGATGTCTCGGATAAACCATCAACATCTTCACAAGCATCTAACTCAGCGTGTACACACAAATGTACATGTTCTGTTAATGCTTCATTTAAACAACCTCCAGTGATTCATCCTCAACCTCAACCATTCGTTGAAAGACGATCTTGTTTCTATTGTAGGAAACAAGGTCATCTCATTAGTGTTTGTCCGTTGCTTTCTAAACAACGATTTGGGAGATACACGCCACGAAATGCTTTATATAGAAATTCATTTAATAAATCTCAATCGAGGCGTAGCTCATCATCTCCCTTACCTGTCAAGAAAGTTAATAAGATTGTGCCAAGTAAACCTAGTGTCAAAAAGCACAATCCTATAGACAAGCAACCATCCAAACCTAAACAGGTTTGGCAGATTAAAAGGTCAACTAATGACCTGTCATCCTACAATAACACATCAGGAAACAACACTGATTTGTTAAAAGATAAAATTTTAACTGATGTTGTTATTGTAGATGACCTTGGAAGACCCAAGTCTGTGAAGGCTTGGGTCTCCACTACTAACTAATTCATTCGTGCATTTTGTGTTTGCAGCAGTCCGAGGAAGTGAAAAACAGTAAATGGTATATCGATAGCGGCTGCTCACGACACATGACCGGCAACCTAGCCCTACTTTCTGATTTGAAGCCATATAATGGGGGTTATGTTGCATTTGCGGGTGATAAGGGTGGAGAAATTACTGGACAAGGAACACTTACAAATGGGCAAGTGAGCTTTGAAAAAGTGAACTTTGTTGAACAGTTGAATCATAACTTGCTTAGTGTTTCTCAAATGTGTGACAAGAAATACATAACAGCATTTACTGATGTAGAATGCTTGATTCTGAAGCCGGGTTTTGTGATTCCCGAGGAATGGGTGCTAATGAGAGCACCAAGGACAAAGGACACATATGTACTAGATATGCGTACCGTTACAACTACTGAGCATACCTGTCTATTGTCTAATGTGGCACAGACGAATGGGACATCTTCATTTCCGCAAGATGAATTATCTTGTAAAACATGATCTTGTGTTGGGCGTTCCTAAACAATCTTTTGGATTAAATGATAACTGTGTTTCCTGTCTCAAAGGGAAACAACACAAGAAATTCCATAAGTCTAAGTTAGTGAATTCTATTGAAACTCCTCTTGAGTTATTTCATATGGATCTCTTCGGACCAGTGAGCAAACGGAGTATAGGAGGAAGTTATTACTGCCTGGTAGTGACTGACGACTATTCGCGATTCTCTTGGGTGTACTTCATTTCTTCTAAAGATGAGGTGCCTGATATTTTGATTTATCTGTTTGACAAACTGGAAAACCTATGCAATCTGAAGATAAAGAAACTCCGGAGTGACAACGGAACTGAATTCAAGAATAAAACTTTAGAGATTTACTGTTTGAAGAAAGGAATAAATCATCAATTCAGTGCCGCAAGAACTCCACAACAAAATGGAGTCGCTGAAAGAAAAAATAGGACTCTCATAGAGGCTGCCCGCACCATGCTCTCAGACTCAAAATTGCCTATCACCTTTTGGGCAGAGGCGGTTAATACAGCCTGTTATGTTCTTAACAGGGTTTTGACGGTGAAGAAACGCAATAAAACTTGTTATGAGCTATTTAATAACCATAAACCCAACTTGCAGTTTCTTGAACCTTTTGGGTGTCCTTGCATCATCATGAACACACGCGAACGAGTTGCTAAGTTTGGTGAAAAGTCAAGTGATGGTTTCTTCTTGGGTTATTCTGTTAATTCTCCTAACAAGAGAGTTTATAATAAATCAACCAAGAGGATTGAGGAGCACTACGAATTTAATGTTTACGATATACTGAATCTCCTTAAAGCACGGGACCCGACTCACTATTCAAATACGATGAATTGTTTGACTCATTTCATCTTCCTATGGATGATAATGTTGATCAGGTGGTGACTCTACTGCATGGAATGGATATGTTCCAAGATGTATCTTCTCCTCCTAAAGCCACCCCACCCTCAAACAATGATATCCCTTCTACTTCTGGAACAGCTCCTAGTGTATCTATTCCACAACCTAATCCTGAGATGCCGGGTTTTTCCAATGATGAATCTGAGGATAAATCTGATGAAGTTGTTCAACCGAATGAAATTTTTGAAGTTGAGGGAGATTTAAACAACTTGGATTCTGAGATTATGCCACCTCAGATTCCACAGCAACGCGTACACACATCTCACCCAACTGATAATATTATTGGTGAGTTGACTAAAGGTGTACAAACAAGACATCAAGTTAAAGCTACATCCGACTCATCTTCTTGCCTTGTAGCTGAGATGGAATCATGTTTTCTATCTCAGATTGAACCGAAAAATGTGAAGGAAGCATTAATCGACTCTCATTGGGTAGAGGCTATGCAGGATGAACTTCATCAATTTCAAAAGCTACAAGTCTGGAAATTGGTTCCACTTCCGAAGGGACAACACCCTATTGGGACGCGTTGGGTGTTTCGTGTAAAGAAAGATGATCGTGGGATTGTAATACGCAACAAAGCTAGACTAGTGGTACAAGGTTTTTCTCAAATTGAAGGACTTGATTATGATGAGGTGTTTGCTCCGGTTCGATTAGAATATTTCTTGCCTACGCCTCATACAAGAAATTCAGAGTGTACCAACTAGATGTAAAAAGCGCGTTTCTATATGGGAAGGTCAGTGAAGAAGTGTATGTCAAGCAACCTACTGGATTTGAAGATTCAGTGCATCCTGAATATGTCTACAAATTAGACAAGGCATTGTATGGACTTCATCAAGCTCCAAGGGCGTGGTACGAGACGTTGTCAAAACATCTGATGGCCAATGGATTCACACGAGGGCAGATTGACAGCACACTTTTCATTAGAAAAGTTGGAAAAGATTTGTTACTTGTGCAGGTATATGTGGACGACATTATCTTTGGATCTACCAATGATACGCTGTGTAAGGACTTCGAGAAAATCATGAAGGACAAGTTTGAGATGAGTGCCATGGGAGAACTTACATTCTTCTTAGGTGTACAGGTTGAGCAATCTGATAAAGGTATTTATATTCATCAATCTAAGTATGTCAATGACATCTTAACAAAATATCAGTTGCTCGACTGTAAAACCTTTGGGACTCCCATTGACATAAATCACAAACTTGGCTTGGCTGAAGACGAAGAAGATGTAAATTTGCGAGACTATCGGTCAATGATAGGATCACTGATGTATCTTACAGCATCAAGACCCGACATAATGTTTGTTGTAGCTATTTGCTCAAGATTTCAAGCAAATCCAAAGGTTTCTCATATGAAGGCGGTTAAGCGAATCTTTAGTTACCTCAAATTTAGACCATTTCTGGGTCTCTGGTACTCTAATGAGGACAACTTCGCTTTAACTGCCTACTCCGATTCAGATTTTGGTGGTTGCAATGTGGATAAAAAGTCTACGACTGGAGGATGTCAGTTCTTTGGTAGTCGCTTAGTCTCGTGGCAGTGTAAAAAGCAAACCACAGTCTCTACTTCATCTGCTGAGGCTGAATACATTGCTGCTGCAAGTTGCTGTTCGCAGGTTCTGTGGATTCAACATCAAATGCGCGATTACGGGTTACTCTTAACTTTAACTCCTATCCATATTGATAATACTGCTGCTATCTCTATCATACGCAATCCCGTACAACACTCAAAAACTAAACATATTGAACTTAGGTTTCATTTCATACGGGATTGCTATGAGAAACACCTGATAGACCTTGTACAAATCGATACATCTAAGCAAAACGCTGATCTTTTTACAAAAGCTTTTTCACGATCTCGATTTGATGAACTTGTCTCTATGATAGGGATGAGGTTCTTTGTTAAAAATTAATTTATGACTTGGAGCGTGTTTATTTAAAATAAGGCAACTGCCACTCTTTATACTTGTTAGTATTAAAGAAATGCAATAGTTGCAACATTGTTAAAAAATTAAAAAAAAAAAAAAAAAAAGGACGTTGAATTGTGTCTGTAAACAATCGGGAAATGATAGTACATCAGGAGACATGCATAAAATGGAATTTTAAGTTTTATGTTTAATGTGTCAGTAGATTTATCTAGCATACTTGAAATATCTTTTATAAATATTAGATTCATCAAATGATGTATTGATAGGCATTTGTTCTAAAGTTCTTAAGAAGCTTAATTTTAAAAAATGCATATTATTTTATATAAAGACATATTAATATGTATGACTTTAAGTTGAAATAAGGGCAAAACTGTCCGAAATATTTTGACGATTCGTCTTAATATTTGAATGATGAACATGTTATGATCTAAAAATATAGGGTCTTTGTATGATGTTATCTGGGGGAATATATTAGGTGTCTCCTCTGTTGTATGAAAATACTCACCTGGTTTCATTCAATATATTCTTGAAAAGAACTTAGGTGCGTAGTCTATGGTAAACGTTAAACAACTGTTACGTACCCGTGGCATTCCAATAATTCTCAAAATAACATGTACAAAAGTACAGAAAAGTTATAAAAAGTTTGCCTCGTACTGGTTTGTGTTAAGCTATGGTACTCTGTTGTACGAAAGTACAGACCTGTACCCTCTAGTTTAATTGTTCAGACTGGTGTTTGTTCAACCAAAACTATTGATTATGTGACTCTGTTGTACGAAAGTACAGACCTGTCACCGCTAACTTAGTTCTAAAGATACACCCATATCCTCACCTTCTATAAAGAAAATACTAACATGTTTTGATTTCAAATGTATATTTTAATGTGTGAGTTATATAATATAATATGCATGCTAATAATAACATAAGTGGTTCATCTCATTATGAGTTGAAATCATATACTTAAGAACAAATGTTTAGATGGATAAAATATCAATAATCATCTTGAACTAATCTTTATAATAGATGATTTAAATATGCTAAGTAAATTTAAAGTGGAAAAACACACTGATAATCGAAATAACACTTACTGTTCCTAATAATTGCATGTTATCCTGATATGATCCCTAACCAAACTTAAACATTTCCGTCACCAAAAATATGTTATGAAGTTTCCGTTGATTGTAAAATTGAATCAACGATTTTCTTTTGTCTTATCTATTCATTATTTGTAGCTTAATTAGTCTCTCCAAGTTTATAAGTTAATATCGAATCGAGTATCAAACCATGAAAATCAAAATCGAATCGAAAATTCACCAAGTGTCACTATGCGACACAAGCTTTGTGTCGCTGCCTCTGTCGCTTCTTATGTCGCAGGCTATGTCGCTGCTTAGGGTTTGGGTATAAAAGCAAACCTCATGCGACCTTAGAATGTTCACTGTTTTTAATTACCTGCGACATCACGCTTAATCACTGCGACACAAGCACTCGATATTGCGACACAAGCAACCCGAGTGATTTTTCGATTTGATCTTCCGTCTCTGAGCTTTCTGTTTCAATCCATACACACTCTCATTTTCTCCTTACCTTACTCGATCTAGTGGTATAAAATTTTCCCCTTTTCACCGTGTATACTGTGTTTAATTGTGAATTAAAGTCACGGGTTTTTAGGGTTTTCGGTTTGGGATTAAATTGACGTGTTTGGGTGTGCTTAACTTGATAATTCGGATATTTTCGACTCCCTGATGTTCATACGCACCTTCGGGTTGCGTTAGCTTCGAAAACCCCCAATTTTTGAACCATCAGGATCTGGGCTTGGTTTGGTGTTCATCTTTGCGACACAACCTGCGACACAAGCATTTGTGTCGCAGGATTTGTCAACTTAATTTAATACCAGACTTTGGGTGCGACACTAAGGTTTGTGTCGCTATCCTATGCGACACAAGCCTTTGTGTCGCTTAAGTTAATTAATTTCATAATAATTGCCAAATGCGACACAACCCTTTTCTGTCGCACCTGATGTTGCGACACAAGAGTTGTGTCGCATACCTAATTCAAATTAATTAACTTCCATTTCTGCGACACTAAGGTCTATGTCGCTACAACTGTGCGACACAAACCTTGTGTCGCTTCTACAGATTGTTATTAAAGTAATTATTGCTAACGCTTCTGTAGTGTTTCCGTCTTCGTTTCTTTTAGAAATGGAAGGACAAGATGCGTTTCTGAGGTTGCTTGAACCTCGTCACAACACGGTGGCTTTTCTAGAAGATGACAGGGATTCAGCTATCCCTTTTCGCCAAATGATCCAGTTTCTGAGGCGATCCATGATTTTCTACGCTATCACTGCTGCTCCTACTATCTACAGAGACCATGTTGGTCCTTTCTGGCGGAATGCGGTGGTAAATACCGAATTGGAACATACCCGGATTGTTTCCAGCGTTTTTGATAGGGAAATCATTATAACCGAGCAGCTACTCCGTGAGGTTCTTCTCTTAAATGATTCTCCAGACATGCCCACCCAATACTCAAATGTTTTCATTGCTGGTGGCATGGCACGTATGGGTTACCCTGGTGTACCCTCATATCAGTACAGAAAGGGGCATCTCACAAGGGTCTGGCGATTTTTGATGCATGTCATAATAGTTTGTCTGTCGGCGAGGAAAGCAGGTTTTGACGGGGCCAGTCACCGTACAGTCTCTGCCATGTTGGCCCTGGTCTACAATAAGCCGTATAATTTTTCCGGATATCTGTTCCGTGAAATGGTGGACAATGCCAAAGCTGAAAATGACAAATGGGTCATGTACCCAAGGTTTATCCAGTTGATGCTTAATCATCTGTTACCGGATCTTTCGGTCAATCCTGATGCAACCTTCCGCCAAACGCCAATGAATCTGCGGATTTTTGCTATCTGCAGCTCCTACGGTAAAGGAGTGGCAGCTCCGCCAGATGTGCCACTGTTTGGCCATATCGTGAATGAGGGTTATGTCCCTCCAGAAAATGATGATTTTGAGGATCCAGTTGCTCCTCCACCGTCAACTGCCGAGGCTGCGGCATTCGTAAATGTTCCCATTTTTGAGGAAGGTGCGACCGAGTCACTGCACAATGTGCTAGTAGACATCGAGAATTTTGGGACAGCTGACGAGACTGCTGCTGATGCGGCCTCGGATGATACTGTCTCTGTGGATCCAAACGACACCCCAACGGATTCGGACGGTGATGTTCCTTCACCGAAAACCATTGAAAGCCTCCGAATCCATAATACTCATCGATATGAGCGGGTTCAACGCCGAATTAGGGCAGAACGGGTGCATGTGTCGTTTAACCGGGGGAAACGGCCCCGGGACGCACAGGACTCAGATGATGATACTTTCGCACCCCGTCCTCGTCCTCGAACTCAATCTCATCCGGTCTCTACTTCTGCTGAGTCTCAGCCACAACCACAAACGCTAAATCAGATAATGGCTCTTCTAGACAGAATGAACAAGCAGTTGGCTGATCAAGCTTTTAGGATCACGGATTTAGAAGCAACGGCGGCTAGGGTTCCTCAGCTGGAGAGTCGCCTGCTAGAACTAGAGGCCTTAGCTGTTGTTCCGGGGGAGTTAGGCTTAGATGAAACAACATCAATGGCCCCTGGTTCAACTCAAATTGTAAATACTAATGCTGTAACCGAAGAAGCTATAAATGAAAATATTAATTTGGATTATTTTGCGTACTCTGCACCAATTCCAGGACAACCAATTCCCTTAAATGTAGATTACTCCGAAGCAAACCTAGAGTATCTACAGAGTCTGATAAATGAGGAAGGGCAAAGTACAGAAAATGATAATGAAGAATCGGTGTTTGATAATGATGAAGGGGTTGATGTTGAAAAAGAAAATGTTCACGAAGACTTTGTGAATGTTGATGAAATGAATTTAGGAGAGGAGATTGAGGTCTCTGATGCAGAGGAGATTACTGAGGAAGAACAACCTACAAATTCCACTCCTGCCCCGGCTACAACCGAACCATCTACTTCCACTGCTGCTGAATCTATTCTGTCAAAGACCTGTAAGTTCTATAAAATCAGCAGCAAGCGCTACAAAGGTCAAATTATTAGTTGGAAGTATGATGAAGCAAATAAAGTGATTGTTATCAAGCGAAAAGATGGGATGCAGTATTTCACTATGAACTTCAAAGTATTAAGTACCTTACCATATTGTGAGATACTGCATTTGGCGCAATTGAATATCATAAATCTCACCAATAGCGAGTTAGCGAATCAACTACAGAGAATCTTAAGAAAAGAGGTCAACACCAAAGTGTTCTATCTTTTGAGACAAAATCTGGGAATGAGGTATATTTACCGTAACAAGATACATCCGTTTACCAACAAGCCCTGGGTTAAGATTGTATATAAATCTCCAAAGACTCTGAAGTCTATTCCTCTAGAGAAGCTCCCAGTTGATTTCTTGAGAAGGTTACAACTGTGGACATATGATGGTGTCGCACCCCCAAGACACGTGGCAGCGGAAGGTAGGGTGTTGCATTGGGGGCGCCGACCAAATCAAATATCACAACACAAGAATTACAACAAACGACCTCTATATGAGACGTTTCAAAAATCATTACATTACACAGTTAAAATGTTTACATAAGTTTTGCCAAAAGTAGAGTACGCATCTAGTACAAGATTACAACATAATACAATGCAAGCTAATCTCTTTTGTTTGTGAAAAGTATGCGACTCGAGCTATCTCCCTCCAAGAGCAAGCCTACTGTGGTTGGTTCCCTGAGAAATACATACTAAAAGGTCAACATAAAGTTGGTGAGTTCATAGGTTTGTAAGCAGTTGATATAACATCGTATGGAACACAAGATTTCTGTTTGTATCATTCAACAATGATAGGTAATGTATTTCAAAAATGTAAAGATAGTGTATATTGTTGCCATGAGCTCATAGTTCGAGCTTAACTGTGGTGTCGGGTCACAATAAAGTGCCACAATCGGGGTGCCTCCCAGCGAGTGCCTAATCCAACACTCGTAAGAACAAATGGTAATGCGTCCGTTTGACAAGTTAGCGCTACTAACCCGGACGGTGGGAGTCAATCCCAGATAGTACTATTCATTAACATTCACGCTATAACGATACTAACAAACTATGATGTGGGGGACTTCAGGATTAGTAAAATAACTCATGCAACCAATATATCGAGTTTTGTACTTGTGTTCACATGAAAATAGCAGTGTAAAAGCAGTTGTATGTATTCTCACCCCTGTTAGAAAAAGTAAAAAGGGGCTATGAAACTCACCTGATATTAGCAAGCAAGTAGCAAATAGTAAGCAAAGCGTGTTTTCTGAATGCAACCTTCTAACGTCCTAAACGTATAAGGTTGAGTAAGTAGATATCTCAAAAGACTATCTATAGTGATTGTATAAGTGGGGTTTATTGTCCACTTAAGCCAATCATGTAGGTGGAGGGTTAATGTCCACCTAAGTTAATCATGTAGGTGGAGGGTTAATGTCCACCTAAAATAAGTTCACACAATTATATATGTCCAATTGTTCAGTTATCGTTTGTGTTTATAAAACATGTACAGGCCGTTGGTGATATTTTGTGAAAACACAGCTTTTGATTAATTATGTTACGTTTATTTCTACTTTTCAGTTATGGGTAATTAATCAGTGTGGCATGGGCGAAGCCCATTAATGACGGGGGTCCGGGGGCAGCGCCCCTGGTAGCGGGGTCCAAGGGGTGGCAACCCCTGGCGGGGTCCAAGGGGCAGCTTGGAAAATTTTTATTTATGCTTATATTGCTTTAAGGAAAACGTGTCTATTTTTGTGTTTTTAGCGACACTGGGCTAGTGTCGCTACATGCGACACTAAGGTGTTATGCGACACTAAGGTATTATGCGACACAAGGGCTTGTGTCGCTAATGTGACGATTCGGGTGCTATAGCGACACAAAGGCTTGTGTCGCTAATGTGACGATTCGGGTGCTATAGCGACACAAAGGCTTGTGTCGCTAATGTGACGATTCGGGTGCTGTAGCGACACAAAGGCTTGTGTCGCTAATGTGACGATTCGGTTTATAGCGACACAAAAGCTTGTGTCGCTAATGTGATGATTCGGTTTATAGAGACACAAAAGCTTGTGTCGCTAATGTGACGATTCGGTTTATAGCGACACAAAGGCTTGTGTCGCAGACTACTGGGCTTCTGCGACACAGAGGCCTGAATTAGGTCGGTTTTGTACAATTTATTTCGTGTCTCAAATGTTCAAATGAAAATTCAAGAAAAATCCCTGTTGTTCCCTAGTATGTTAGCTCTCTAAATTAATTTTTCCAGGATTTTTAGGTACTTCTAAGTATTTTTAAAAATTTCGTTTGTTCCCTAAGGTCAGAAAGTGACCAATCCAGATACATGCAACAAGATCGGATTTCTGGGCAAAATATACACATTTTCAGAAAAAGTTATCTAAACGACATTTGTTCCTAACAAAATTTGTGAACTTTTGGCGTTGGTTTCAGGTCATTTGGATGGGTATATCTCGAGTTATGATTAAAACAAGGAAGGTGAAATTTCTGTCCTTTTTGACAGCCCGGACACATGTTTTTGTAAAAATCATTTCGGGTATCAAACGAACTCCAAAAATCATGAAACCACTTGGAAATGAAAGCTAACTTCTTAAACTTAATTTTTGCCTTTTGAATCGTCCAATTTGGTCAAGTTTTAAGGGAGAAACAGCCTCTCAAAGTCGGGCTATTTTTCTGCCCGAAAATGCATGTTTTGTTCTTCAACATTTTAAGCCTTGAAAAACGTTTTTATGTTATATTTTGGACATTTCTTTGTTATATGAACCTTTTAAAATGTTTATAGAAGTATTTTGGAAGAGTTTTGAAGTTCTTACAAAGAGGAGGATGAAAGCACAAAGAGATGGACGTTGAGGGCTCGTTTTCTTGTGTTTTCGGCTTGATTTCTTCTTGAAAGTGTGGTGAATGATGAGGGTGGTGATGGTGGCCGGATTTTGGTGGTTGTAGGGTGGTGGTGGTGGTGTTCTTGGGCAGATTATAGAGAGAGTGTAGAGAGGTTGGAGGAGTGTGTGTGTAAAATGTGAATGGAAATGAGGAAAAGAAAGAAAAGGAAGAATAAATAGGGTGGGCTTGGGCTAAGGGCATGGGCTGGCTTTTGGGGCCGATTTGGGCCTTTTGGGCCGACCTCGGGCTCAGTTAGGACAGCCCAATTGGGTCCTTGGGCTTCCACAATTGCTTTCTCAAGCCCGTGTTACGTTATTCGATTGGTAAAACGTTATTCGTGCGCGTAAACATTAAATCTTTTGTGTTTTATTTTTGATACAAAATCACTATTTTAATTTGACCAATATATTTAAAAATACATTATTGACATCCTTAAAATATTTGTCGGTTTCGTTTGGGTGTCGGGCGCGATTCGCGCGTTTTTGTTGCACTTGTTACGTTTTAAGCAAAACGTTTAGGTTTTTCGTATATTATTATTTAACAACAATAATATAGGGTAAATAATTACTATTTAATTTATAAAATAGATTTACATTATTTATGAAAGTGTATCACCAACGCCGTATAGATTGTCGGACCTCGTCCGGTTGTTTCGCGTAATTACAGATAAACACATAATCACGTAAGTGTATATTCAAATATACAGGTAATTACACATATCTAGCCTACTACCAACTAAATACAAGTAATTAGGGTTTCCATCTAGGTTTAACAATTAACCTAAAGTGTCGGGTGTCACAGATGGATATACAGGCGAAGCTAAAATTATCTATATTGAAGATACAGAGCCTGAAGACCTATGGAAAGCCAAACTATCGAGAATTAGAGTGTATGATCCTTTGAGCTTGATTAACCTTACCAAGAAAGATCTTGAAGCTCTTCATGCTAAGAAGATTGATTATTTTCAAGAGTTCAAGACTGAGGCGATGCGTTTTCAAAAGGTTGTCAATGTCTGTATAGCTCAAGGAGTACATGTTGGAGGAAACTTTCCTGCCAGCTGGAAATGTTAGAAGACCGAGACTGAACGAAGAAATTTCGAAGACCAAGCTGAAGACACGGGGGAGTTTGTTGATACATGTTTTGTATGTCTGTCAGTTGGTCTAGGTCTAAGTAGTTTGTAATATTTTGATTATGATATAAATGTTATTTGTTTTGGAAATCAAAATTAATGTCACTGTTTAGGCGACACAGAGCTTGTGTCGCAATAGCGACACAAGGCTTGTGTCGCATAGGTCGGTTTGGCGACACAACGCTTGTGTCGCAGGTCAGTTAGGTTTTGGCTATAAATAGATCATTACGGGTTCAGTTCTAGGGTTGACGAAACAAGAGTGTTTTCAAGCGATCTGTGAGGAATCTTGTGTAATTGTTTGATTTGTTATTCGTGATATATATAAAAGCTAATCGACTACTTTCGTGTGATTGTTAACGTGTTTTGTTCAATTGATTGTATTCCGCGCTTTCAATTGTTAAATTGATTCGATTTAGATCCAGTAACACGGGTCCAACACGCATCTATTACAAGATTACAACATATCATAATGCAAGCTAATCTCTGTTGTTTGTGAAAAATATGCGACTCGAGATATCTCCTTCCAAAAGCAAACCTACTGCGGTTGATCTCCTGAGAAATACATACTAAAAGGTCAACATAAAGTTGGTGAGTTCATAGGTTTGTAAACAGTTGATATAACATCGTATGGAACACAAGATTTCCTATTTGTATCATTCAACAATGATAGGTAATGTATTACAAAAATGTAAAAATAGTGTATATTGTTGCCATGAGCTCATAGTTCGAGCTTAACTGTGGTGTCGGGTCAAAGTCAAGTGCCACGATCGGGGTGCCTCCCAGCGAGTGCCTAATCCAACACTCGTGAGAACAAATAATAATGCGTCCATTTGACCAGTTAGCGCGACTAACCCGGACGGAGGGAGTCAATCCCAAATAGTACTATTCATTAACATTCACGCTATAACGATACTAACAAGCTATGATGTGGGGGACTTTCAGGATTAGTAAAATAACTCATGCAACCAATATATCGAGTTTAGTACTTGTGTTCACATAAAAATAGCGGTATGAAAGCAGTTGTATGTATTCTCACCCCAGTTAGAAACAGTAAAAAGGGGCTATGAAACTCACCTGAGATTAGTAAGCAAGTAGCAAATAGTAAGCAAAGCGTGTTTTCCCAATGCAACCTTCTAACCTCCTAAACGTATAAGGTTGTGTAAGTAGATGTCTCAAAAGACCATCTATAGTGATTGTATAAGTGGGGGTTAATGTCCACTTAAGCCAATCATGTAGGTGGAGGGTTAATGTCCACCTAAGTTGGTTCACACAATTAGAAATGTCCAATTGTTCAGTTATCGTTTGTGCTTAGAAAACATGTACGGGTCGTTGGTGATATTTTGTGAAAACACGGATTTGATTAATTATGTTATGCATATTTCTACTTTCCAGTTATGGTAATTGATCAGTGCGGCAACGGGCGAAGCCCATTAATGACGGCGGTCCGGGGGCAGCGCCCCTGGTAGCGGGGTCCAAGGGGTGGCAACCCCTGGCAGGGTCCAAGGGGCAGAGCCCCTGGCTGGAGTGTCGCTATATGCGACACTAAGGTATTATGCGACACTAAGGCTTGTGTCGCTAATGTGACGATTCGGGTGCTATGGAGAAGCAAAGACTTGTGTCGACTAACCCAACACTCGTGAGAACAAATAATAATGCGTCCGTTTGACCAGTTAGCGCGACTAACCCGGACGGAGGGAGTCAATCCCAAATAGTACTATTCATTAACATTCACGCTATAACGATACTAACAAGCTATGATGTGGGGGACTTTCAGGATTAGTAAAATAACTCATGCAACCAATATATCGAGTTTAGTACTTGTGTTCACATAAAAATAGCGGTATGAAAGCAGTTGTATGTATTCTCACCCCAGTTAGAAACAGTAAAAAGGGGCTATGAAACTCACCTGAGATTAGTAAGCAAGTAGCAAATAGTAAGCAAAGCGTGTTTTCCCAATGCAACCTTCTAACGTCCTAAACGTATAAGGTTGTGTAAGTAGATGTCTCAAAAGACCATCTATAGTGATTGTATAAGTGGGGGTTAATGTCCACTTAAGCCAATCATGTAGGTGGAGGGTTAATGTCCACCTAAGTTGGTTCACACAATTAGAAATGTCCAATTGTTCAGTTATCGTTTGTGCTTAGAAAACATGTACGGGTCGTTGGTGATATTTTGTGAAAACACGGATTTGATTAATTATGTTATGCATATTTCTACTTTCCAGTTATGGTAATTGATCAGTGCGGCAACGGGCGAAGCCCATTAATGACGGCGGTCCGGGGGCAGCGCCCCTGGTAGCGGGGTCCAAGGGGTGGCAACCCCTGGCAGGGTCCAAGGGGCAGAGCCCCTGGCTGGAGTGTCGCTATATGCGACACTAAGGTATTATGCGACACTAAGGCTTGTGTCGCTAATGTGACGATTCGGGTGCTATAGAGAAGCAAAGGCTTGTGTCGACTAACCCAACACTCGTGAGAACAAATAATAATGCGTCCGTTTGACCAGTTAGCGCGACTAACCCGGACGGAGGGAGTCAATCCCAAATAGTACTATTCATTAACATTCACGCTATAACGATACTAACAAGCTATGATGTGGGGGACTTTCAGGATTAGTAAAATAACTCATGCAACCAATATATCGAGTTTAGTACTTGTGTTCACATAAAAATAGCGGTATGAAAGCAGTTGTATGTATTCTCACCCCAGTTAGAAACAGTAAAAAGGGGCTATGAAACTCACCTGAGATTAGTAAGCAAGTAGCAAATAGTAAGCAAAGCGTGTTTTCCCAATGCAACCTTCTAACCTCCTAAACGTATAAGGTTGTGTAAGTAGATGTCTCAAAAGACCATCTATAGTGATTGTATAAGTGGGGGTTAATGTCCACTTAAGCCAATCATGTAGGTGGAGGGTTAATGTCCACCTAAGTTGGTTCACACAATTAGAAATGTCCAATTGTTCAGTTATCGTTTGTGCTTAGAAAACATGTACGGGTCGTTGGTGATATTTTGTGAAAACACAGATTTGATTAATTATGTTATGCATATTTCTACTTTCCAGTTATGGTAATTGATCAGTGCGGCAAGGGGCGAAGCCCATTAATGACGGCGGTCCGGGGGCAGCGCCCCTGGTAGCGGGGTCCAAGGGGTGGCAACCCCTGGCAGGGTCCAAGGGGCAGAGCCCCTGGCTGGAGTGTCGCTATATGCGACACTAAGGTATTATGCGACACTAAGGCTTGTGTCGCTAATGTGACGATTCGGGTGCTATGGAGAAGCAAAGGCTTGTGTCGACTAACCCAACACTTGTGAGAACAAATAATAATGCGTCCGTTTGACCAGTTAACGCGACTAACCCGGACGGAGGGAGTCAATCCCAAATAGTACTATTCATTAACATTCACGCTATAACGATACTAACAAGCTATGATGTGGGGGACTTTCAGGATTAGTAAAATAACTCATGCAACCAATATATCGAGTTTAGTACTTGTGTTCACATAAAAATAGCGGTATGAAAGCAGTTGTATGTATTCTCACCCCAGTTAGAAACAGTAAAAAGGGGCTATGAAACTCACCTGAGATTAGTAAGCAAGTAGCAAATAGTAAGCAAAGCGTGTTTTCCCAATGCAACCTTCTAACGTCCTAAACGTATAAGGTTGTGTAAGTAGATGTCTCAAAAGACCATCTATAGTGATTGTATAAGTGGGGGTTAATGTCCACTTAAGCCAATCATGTAGGTGGAGGGTTAATGTCCACCTAAGTTGGTTCACACAATTAGAAATGTCCAATTGTTCAGTTATCGTTTGTGCTTAGAAAACATGTACGGGTCGTTGGTGATATTTTGTGAAAACACGGATTTGATTAATTATGTTATGCATATTTCTACTTTCCAGTTATGGTAATTGATCAGTGCGGCAAGGGGCGAAGCCCATTAATGACGGCGGTCCGGGGGCAGCGCCCCTGGTAGCGGGGTCCAAGGGGTGGCAACCCCTAGCAGGGTCCAAGGGGCAGAGCCCCTGGCTGGAGTGTCGCTATATGCGACACTAAGGTATTATGCGACACTAAGGCTTGTGTCGCTAATGTGACGATTCGGGTGCTATGGAGAAGTAAAGGCTTGTGTCGACTAACCCAACACTCGTGAGAACAAATAATAATGCGTCCGTTTGACCAGTTAGCGCGACTAACCCGGACGGAGGGAGTCAATCCCAAATAGTACTATTCATTAACATTCACGCTATAACGATACTAACAAGCTATGATGTGGGGGACTTTCAGGATTAGTAAAATAACTCATGCAACCAATATATCGAGTTTAGTACTTGTGTTCACATAAAAATAGCGGTATGAAAGCAGTTGTATGTATTCTCACCCCAGTTAAAAACAGTATAAAGGGGCTATGAAACTCACCTGAGATTAGTAAGCAAGTAGCAAATAGTAAGCAAAGCGTGTTTTCCCAATGCAACCTTCTAACCTCCTAAACGTATAAGGTTGTGTAAGTAGATGTCTCAAAAGACCATCTATAGTGATTGTATAAGTGGGGGTTAATGTCCACTTAAGCCAATCATGTAGGTGGAGGGTTAATGTCCACCTAAGTTGGTTCACACAATTAGAAATGTCCAATTGTTCAGTTATCGTTTGTGCTTAGAAAACATGTACGGGTCGTTGGTGATATTTTGTGAAAACACGGATTTGATTAATTATGTTATGCATATTTCTACTTTCCAGTTATGGTAATTGATCAGTGCGGCAAGGGGCGAAGCCCATTAATGACGGCGGTCCGGGGGCAGCGCCCCTGGTAGCGGGGTCCAAGGGGTGGCAACCCCTGGCAGGGTCCAAGGGGCAGAGCCCCTGGCTGGAGTGTCGCTATATGCGACACTAAGGTATTATGCGACACTAAGGCTTGTGTCGCTAATGTGACGATTCGGGTGCTATGGAGAAGCAAAGGCTTGTGTCGCTAATGTGACGATTCGGGTGCAATGGCGACACAAAGGCTTGTGTCGCAGACTACTGAGCTTCTACGACACAGAGGTTTGTAACAGGTCCATTTTGCAAATTTTATTTCGGGTTCCAAATGTTCAAATAAAAATTCGAGAAAAATCTATGTTGTTCCTTAGTATGTTAGCTCCTTAAAATAATTTTTTCAGAATTTTTGGGTAATCCTAAGTATTTTTAAAAATTCCGTTTGTTCCCTGAGGTCAGAAAGTGACCAATCCGGACACATGAAACAAGATCGGATTTCTGGGGAAAATTTGCACATTTTCCGAAAACCTTATCTAAACGACATTTGTACCTAACAAAATTTGTGATCTTTTGGCGGTGGTTTCAGGTCATTTGGAGGTGTATATCTCGAGTTATGATTAAAACAATAAAGGTGAAATTTCTGAGTTTTTGGACAGCCCGTATACATGTTTTTTTGTAAAAATCATTTCGGGTATCAAACGAACTCCAAAATTTATGAAACCACTTGGAAATGAAAGCTAACTTCTTAAACTAAATTTTTTCATTTTGAATCATCCATTTTAGTCAAGTTTTGAGGGAGAAACAGTCTCTCAAAGTCGAGTTATTTTTCAGATCAGCTTGCATGTGACGTTTTTGACATTTTTAAACATGAAAACGAGTTTTTATGTTATGATTTGGACATTTCTTTGTTAAGTGAACTTTATAACATGTTTTTAAGAGTATTAAAAGTAAATTTTGAAGAGTTTTAAGTTCTTACAATGTTCGTGCAACCGAAATAGAAGAGAAGAAGCTAGTTCGTCCTTTTTGTGCGATTTTTCGAATGGCGGCTTATGGTGGTTGGATGGCGGTCTTGTGGTGGCTGGAGGGTGGTGTTTGGTGGCTGTGGTGGTGGTTGGTTAGGTCTGATTGCAGAGAAAATAGAGGGTGTGTGTGTTTGTTGAGTGAAAAATGAAAGAAACGAGGGAGTTAGGCTTATATATACATGGGCTAAGTTCATGGGCTTTGGGCTGCCCATTCTTGGGCCGATTGGGCCTTGGGCCGTGGGTATGGGCCTAGCCCTTTCCAAGGGTTGGGCTTGTGACTCGCTTCTCCGTTTCGTGTTATTTTCTTCGGTCGTTTAAACGTTTTCGCGCGCGCGTAAAAATTAAATCGTTAACGTTTAACTTTTGTGTTTCATTTTAGATACGAAATCACTATTTTAGTTTAACCAATATCTTTATAATACTTCATTGAATCTTCTCAAAGTATTTGTCGGTTTCGTTCGGGTGTCAGGCGCGATTCGCGCGTTTTTGTTGCGTTTGTTACGTTTTAAGCAAAACGTCTAGGTTTTTCGTATATTATTATTTAATAACAATAATATACGGTAAATAATTACTATTTAATTTATAAAATAGGTTTACCTTATTTATGAAAAGTTATCACCAACGCCGTATAGATTGTCGGACCTCGTCCGGTTGTTTCGCGTAATTACAAATAATCACGTAAGCGTATATAAACATATACAAGTAGTTACAAGTATTTAGCCTAATCAAATACTAAATACACGTAATTATGGTTCTAGTTTAAGGTAATCATTACCCTAAAATGTCGGGTGTCACACATCAGCTAGCTTATTTGTAGATTTATCACCTACATCAGTCATCTCCACATCAGTCGGAATAGGCGTGTAATTAGAATTAAACGGTGGAGGCACATCATTATATCCTATTCCAGTCACATCCTTAGCAGGTTTTTGAGAACTAGTGATATTATCTAAGATCAAAGACGAGGTCCTAAAGTTTTCAAACTTCCTATTGAGCTCTACCATCTTTATCTTAGATCCATCCAATTCTTTATTCTTATCTGCCAATTGTTTAGTTAAATCTTCTACCACTAAATACAGGGCGTCTATCTTTAAGGATTGCTCATTCACTTTGTCTCTTAAGATAGTTCTATCATTAGTGTCAGATTTAAGTTTGTCCTTAAGTTGTAACTTATCAGCTTTTAACCTACGGTTTTCTTCCTTAAGGGCATTTACTTCAGATGTTAGAGATGAACTGGAATCTGCAAATAAGCTAACTTTTGTTTGTAAACTAGTAACTAAATAACAAACATCAGCAAGAGTATCTAAGTCAAGACATACCCTCTTTTTGTCAGTACGGAGATCGGCCATGTGAGCAACGAAGTCTTCAGGGCTCATGTGCTCGGTTGATTCCATCTCCAGCACGCCATCTTCAGTCTCTGACACCAAAATCTGATGTTCTTCAGCAGTAGGCAAGTATGAAGATTTAGCAGTTTTCTCTTGATCATCAACTTCAGCCATAAAAGCTTGTGGTTCTCCAGTTTCATCTGGCTGAGCACTCCAGTCGTACATTCCATCAATTTATGTTGGTGCATAATGTGTGTCAGTCATTTGGTCAAACAATTGTAATTGTCAAAGTCAATTAGTCTGCGTTTGTATCGTGTTTAGTGTGTATATGCGAGTATGTAAATGAATAGCGAGATAGAATATATACACAAATATACTGTTCAGGCGACACAGAGCCTGTGTCGCTATAGCGACACAAAGGTTGTGTCGCAATGGGTTGGGCCTGCGACATAGGGCTTGTGTCGCAGGATCCAGTAGGGTGTCTATATATATCGAGTTAGAATTTCATTTTTGGGTTGATCAAACCGTAAAGAGAGAGAGAGAGATACGGCAGAGAGAGTGGGAAGAGAGATTTTGTGATTTGTAATCGTTATTCTTCAAGTGTTTATATATACGAAAAGATTATAGAATCGTTGTGTTTGTGTTTACGTTTCAATTGCTTGATTGATTGTTTCCGCCTTTCAATTGAGTCAAACGACAAGTCTAGATCCGTGATTAAGGGAACTTTACAAGTGGTATCAGAGCTTTCGGGCGTTTGTTTGAAGATTTGATCGTAAATTGGAACGTTTTAGGTTTGATTCGTGGTATTTTGGTGATTGATCGTGATTTTCAGGTTTATTGGCTTGAATATTTGGCTTCTGGAAGTATTTTTCTGGGTGTGTTCGTCGAGTATCGTTCGAAATTCGTTAGGGTTTCGAAAATTTTCGATTTTTAGGGTTTTTGGAGCTGCTGGCCGCGACATTGCGACACTAGCTGCGACACTAACTTTTGTGTCGCTACTAGGGTTCCTGTTTTGTATTTGGGCGACACAAGCTTTAGCGACACAACATTTTGCGACACAGCCTGTGACACTAGTGTGCGACACAGCCTGAGACACTTGTGTGCGACACAAGTCTTTTGGCGGGAAATTTTTCGCATTACCAAATTTTGTTTTTACGCTTAAAAGGTCTTAATTTTAGTTGTGAAAAAAAGTTTCGTTTTGCTCGGGTAGTTTTCGATATTTTCGAATCAAATTTTGGAGGGAAAAGTCAAAAGGGCTAAATTTAAAAACTAGTCATTTGGTAACATTTTGTTTTAAAAAAATGTCTCTTCAAAGCTTTAGTCAATTATTAAAACATAACAATGAGATAGGTAGCACTAATAAACCTCCATTATTCACTACCAATACTAATTATGTTGATTGGCGAATACGTTTTGAGAGTTTCATCTCCTATAA
Organism: Gnaphalium uliginosum; assembly: GCA_963930675.1. Classification (NCBI taxonomy): domain Eukaryota; kingdom Viridiplantae; phylum Streptophyta; class Magnoliopsida; order Asterales; family Asteraceae; genus Gnaphalium; species Gnaphalium uliginosum. The sequence continues at coordinate 70,802,254 of OZ005680.1, read as the reverse complement.
TGATCCTGATATGATGATTCCCTTGCTTGAACGATATGTTCATCCTCTTGCTGATGGAGATTTCCCAGGAGTTGCTCCACGAAAATCCGTTAGGTCTATGACTCCAGAAGAGAAGAAATTATGGAATTTAGAACGAAAAACTCACTCCGCTTTAACAATGAGTTTAGCTACTGACGTAATGAGATTGTTTAAACATAATGACACTGCTTATGATCTTTGGCAAGCCATTGAAAAGCGTTGTGGGGGAAACGAAAAGTATAAAAAGGGTAAACTGGACTTCGTGAAAAAACAGTTTGAGATGTTTGATATATTGCCTAATGAATCTATCACTCAATTGTTCAATAGATACTCAATATTGGTTAATGAGTTATCTGAGGGTGGAGTTATCCTAGCCACAGAGGATGTGAACAAGAAACTCTTAGGTGCTTTACCTAAGAAATGGGATCAACGTGTCATGATGATGGAAGAACAAGAGGAGGTTATGGCACTGTCATTAGAAGATCTCATTGGGAGACTGCAAGCTTATGCACTTGATATGCAACGAAAAGAAACTAAATCAAGTGCCTATGTTCAAAAGCCTAGCTTGTATGGGGCTCAATCTCCTACTGATGAGAGCACTGGTGGGGTGGCTTTCATGTCCGGTGGTACCTCAGCATCTAGTTCTCAGACAGGTGCTTCATCACAGGGAAGAGCATATTATTCTTCCAATACACCACCGACACCGGCTACTGAAGAAAATGTTGCTGTCTTCCAAGCTTTTCTCAGCGCTTATGACAGTTTCTTATCAAAGAAGACCAGTACCATTGATCTCACTGATAGGGATTTTGAACAGATTGACCCTGATGATCTGGAAAGAATGGATATCAGGTGGAATATGGCTATGTTAACAAGAAGAGCCAAAAGGTACTTGCAGAGAACTGGGAGAAAGCACCTGGAAGATGAAAGTGATGAAGGTTTGGGTTTCGACAAAAGTAAAGTGCGATGCTACAACTGTCAGAATCTTGGGCATTTTGCTAAAGAATGTGAGAAGACCAAACAGCCCCCATCTGGCTTCACCAAGTCTTCTCCTTCTAAGCAACCTGTTACTACCACTTCAAATGCCTTTCTCATGTTAAACGAAGAAGCTTATGATTGGAGTGCTCATGATGATCTGAGCGAAAATAAAGCTCTTATGGCTCACATCTTGAATAAACCCGAGGTACCTATTGAAGAGCCATTATCTTGTGTGTCATGTATCAAATTAACTAACAAAGTTAACAGATACAATGAGGATAATGATCGCCTTACGTCTGAGTTAGAACAACTTAATAAGGCAAATAAAATTTTAAAGGAAAATGAAATGGCTTTTGATAAAAAAAAACTAAATGCTGCTTTCGAAGAAAGAAAAGCACTTAGGGCCAAAAATTTTAGTCAGCAAGACGCAATAGATAGTTATATGAATATGAAACTGATAATGAAAAAGGAACTTGCTGACTCACAGGCCGAAGTAATTGAATTAAAAAGAAAGCTGTCAAATTTTTCAACATCCTCACTGGTCTTTGATGAGATCCTACAATCGCAAAGGACAGATACGAAGAGTAAGGCATGTCTTGGTTACCGCAATGTACCACCTCCTTCTGACTATCTGCCAATGCCTTCCAAGGATGCAGCCAAAGACTTTGTACCTACCTTTACAAAGGTAGATACAAAATCTGTTGCTGAGCCAGTGTTTGATACAACACCTGCTGTTAAGATGCCTGAGTTTCTTAAGGCTAACGTAGTGCCTCCAGTTAATATTGAGGAGCCTGTTGAGGTAGAGGATTTAACTGAAGAGGCTCAGATTAAAATTGAAAAGGTTGATGTTAAACCCGAAAATCATATAATTACTAATGAATCTGAAAAGGCTTTTAATAGTAAGGGTAAAAACAAGGTTGTAAATGAATCCGAATCTGTTAAAATCTCAAAGAAGGATTCAAAAGGAAAATCTTCACATAATTCACAATCATCTGTGAATAATCTGGAGAACGAGAAAATAATTAATAAATCTGTTAAAAAACAACCTTCAACATCTACCTGTTCAACTTTAGAGGCCTCTACATCAACATGTACGCATAAGTGTTCATGTTCTGTAAATGCCTCAACTTCTAAGCCTCCCTCAGTAAATCCTCCATTGAAACAATTTGAGTGGAGTCACTAGAAAAGGACGTATGTGGAAAGGCGGTCGTGTTATCGGTGTGGTCAACAGGGCCACATCATTAGGGATTGTCGGGTATTATCCCTAGATAGGTTTGGTAGAGGGATGCCAAGAACTTCATTTTTTAGAAATTCTTTTCAAAAATCCTTTTCAAGGCGTGGTTCGTTTTCGCCTGTATCTAGTTGTGCATCCAACTCTCCAAAACCTATGGTTAGAGTAAACAAAGGTGTGCCCAGTAGACCTCAAGTCCAAAAGCACAACATCATTGAAAACAAAACATCTGAACCTAACCAGGTTTGGAAACCTAAATCCACAAACGACACATCAAAGATGTTGAGACATGTTTTGTGACAACAGATCTAGCTTGTAATAGTGAGGTTTAGTACTTTTAGTAATTGTAATCAAGTATGTACATTGGTTTTAAATTGTAAATAAAATATATTGCTTGGTAAACATTTTAGAGTTAAATATCAAAAGGCTGAAAAATGTTGACCAAGGTTGACCGCGAACCGAGTCAGTTCGCAGGACTAGTTTGTGCTGCGAACTGAGTGAGTTTGTTGATACATTTAGAGTGTCTGTCACTTGGTCTAAGTTTCGAGTTGTAATTAATAAGATTAATTTTGTCTTAGGCGATATCACTAATATCGCTTGGGCGATATCACTAATATCGCACAGGCGATATCACCAATATCGCCCTTTAGTCCAGATTAGTTACATATAAATACTCGTTTAGGGTTTCAGTTTGCTCAGTTTTTGACACTTTGCATTTTGGCATATACGAATTTTCTCTGTCATTCTCAGTGGTCCAGTCATTGTAATTCACATTGCTTTATATGATTAATTCAATATATGTGTTTGTGATTTTTGTTGTTGAACGTACAATCGATAGCTATTGAATTCCGCGCATTAGTTATTGTTTATTGATTCATTGTTTAAGATCAGTCTTTGTTGCGATCCTACAATTGGTATCAGAGCCATTTAATCATTAGATTAGTGGTTATTGAATCATTATTCGTACGTTTAAACGTCGTATTAACTAGTTTTTTCGTATAAACAAATTGTTTTTATTCTTAAAAGACTATTTAATCAGTATTTTTAGTGTTTTCTGGATTCGTGTTCGTTGTTTGCTACTCTAAACTTGGAAAATTTCGTTGTCTTTGAAATTTTAGGGTTTACAGCCGTTTTAGCGATATTAAAAGCGATATTATCATAATATCGCCTTTAGGGTTACAGCGATATTACGTGTTCTGTGCTCATTAATTTGAGCGATATCTCTAGCGATATTACTAAGAGATATAACCTGGTATCGCCTAGTTAATTTTTGCGATATTGATTCAATATCGCCTGATTAAGTTTAGCAATATTACTCGAAATATCGTCTGTGATATCGCCTGTTTTGTCTGATTTTGATTTGCGCTTTAATTAGCGATATTGATAGTGATATCACCAATATCGCTCAATCATCAGATTGTTAGCGATATTAGCAATATCGCTATAGGGTGTTAGACAGATTTTAAACCTTTTTCAAAAGTTAATTTTAATTAATATAAATTAAAATGTCTACTTTACAAGCTGTTAATGCAATGTTAAAACACAATGCTGAAGTGGGTAGTGCAAACAAACCTCCGTTCTTTGCTCCGGGAATGGAGTATTCTGAATGGAGAGGTAGATTTTTATCGTTTGTCGCGTTTACTGACCCTGAAATGGAGATACCTTTACTGGAACGATACGTTAGACCTGTTTCAAGTGGAGAGCATGTTGGTATTCCTCCACCAAAGCCTATTCGTTCCATGTCTGTTGAAGAACGCAAAGCATGGGAATGTGAGAGGAAAGCTCACTCTGCTATAACCATGTCTTTACCTGCAGATGCCATGAAAATGTTTAAACAACACGACATCGCTTATGATCTGTGGAATGGCATAGCTGAACGATGTGGAGGTACTACTGAGTACAAGCAAAGTAAACTAGAGTTAGTGAAGAAACAGTATGATCTGTTTGACATCCAGAAGAACGAGACGGTGAAAGATTTATTCTGCAGATATTCGCGTCTTGTAAATGAGTTGACTGAAGGAGGCTACAAATTTAGCTCTATTGAAGTCAACAAGAAGCTACTGAATGCTCTGCCTCCTCACTGGGAAACTAGAGTGCTGATGATGGAGAATGATCCAGACATACTAGCTATGTCTCTGGATCAACTTATTGGGAAGCTTGAAACATGTGCCTTGGACATTCAAAAGAAAAGCACAAGATCTAGCTCTTTGCTTCCTGATAATAGCAATTTTGGATATGGAAGTACAGCACTTCTATCTGGGCCATCTACATCTTCCTCTAAACCAAATTACTCTTCGGGAAATAACTCAGTTGGGACATTCTCTTCTTTTCCATCTCAATCATCCTCTTCTGCTACTGCATCTCACAATGAGCATGCAGTAATCTTTAATGCCTTTCTATCATCATACGATGATTTTCTTTCAAAGAGGATTAACTCGGTAGATCTTTCCGACGAAGATTTTGCGCAAGTTGATCCTGATGAGTTAGAGAGAGTGGATCTTCGTTGGAACATGGCCATGCTGACAAGAAGGACTAAGACGTATTTAAGGAGTACTGGAAAGAGATCTCTTGAAGACGTCACTGATAAAACCAACATGGGATTTGACAAATCCAAGATCAGATGCTACAAATGTCAAAATCTGGGTCACTTTGCACGAGAATGTGAGAAGGGTAGACTACCATCTACGGGTTTTACAAAACCTTCTATCTACAAAAAGGATAATGAAGTAGCCAAGGCAACCATTCTGTTAGAAGAAGAAGAAGCATATGATTTTTCGGCTATGGATGATCAAGAAAATGTTGCCCTTATGGCAGATGTTCAAAATGAGGTAGAATGTGATTCTTTTAATTGTCAAACCTGTATCACACTAACTGGTAAAATCAACAGGTACATGGTAGATAATGATCGCTTAAATACAGATCTGACCAATCTTATTGAAGCAAACAAAGTTTTAAAAGAAAATGAAAAAGTCTATGTTATAAATCAAAAAACTATTATGGAAGAAAAGAAAGAGTTAAAAGCAATGATTTTTAACAAACAAGATGCGATTGACAGTTATTTAAAACTCATCTCTCATCTTAAAAGGGAACTTGCTGAAACTCAATCGGATAATGTTGATTTAAAACGAAGACTTGCAAATATTTCCACATCTACTATGGTCTTTTCTGATATTCTGCAAAATCAACGGACTGATACAAAGAATAAGGCAGGAATTGGTTATCACAACCAACCTCCTCCCTCAAACTTGAATCAGCCTATTCTTTCGCAGGAAGAAATTAAAGATTTTGTACCTTCTGTTCTTAAGAAGGATACAAATCCTGTGGCAGAACCAGTTAGTGTTGAAATTCCCAACCAGCCTGAAACTGTCAAGGGTAATGATGTTAAACAGCCTAAGCTTGTTAAGGCTGCTGATAACAAGCAACCTGAGTTGCTTAAAGTTTTGAGTTCAAATAAAAAGAAGGCTGAGCTTATTAAGCCTAAAATTGAACCAATCAAGTTTGTCCTTTCAACAAATGTTGAAGAAGTGGTAGAAGTGGAGGATGTAACTCACGAGGTTACACAGAATGTTAAAAAGAATAACCTCAAACCTGAAAAGAAACAAGTCATCCAGGAGAAGTTTAAAAATAATAAAGTTTCAATTGAAAATCCTTCTCCAAAGATTACTTCAACTGTGAATACGTTTACTCCATCATGTTCACATAAGTGTTCATGTGCAGTAAACGTACCTGAAATTAAACCTCGTAGGGTTCCTCTTTCACCTAAACCACTATCAAGTTCTGATCAAACTTTCCGAGAAAGACGATCATGCTTCTACTGTCAGAAGCAGGGTCATCTCATTAATCAGTGTCATGTGCTTGCTAAAAAATGGGCATCACGATATAGTACAGGTTATAATAAAAGAAAAAATTTTCAAAAGTCAAAACAACCTGGATTATCTCGACATGTTCCAATTTCTAAAGTTAACAACATTACACCTACTAAATCAATTGATCGAAAGGTTAATGTTATTAATAAGCAACCGACTTTATCTCAGAAAGTTTGGATAAAGAAAAGTACAAAAAATGTTATGTCATCTGAAGTTATCACATCAATAAAAGATAATGATGTACTAAAAAACAAGGTTTTAACTGATGTGATAATAATAGATGAAGTCTCAGGAGTACCCAAGTCTGTCAAGGCTTGGGTCTCCATTTCAAACTAACATTCTTTTTCCTTGTGTTGTGACAGTCAAAGGTGCAGAATAGCAAGTGGTATGTTGACAGTGGCTGTTCGCGACACATGACAGGCAATATCTCCCTGCTCTCAGATGTTAAACCATATAATGGGGGACATGTTGCCTTTGCTGGTGATTCTGGAGGTACAATAACTGGACTTGGAACACTCACAAATGGTCAAGTGAGCTTTGAAAACGTCAACTTTGTCGAGGAGCTGAAACACAACTTGATAAGCGTCTCTCAGGTTTGCGACAAGAAGTTCACTGCTGCATTTACAGATTTAGAGTGTTTAATATTGAGGCCGGGATTTGTAATTCCCGAAGAATGGATTCTTATACGAGCATCAAGGGTGAAGAACTCGTATATCCTGGATATGAGGACTGTGGAAACTCAAGAACATACATGTCTTCTTTCCAAAGCATCTAGCAAGGATTCATTGTTGTGGCACAGACGAATGGGTCATATTCATTTCCGTAAAATGATTCATTTGGTTAAACATGATTTGGTGGATGGCATTCCTAAACAAGTATTTGCTTTGGAAGATCATTGTGTTTCCTGCTTAAAAGGGAAACAGCACAAGAAATCTCACAAGTCTAAGCAAGTAAACACCATTGAATCTCTTTTGGAATTGCTTCATATGGACTTGTTTGGACCTGTAAGCACGAAGAGTATTGGAGGTAAATCCTACTGTTTGGTTGTAACTGATGACTACTCTCGTTTCTCATGGGTCTACTTCTTGCGCACCAAAGATGAAGTACCAGATAATTTGACCTATCTATTTGATCGTCTTGAAAATCTGTGCAACTCCAAGATCAAGAAAATACGAAGTGATAATGGAACGGAATTCAAGAACAAAACTCTTGAATTATATTGTCTTCGTAAGGGAATTGTTCATCAGTTTAGTGCTGCAAGAACTCCGCAACAGAACGGGGTGGCAGAGAGAAAGAATAGAACCATCATTGAAACTGCTCGCACTATGCTGTCAGATTCACATTTGCCAATTACTTTTTGGGCAGAGGCAGTCAACACGGCGTGTTATGTTTTAAACCGTGTTCTGATGAACAAGAAGAAGAATAAGACGTGTTATGAGTTGTTCAATAACCGAAAGCCAAACCTAAAATTTTTGGAACCATTCGGATGTCCTTGCACCATTTTGATAACCAAAGATAAAGTTTCTAAATTTGGTGAAAAGGCAGTCGATGGATTATTTCTCGGCTATTCGGTTAACTCTCCTAACAAACGGGTCTTCAACAAAGAAACGGGAAGGATTGAAGAACATTTTGAGGTTCAATGCTTAAAGTACACGGAGACTCCAAAAGGAAAAGGTCCGGATTGGTTGTTTGAGTATGACAATCTTCTTAACTCATTCAATCTCCCAAAGCTTGATGAAGTGGATCAAGTTGTTACTCTTCTTCATGGATTACATCTTAATCCGGATAATTCTTCATTACACTTGTCTTCTACTTTGTCTTCTTCTGCTACTGATTCTCAACCATCTTCATCTACTGCTGTTCCCGAAAGTGTTTCTTCTGATCAACATTCTGAAGATTATTCTGCTAATGTTGATAGTGTTGAAGACATTCTTGTTGAAACTGAAGATGACCCTACCGCTCAAGAGGTTGAGCTAAATAATATGGAAACAAACCTCACACCTGATCCAATATTCGTCTCCCGTATTCACACGAATCATCCGATTGAAAATATCATTGGAGATTTGGATGCAGGTATTCAAACAAGAAGCAAATCAGCTAGTCTTAATACTGAAATTAATGCTGATATTGAAGAATGCTTCTTATCCCAAGTTGAGCCAACAAAGATTGATGCGGCTCTAAAGGATTCTCATTGGGTATCGGCTATGCAAGAAGAGTTGCAGCAATTCGTGAAGTTGAAAGTCTGGACTCTAGTTTCACTTCCTAAAGGTGTACACCCAATTGGAACTCGTTGGGTGTTTCGTGTTAAACGTGATGATAGGGGAGTGGTGATTCGCAATAAGGCTAGACTCGTTGTCCAAGGATATACACAACAAGAAGGTCTAGATTATGATGAAGTTTTTGCACCTGTTGCAAGAATGGAATCTATTCGCATCTTCTTAGCCTATGCAACTTTTAAGGGGTTTCGCGTCTATCAACTGGATGTGAAAAGTGCATTTCTATATGGTAAGGTTGCTGAAGAGATCTATGTCAGGCAACCTCCAAGCTTTGAAGATTCGGTCAACCCGGACTATGTGTGCAAGCTGGATAAGGCACTTTATGGTCTTCATCAAGCTCCGCGTGCGTGGTATGAACGGTTGGCAACGCACTTGATCAAAAATGGGTTTGAACGTGGTCACATCGACAGCACTCTTTTCATCAAGAGAACTGGAAATAGTCAACTACTAGTTCAAGTTTATGTAGACGACATTATTTTCGGTTCAACTGATGAATCTCTGTGTCGACATTTTGAAGAGATAATGAAATCTGAATTTGAGATGAGTGCGATGGTGGAGCTAAAATTCTTTCTGGGTGTTCAAGTTGATCAATCATCAAAGGGCACCTACATTCATCAATCCAAGTATGTTAACGACATGTTAACACGCTACAAATTGCATGATTGTAGAGTGTATGGAACTCCCATCCCTACAAACCACAATCTTGGACCAGACGAAGATGAGGAGAATTGTGAAGAAAAGCTATATCGGTCGATGATTGGATCTTTAATGTACCTTACTGCTTCCCGACCTGATATAGTATTTGCTGTCTCACTTTGTTCAAGATATCAATCTCAACCCAAGGTCTCACATTTGAAGGCGGTTAAACGGATTTTTGGGTATCTCAAACATAGACCTACTCTAGGTCTATGGTATCCAACTGAGAAGTCATTTGCTCTCACAGCATTTTCGGATTCTGACTATGGCGGCTGTAGCATTGATAAAAAATCAACGTCAGGAGGATGCCAGTTTCTTGGTTCACGTTTAGTTTCTTGGCAATGCAAAAAGCAAACAACGGTTTCTACTTCAACTGCGGAAGCTGAATATATTGTTGCTGCCAATTGCTGTTCACAAATCTTGTGGATTCAGCACCAACTTCGTGACTACGGTTTACTCTTAACCATGACTCCTTTATTTATTGATAATACTGCTGCTATCTGTATCACTAAAAATCCCGTACAACACTCTAAAACCAAACACATAGAGATTAGGTTTCATTTTATACGGGATTGCTATGAGAAGCATTTGATAAACCTTGTCCAAATAGAAACTGATAAGCAAAATGCTGATCTGTTTACCAAGGCCTTCTCTAGAACTAGGTTTGACCAACTTATCGACATGATAGGGTTGCGCTTCTTTCAAGTAAAACAGTAAGTTGTGACATTTAATTCTTTTGTTTCTTAGTTTAATTTAAAAAAAAATAAATAAATAAATAAATAAAATTTTGCAACTGCCATTCTTTTTACTTGTTAGTATTAAAGAAATGCAATAGTTGCAACATTGTTAAAATAGACGTTGAATTGTGTCTGTAAACAATTGGGGAAATGATAGTACATCAGGAAACATGCATAAAATGGAATTTTAAGATTTATGTTTGATGTGTCAGTAGATTTATCTAGCATACTTGAAATACCTTTTATAAATATTAGCTTCATCAAATGATGTATTGGTAGGCATTTGTTCTAAAGTTACTAAGAAGCTTAACTTTCAAATATGCATATTACTTTATATAAAGACATATTAATATGTATGACATTAAGTTAAAATAAGGGCAACAATGTCCAAAATATTTTGACGCTTCGTCTTAATATTTGGATGATGAACATGTTATGATCTAAAAATATAGGGTCTTTGTATGGTGTTATCTGGGGGAATATATTAGGTGTCTCCTCTGTTGTATGAAAATACAGACCTGGTTTCATCTAATATATTCTTCAAAAGAACTTAGGTGCGTAGTCTATGTTAACCTATAGACAACCATTACGTACCCGTGGCATTCCTCAAATTCTCAAAATAAAATGTACAAAAGTGCAGAAAAGTTATAAAAAGCTTGCCTCGTACTGGTTTGTGTTAAACTATGGTACTCTGTTGTACGAAAGTACAGACCTGTATCCTCTAGTTTAATTGTTCAGACTGGTGTTTGTTCAACCCGAACTATTGCTTATGTGACTCTGTTGTACTAAAGTACAGACCTGTCACCGCTATCTTAGTTCTAAAGATACGTTCATACCCTCACCTTCTATATAGAAAATATTAACATGTTTTTTGATTTCAAATGTATATTTTAATGTGATTTATATACTATAATATGCATGCTAATAATAACACAATGGTTCATCTCATTATGAGTTGAAATCATATACTTAAGTACAAATGTTTAGATGGATAAAATATCTATAATCGTCTTGAAATAATCTTTATAACAGATGATTTAAATATGCTAAGTAAATTTAAAGTGGACAAATATACTGATAATCGGAATAACACTTACTATTTCCTAATAATTGCATGTTATCCTGATATGATCCCTAACCAGACCAAAACAATTCCGTCCCCAAAAAGATTGTTTATTTATTGCTTTCAGTATTTTAATTCTGTCTTATAAAGAAAAATACAAAAATATTTTATTTCTGAGTTATTTTATTTATTTCGTCCTCAAAGTTAATTGTTATTGAATTAGTTTATTTATTTATGTTTTAATTATTTTTTATTTTTTATTTTAATTTTTTTTTTTTTAGAATTATGTCACAATTAACTGTTTAATTTTGAAATCACGGCGACATTGTCAATGTCGCTGCCAATATCGCATACAAGGACATCTATAAATAGAAGATTTTGAGACCTAATTAGGTACGTTTTCAAAACATTCAAGCGATATTGATAGCGTTATTGGAGTGCGATTTTGCGATATCGCCTTTTCGAACCATTTTCTTCATATTTTTCGACCCTCACTTCAATCCAACCACTCCTTAGTGTGCGCCAGTATTTACCTCATCATTAGGTATGCTTCTCTTGCGTTATAACTTGTTTTTTATGAGTGTTTGGATAACTTTTAATTCGAAATAGGAAAACCTAGGGTTTTGTGATAAAAACTGCTTAAAACATGATCAAATCTAGTTTAATAATGCTCTGAACGTTGCCCATTGTTTGTGACATCAGTTTTAGGTTTTAGATCATATATTTGGTTGGTTTTTCGATTAAAAGGTTTTTGAGCCGTTTGTTTAGCGACATTGGCATGTGCGATATTACCACTATCGCATAAATTGGATTAATTTCCTATATCGCTAATTTCAAACAGAGCGATATCATATGCGATATCACAAGCGATATTGCATTAATATCGCTTAAATTAAAATTTCAATTTAAGCGACATTATCTTCAATATCGCCTACATTAGAAATCAGTCAATTGGGCCAGGCCCAAACCAGTGACAAACATGCCCAGTTTACATTGTCTAACTTGTTCTTGGCCTGTTGCAAAATATTTCACTAACTGCATTCGAGCTTTGTGTCGTGTATTGATTTTCTGCAGGAATGGAAGATTTCGCGCAATTCGATTCCAAGTGTGACACCCGTCACAATATCACTGCTTTCTTGGATGATACTAAGGACTCTTCTGAGCCCTTTAGGCCTCTGATTGCCTTCCTGCGCCGTTCGCGAATTCTCACAGCGATTACTGCCTCCGTCACCATTTACAGAGATCATGTAGGGCAGTTTTGGAGGCACGCGTCCGTTAACTCTGCACTCGAGCACACTCGTCTTATCTCAGCAGTGCATGGAAAAGAAATTATTATCTCTGAACAGCTGATAAGAGAGGTTTTTCGGTTCGAGGACAATTCTGATATGCCGATCCTCTTCTCCAACGAATTTATTGTTGGAGCAATGAATCGAATGGGATATTCTGGTACGCATTCGGATCAGTACCGGAAGGGCAACTTGACTCGGGTTTGGAGGTGGCTTATGCACATTTTCATCTTGTGCCTCTCCAACCGCAAAGCGGGGTACGATGGTACCAGTCATCGGACGGTTTCAGCAATGTTGGCTCTCGTCTACAATAAGCCCTATAACTACTCTGGTTATATCTTCAGGGCTATGGTCGACAACGCTCAACTAGGGGATAACAGATGGTTCATGTATCCCCGCTTTATTCAGCTTTTGATTAATAGGGTGCTACCGGGTCTGGCGACTGATGCCACCCGTGTTTACCGCCAAACTCCAATGTCCAATCGGATTTTTGGGGTAATGAGCTCAAATGGCAAGGGGGTTCCGATTCCCCCAGATACTCCTCTCTTCGGTCATATCATTGACCCGAACTACCAGCCGCCGGCAAATGAGGGTTATCTGGATCCTCCTCTTGTTTTTGAAGCAAACCTTGCTGACATTCCCGTACAAGCTACGGAAGATCCCTTGGCGGATATATTTGTGAGTGTTTCCTCTCAAGGTGACTTGCATACTCTACATGTTCACCATGATACCTCTGAGGGATCCACTGATTCCGAATCCTCGGGGCCAGCCGGAGGTGACACTGATACGGAATCTGAAGGGCTGGTTCCGGATCGTCGAGAGATCGAACTCGTGAGGCGTATCAATCCTCAGCGTTACTTGAGGATTCAGAGGAGGATCGCTGCCGGCAAGCAGCACGTACCGCAAAAGGATAAGCGGGTACGGGAATCCTCAGATGACGAGTATGTGCCTCCACCACCAAAGAAATCAAAGGCAGCTCGTTTAGTTTCAACTTCGGCCACGCCTCTGGATACACCGCAGGTCGAGTTTCCTGTTCAACCACATCCCTCGGTTATCCAGGAACTAATAAAGAGGCTGGATTCGATGCAACACACCCTGGATGCTCAAGCTGCGGTCATCCAAGTTCAAGCTACTCGAGTTGAAGCTGTGGAAAAAGAGAATGAAGAGCTTAGGTCTAGGGTTGTAGCTTTGGAGTCCCAGTTGGTCGTTTCGGGGGAGATAGATGATAGTGAAAGACCAAATGTAACTCCCCCTGAAACTGAAACTGAAAATGTAAACATTGAACCAGGCAATGAAAGTGCTCGTTTGGATTACTTCTCGTTTGAGGAAATACCTGGACAACCAAGACCACTGGCTGTTGACTATTCGTGTGCTGATTTGACATATCTGGCGAGAATGGTTAACAGATCTGATAATGTGAGGGAGGATACACCGGATGAAGATTCTGACCTCGAAGCTGAAGATGAAACATTTGATGAGGACGAATTTTATTATGGTGCTCCTATTATTGAGTCTGATTCATCTGAAGAAGAAGAAGATGAATCACCTGATGACTCAACCGAACCTCAAGCTGAAATGCCTGAATATCCTAAGGTTCCGGAAACCGTGGAAGAAAGAGCGGCTCGTCTGGCATCCTGGTGGCCTCAAGGTAAAGAAAAGATTGTGCCTGTCACTTGCAAATCTTACAAGGTCAAGGGAGATTACAAAGGATTGATCAAAAGCTGGAAAGTTGTGAATGCAAGGTTTATGATCAAAAGAACCGATGGAGTTCAATACTTCAAACTTTCATTCAATAAACTGAGCACGTTGCCTAAAGGAGAATTAAATAGGCTTGCTCAGTTACAACTGATAAATCCTGAGAGAAATACCCGTGCAAACTACATTCAGACTACTCTTCAAAGAGAAATTCGTACAAAGAGGTACAGTTTTATTAAGCTGACATTGGGAAAAAGAATTATCTACAAGAAACGGCTAGATCCTGCTACAAATCAGCCATTAACCAGAATGTGCTATCCTCCGGTTGATTGTGTGAAGAGGATTATTTTGGAAACTGTTCCCCTGAACTTTCTTAGAAGATTTCACTACTGGGAATTTGATAGCCAGACTGGAGAAGCTGCATTGGTTTTTGTGCCAGAGAATGTTGAACCTGAGAAGACTTCTCTCTATGGGTTGAAGAAAGCACAATATCGGATTTTTGATCCTATGAGCTTGATAAATTTATCAAAGGAGGATATGAGGAAGTTGTTTGATAATAGAATAAGATATTACCGAGGTAATCCAACAAATGAAAAGCTTGCTCAACAATTCCAGAAAATTGTAGATATCTGTGTAACCCATGGAATCCATGCGGGTGGCAAATTTCCTACTGGATGGGTTTAGACTGAAGACTTTTTGAAGACCAAGCTGAAGACACGGGGGAGTTTGTTGATACATTTAGAGTGTCTGTCACTTGGTCTAAGTTTCGAGTTGTAATTAATTAGATTAATTTTGTCTTAGGCGATATCACTAATATCGCTTGTGCGATATCACTAATATCGCACAGGCGATATCACCAATATCGCCCTTTAGTCCAGATTAGTTACATATAAATACTCGTTTAGGGTTTCAGTTTGCTCAGTTTTTGACACTTTGCATTTTGGCATATACGAATTTTCTCTGTCATTCTCAGTGGTCCAGTCATTGTAATTCACATTGCTTTATATGATTAATTCAATATATGTGTTTGTGATTTTTGTTGTTGAACGTACAATCGATAGCTATTGAATTCCGCGCATTAGTTATTGTTTATTGATTCATTGTTTAAGATCAGTCTTTGTTTAAGATCAGTCTGGGCCAACATGGGCTGCGAACTGAGTCAGTTCGCAGAGCCCATGAGCCTGCGAACCGAGACGAGTATACATGAAAAACTAGGTTTTCATATTACAAACCTTTTACCATTTCGTTAACCAGAAACCCTGCGACTCCAGAGACTTCACAACGTTCTAAAGGCTAGGTATTGATCGTTAACACTTGTTATAATCAATACAAAGCAATTAGACAATTGATTCGCTATTATATTGCGAAGGATTTCGTTATAGATCCTATAACTAGTATTGAGGGATTCCGCACCTTAATACCTTAGATAACCTCGTTATCGATCCTTATACAAACGGACTTACAATTGGTATCAGAGCTTTAGGCTAGATACGCTTTGGTTCGAGGTTATTTAGGATAATAACGTGTGATTTCGGGTTGTTTTTAGTGCATTACGTACTTATTTACGACCAAAATCACTCTCTGGACGTTTTTAGTTTTGTTTACGATCGAAAACCACAAGTTTTAATCGTAAAAAAAACTGACATTTTCGTTTTTGGGTGTTTCAGCCGTTTCGCGAACTGAGTTTAGGGTTTCAGCCGTTCCTGCGAAGTGAAAACTGCGAACCGAACTGAGTACTTGCGAACCGAACCGTGTTTGCGAACCGAACTGAGATTTGCGAACTGAGTTTTGCGAACTGAGTTGAGTTTGCGAACCGAGACCACTTGCGAACCGAACCGAGTTTGCGAACCGAACTGAGAGTTGCGAACTGAGATTTGCAAACTGAGTTAAGTTTCTGCGAACTGAGTTTTGCGAAGTGAGTTCCTGCGAACTGAGTTCCTGCGAACTGAGTTCCTGCGAACTGAAACTTCTGATTTTTGTGACTTTTTAACTTCTGAGATTGACAAAGATGTCTGACTTAAGTAAAATGATCGAGATGGACCACGAGATTGGAAAATCTAATGTTCCACCTAAATTGCTTAGACTTGAGAATTACTATGGATGGAAAGACAGATTTGAATCATACTGTAGATTCCATGATTTGTCAATCTGGATGTGTATTAAAAATGGATACACTGCACCTACAACTGTTGTTGAAAATGCAACGGTAATTGTTCCCTACAATCGAATGAATGATAACCAGAAGAGAGACTTTGAGATTGAAAACAAAGCACATTCTTCAATCAAAATGAGTTTACCTAAGGAAATCAATCATCAATTGAAATCTTTTCACACTGCTAGAGCACTCTGGATTGCTCTTGAGAAAAGATGTGAGGGAAGTCCACAGGTTAAGGCAGGCAAGATGAATCTCCTGAAGAAGCAGTTTACTGTGTTTAAAGCTTTTAAGGGAGAAGATCTTGATGCTTACACCACAAGATACTACCATCTGTTGAGTGAGTTAGATGATCATGAGATTTTCTATTCTGATACGGAGAAAACCGACAAGTTTATTGAGGGTTTACCGTATAAATGGGAAATGCATGGAGTTATGCTCAAGGATAATGAAGAGCGATATGCTACAATGACTCTGGAGCAAGCTATTGATAAGCTCAGAGGTTATGATTTCACCAACAAAACGAGAGAGTCAGATTCTGATCAATTACAGAATCCTGGACTATATCATGGTAAATCAACTCTCTCTAATGCATCATCCAGTTCAACCACTGCTTTGCTAGTTGGTGATACTGGAGAAAAGGGTGAATTGATAACTGAGGATTTGTGTTTTATTGCTTCTTCTGGAAGTGAAACAAAAGAGAAAACTACTGTGAATTCACCTCAAGGGCATCAGAAGATGCCGATGAGTGTGAAATCTGCTGAACAACAACTGTCTGTTCTTGCTTCTTTTGTTGCTTCCTATGAGAATTACATTCAAGGGAAAATCAATGATCCAGCTATGTTTGATGAAGATTATGATCAGATAGACCCTGATGACCTTGAAGAAATGGATCTCCAGTGGCAACTAGCTATGGTGTCAAGGAGAGTCAAAAATTTCTTGAAGCGTACTGGTAGGAAGGTGGTAGGTAATCGACCAGGGTTTGATAAATCCGAAGTTAAGTGTTATAACTGTCAGGGTTTCGGACACTTTGCTCGGGAATGTCAACGACCTAAGGTTGATGTCAGCAATGGAAGACAAGGCTCGGGAAGTTCTTTAGCTTCCAAAGCCTTGGTGGTTCAACAGCTTGATGGTTCTTATGATTGGTCTGCTCAGCCTGAGCAAGCTCTTATGGCTGAGATAGATAATCAAGAGAAAGCTGCTGAATCTACATCCTATATGCCGACTGATGTGGATTATCATGTAAGGGTGCCAGAAGTCACACCAAAAGCAAGTGATGATGATGTGCTATACATGGATTCAACTGAGGATATGAGTCCAGATGATTTAGTAGCACATATGGCTGAACTTCAAACAGACAAGAAAAGGGTATGTCTTGATATGCTTACTCTTGTTGATGTCTGTAATCTAGTTACTAGTTTGCAATCACAAGTTAGTGTATTTGCTGATTCATATAATATGATGAAATCTGAATTAGAAATTGCTAAATGTGATGCTCAAAGGTTTAGTGAGGATAAACTAGCTCTAAAAGAAAAGATTAAGTCTGATGCTGCTGATAAGACCACTTTAAGAGACACTATAAATGAGCAATGTGTTAAGATTGATGGTTTGTACTTAAATCTAAGGGACTTAAATCAAAGTATGGCCAATAAAGATAATGAGTTAGCTGAGTCAAAACTGAAATTGGTTGAGCTTAATCGTAAGTTTGAGAGTTATAGAACCTCTTCTTTAACTATGGACTCTATAATTGATGCTCAACGTAGTGTTAAGGATAAGACTGGATTAGGATACACTGATGTACCTCCTCCATTTAATTCAAATTACACTACGTCTGTTGACTTAGAAATGATGGATGTAGATACTAAACCTGAGGAGTTAGTAACTAAAAAGTCTGGAAAGTTAGAGACACAGAAGGTTGTTCATAAAGATCTATCATCTGATGTTAGTAAGAACACACCATTCCCTAAAGTACAATTTGTCTCGAGTGGAATGTTGGTTGATACTGACATAAATGATAAGGTTATTAAGGAACAAGATGTACCTTTAGTGTCTGAAACTCAGACTGAACACGAAAAGGCAAAAGGGGTTAAGTCACGAAAGCATAAATCATGTTTCAAATGTCACCAAAAGGGACATGTGGCTTCATGTTGTCCTAACAAGAAGTTGGAAACATCGATTAGGCTCGTGAATAACAGTGAGACATCAAAAGTCTCTAGTTCAAATGTAGACAGGTTAGATACCAAACCAGGATTAGGTAGTAAACCTGTGAACATTCTGAAAAGAGATGTTACTCATAGTGTCTCTCCGCCTAAACCTAAACGATCTTATTCTCTAAATGACACTAAGCCTAGAGATAAGACACCGTCGAGATTTAGGACTCCAAGTAGAAACCATAGTCAATTTGAAAGTGGTTCTACTTCACATACACATAAAGTTGATTATGTGCCTAAGAGGTTTTCCACTCACTCTCCTCAGAGGCATAAGACTTCAGATCATCAACAACCTCCAACTTCTTTAGCAGTTACCAAGACTATTGACAATAATAGTTATGGTTACTTTAAGGAAGTTCAGATTGTGGATGATAAGGGACAAGCCAAGACCGTAATGGCTTGGGTCCCTCTTAAGAACTAATTGTGTACAACTTGTTATGTGCAGGAGCAGACTGTGAACAAGGACAGCTGGTGGTATGTAGACAGTGGTTGTTCTCGGCACATGACAGGTGAAAGAAGTCTACTGAAGGACTTCAAAGGTGGGATGAAACAGCGAGTTCATTTCGCTGGTGATAAAGGAGGAGTAATAACTGGGAAAGGAAAAGTTTCAAATGGAACTTTGACTCTAGAGGATGTGAATTACGTTGAAGAACTAACTCACAACCTAGTGAGTGTTTCCCAAGTCTGTGATAAAGGTCATTCTGTACATTTCAATGAGACAGAAGCCTTAGTCCTGAAGCCGGGTTTCACCATTCCGGAAAATTGGATATTGATGAGGGCTCCAAGGAAGAAGGACATTTATGCCATCAACATGGCTGTTCCTAATACTTCAATGGAATCTACATGTCTTTTATCCAAGGCTTCAGATGCAGACGCACTCTTATGGCACAGGAGAATGGCTCATCTGAACTTTCGAAAAATGAATTATATAACCAAGAATTGTTTAGTTCTGGGTGTACCACAAAAACGTTTCGAGTCTGAAGATAAGTGTGTTCCTTGCATGAAAGGAAAACAACATAAAAGACCACACAGATCTAAGACTGAAAACTCAATCTCCTCGCCATTTGAATTGCTACATATGGATCTTTTTGGCCCAATAAGCAAAAGAAGCATAGGTGGCAAATGGTATTGTTTAGTTGTCACAGATGATTTCTCTAGATTCTCTTGGGTATTCTTTTTGGGATCTAAGGATGAGACTCCCGGTATTCTTATGGAGTTCCTAGATCTAATAGAGAATGTCTATAGAACACGAGTTAAGAGAATTCGTAGTGACAATGGAACAGAGTTCAAGAATTCAACGTTCAATGTCTATTGCTTAAGCAAAGGGATACAACATCAATTCAGTGCATCGTATGAACCTCAACAGAACGGTGTTGCTGAAAGGAAAAACAGAACGTTGATTGAAGGAGCTAGAACAATGCTTGCAGATTCAAGGCTTCCGGTCATTTTCTGGGCTGAAGCGGTGAATACAGCATGTCATGTTCTGAACAGGGTTTTTACGGTTAAAAAGCATAATAAGACGTGTTATGAGCTTTTAAACAATAAGAAACCAAACTTAAAAGGGTTTGAACCCTTTGGAGTTTCTTGTACTTTGCTGAAGACTAGCACTCAACCGAAATTTGGTGAGAAGGCTGACGAAGGATATTTCCTAGGTTATGTGCCTAATTCACCAAACAAACGTGTCTTCAATAAAGTAGCGGGACGTGTGGAAATAGTTTATAACATTGAAGTTACGAGCTACACATATGACGTACATAAGGGATTAGATTGGCAATTTGACTATTCAGATCTCTTTAAGTCTTTTAATGTCCCAATCAGTGACTACAAAGTTGACTCAGAAATCTCTGAACATTTATTGTCGAGTGATGGAGATATTGGCCCTGCACCAACATCGAATGTTCCTAGAGATACAACTTTTGTAGATCCTAATCATGCTTCAGCGAGTGCCACACAACAATCTTCTGATGAAAATATACCTCTATTGAAGGAGATTGGTACTAATCTAGAAGAAGAAATAGAACTTGAACAAGTGACGACAACAAGAACTAACAAAAATCATCCAATTGAAAATATCATTGGTGATCCTAATGCACCGGTTCAAACCAGGTCTAGTGTATCTGAGTACACTAGCCTATATGCTGAAATGAAAGAGACAGGGATTACAAATCGATGTCTATATTCATGTTTTATCTCCCAAGTTGAGCCTAAGAATGTCCAAATGGCGTTGAAGGACAACTCATGGGTAGAAGCAATGCAGGAAGAACTTTCACAGTTCTCAAAACTGCAAGTTTGGGAGTTGGTTGATTTACCAAGTGGTGAATATCCAATTGGTACTAGATGGGTCTTTAAGTGTAAGAAACACGATCGGGGAATCGTGATTCGCAATAAAGCTCGTCTAGTCGTTCAAGGCTTCAACCAACAAGAAGGAATTGATTACAATGAAGTGTTTGCACCTGTTGCTAGGCTTGAGGCAATTAGGTTGTTCTTAGCATTTGCAGCTTCAAAGAAAATGAAAGTGTATCAGCTGGATGTTAAGAGTGCCTTTTTGTACGGCAAGGTCAAGGAAACGGTGTATGTTTCTCAACCACCAGGGTTTACTGATCCAATGTATCCAAATAGAGTATATCGTCTTGATAAGGCTCTGTATGGATTACATCAAGCTCCAAGAGCGTGGTATGAGACACTATCAACTTATCTTCTTGAGAATGACTTTACAAGAGGAAGAATTGATAGTACACTCTTTGTGAAGTGGAAGAAAAAGGACTTTCTACTTGTTCAAGTATATGTTGATGACATTATCTTTGGGTCATCTGACGAAAAGATGTGTCAAGAATTTGAGCAAGTTATGAAAGGCAAGTTCGAGATGTCTGCTATGGGAGAGTTGAACTTCTTCTTAGGGTTACAAGTTGACCAAAAGAAAGATGGTTTCTTTATTCATCAATCTAAATATACACATGAGCTGTTAGAACGCTTCAAGATGGATGAATCTCGGATTTACAAAACTCCTATTCCAGAAAATCACGGACTTGGTCCCGATACATCGAGTGATCAGAATGTAGATCCTACTTTATATAGGGCTATGATTGGATCACTAATGTATTTGACTGCTTCTAGGCCTGACATTATGTTTGCTGTTTGTATTTGCGCAAGATATCAGGCTGATCTGAAAGAGTCACATATGCAAGCTGTAAAGAGAATCTTTCGTTACCTCAATGGGAAGCCGAAGCTGGGACTTTGGTATCCGATTGAAGGAGACTTAGATTTTGTTGCATATACTGATTCGGATTATGGTGGATGCAACCAAAATAGAAAGTCTACGACCGGAGGATGTCAATTCCTAGGAGGTAGACTTGTGTCTTGGCAGTGCAAGAAGCAAAGCTCAGTAGCCATTTCTACATGTGAAGCTGAGTATGTTGCAGCTGGCAGCTGTTGTTCCCAAGTATTGTGGATACAGCAGCAACTGCGAGACTACGGACTAAACTTTACCGACACTCCAATGATGATCGATAATGAATCGACGATCTCTATAGCCAATAATCCGGTAAAGCACAGCAAGACGAAACACATTGATATTCGTCATCATTTTATTCGAGATTGTGCCGAGAAGAAGCTTATTAGATTAGTCAAAGTTGCCTCTTCTGACAACTTGGCAGATCTATACACTAAAGCTTTCGACAGGACACGTTTTGAGACATTAGTTCAACTGAACGGAATGAGGAATCCAGAATAACTAGTCTTCCAAAGGAGTATGTAATAGTTAGTAAGTTTTATTTTTGGGTCTTATATTAAAAAAAGGGGGAGGGCGTATGGCATTCATTTGCTTGTTACCTTCGAGGAATCGCCTCCGATAAAAGAACAAAAGTATTTTCTTTTAGAAAAAGTCTATGTGTTTATCTACTGGGAAATGATAGTACATTAGGAGAATAAGCTTAACAATAATAACTATAAGTCTTAAGTTAGACGTGTTAGTAGATTCCTATAAGTCACATAAACATTACATCTTTTCAACTAGGAATTTACTTATATTTATTTTATTATACACCTGTATCCACAAGCTATACTTTGCTTAGAATAAAATTATGTCTAGACAGCTTCATTATATGATGTACTGGTAGGCAAATTATGCTATGATTTCTGAGCATTTAATAAGCATTAATTCTCATGTATGTTATCTAGTGTGAACTATTATATGATGTATGACATAAGTCTTAATTTGTGAATGATAGTATAACCATACACTGTTATCAACAATATATAAATATATGAACAGATAAATAGTTAGAAAAATAGCTATTAGCTAAACTACTGGTAACTCTGTTGTACTATGTACAGACCCGTAACCTGTAGTTTCGCCAATGGTCTCAAACTTATTTTGTTCATACTAAGGGATCTTCTGTTGTACTATGTACAGATCTAGAACCACTAGTACTTCAAAATCTGTTTGATGTTTGTCGAGCCTTAAAATCACTCAAGGATATGTTATATGTTACGAAAAGTGCATCATTTAGTAACCTCTACCTTGAATGTAAAAGATACAGTGGTATGTATTATACTTGATTTCTCAGTATGTCATATATTAGAACACACTAGTTAATATCCATATTAACAATAAAGGTTTGCTTGGAAATCAGTGTGTAATTTGTTTATGTGGATCATAATATCAGTAATCATTTTGAACTTTCAATGACAAATGAACATTCACTTTGGTGAATCATTCATATAAAAGTATGCTTAAAGAACGTGTTATATCTTGTGGATAAAGGTAACCAAGTTATAATCTTATAAATATAAGTTCATAAATGGTTAAAGTGTAATTTTTCTGTAACTTATTTAAATTTCATACTAACGATCTTCTTAGACTTGATTAATCAATAAAATATTCAGCTTATTTTTCCTAATATGACCCCTAAGCAGATAAATTCTTAACGTCAAAAATATGTCGTGTTTCTCCTTTTTGTTTCATTAATAAAATGGTACTTGATACCACTCATTAGTTTGATTATTTATTACGTATTTTTACTATTTTTATTTGTGTTTATCCTTTGGAAAATATGTTAATGCTGTAATTTATCATTCTGTGTTGAATAAATGTGACAAAATCGCATTGGAAAGTTCAATATATTGACTTGCAAAAGTTCAATATATTAACTTGCAAAAGTTCAATTTATATTTCCAACTAATTTGCTTGAAAAGTCAAAATTGCGAAGTTGACTAGTCAACGTTGCGAATTGAGTTTTGAGTATAAAAGGAACAGGTCCTGCGAGCCCACATCTCACTTTCCAAACATTCACTGCGAACTGAAAATCTAATCCTCCGAGACGAGTATACATGAAAAACTAGGTTTTCATATTACAAACCTTTTACCATTTCGTTAACCAGAAACCCTGCGACTCCAGAGACTTCACAACGTTCTAAAGGCTAGGTATTGATCGTTAACACTTGTTATAATCAATACAAAGCAATTAGACAATTGATTCGCTATTATATTGCGAAGGATTTCGTTATAGATCCTATAACTAGTATTGAGGGATTCCGCACCTTAATACCTTAGATAACCTCGTTATCGATCCTTATACAAACGGACTTACAATTGGTAGGATGGTGCTACTACATCTGCCTCTGATAGTGAGGAGACTGATGATGATCTTTCTCATCCTCCTACTTTTTCAAGTATTCCTGCGGGAATGATCCGGAGAGGTTCCAAGTTGATCATGGATCCTGCCTTCAAAGGAAAGCGCAAAGTCGATGATTTGGATCCTGATTTTTGCTTGATCGAAGAGGACACAGATGATGAAGAGGATCATTCTCTTCAGACGCAACGCCGAAAGCGTATTCGTTCAGCTACTTCTCAGCTGACGATTGGCGATTTGGCTAGTCCAGTCGCTCAAGATACACAACAGCAGGCTAGACCTGCGGTGCAACGTCCGAGTGCTCCGGTATCTGAAACCTCAGAGAAGGTTAGAGATACGAGTATTTATAGTTATTCAGAGACTGAGACAGATGACTCTGTAACTTTTACTGATAACTATTGTTTAACAGGAGCCTGCTGCTGATGCTACTGTCACGATTCAGACTACCAAAGCTAGTAGAATCGCAGCTCGCTTACTCTTGACAGACGTTGCCATCTAGATTGAACAACATTGTGCTCAATCTGCCACCGCACCTTCTTTCCAGGCTTCTACTTCAGTAAGAGCTTCTGAGCGGATCTCAAATTTGGAACTTCGAGTTCGTATCTTAGAGACTCAGAATGCTACTCTTGCAAAGGAGCTTGTAAATCACGGCGAAGCCTACACTCATCTTCTGCGGTCGCATATGCTTCTCTTCAGAACATCTGAAGATCAACAGAAGCAGCTCGATCGACTCCAAGGCCTTGTTACCAATTTATTGAAGGGCAAGTCGCCTCAGGGGGAGATCTTGATATTCAATGAGGCTTGCAGAGAAGATGAACTTATTAGGAAGAGAAGAGAAGATACAGACGATGATCCCAATGCACCTAAAGATAGAGAGCCGACTGGTCCTTCAACGACTGGTGAGCCTTCTACCATTCAGGGGGAGTCTGAGCCTGCTGGGACAAGTGGTGTTGGTGGTGATGGTGCTGGTACTGCTGCTGGTGCTAGTAATGTTGGTGAGAAATTCACCACGGAATAATTCTTTTTAATATGTATTCTTAGATTGATTGTAATAACTCTTATAATCAATGAAAGACTTACATTAAAAATTATTATTATTGGTTTCATGTTCATAAAATATAAGATTAGTTATATACGATTTAGACCTGAGATGTTATGTTACAGGTTAAAATGATATAAGACTAATTATATAAGACTAGTTATATAAGATTTTGACTTGGGATTCATCTTGACAAGTTAACATTATATAAGATTAGTAATCGAGAGTGATTTCGTGAAAGAGATGATAAAGAAACTCTTGATAAAAGAATTTATATTATTCATTTGATTCATGACATGTTTATCACTTGTAGAGATGAATGATGAAAGCGATTCCGATACGGAAATCGAAGAAGAAGTTGATTACAATCTAGAGGAGGGAGAGTTTGTACCTCCTGAAGATTGGACTTCTATCTCTGATGTTGGGCTAGACGAAGGTGTAGATCCAGATGCTAATATCGATGAACACATTGTGAGCCCTTCAAAGACTAAAGTCGTTATTCAGGATGAAGACGGAGAAAGAGTGATTGATTTAGATGAAGATCTAGACGATTCGACTGATTCTGAAGATGATCTTCCTGATAGACTAAAAGATAATCCGATGTTTAGACCTTTGAAGAAAATGAAAAAGGTAAAGACTGGGATTAGTGAAGTCGATATCACTGGAAAGCGAGTACCGAAAAGGGGAATTATCGGTTGGTACTACGACGCAGATCTGAAGCTCTTCGCCATAAAAAGATATGATGGTGTTCAATATTTTGAGAAGAAGCTTGCAGTCTTCAGTTCTTTGCCGAGATTTGAAATCCGAGCCTTGGCTAGATTGGAATTGAATAACCCTAGTAATGATCCTTTTGGAAGATATGTCGAAAGGATTATCAAGACTGAGGGTTGGTCAATGAAGTTTGAAAGAATTAAGCCAAGAATCGGAAAGACAATTAAGCTTGAAGAAAGAAGCGAAAGAACAGGAAGGCGTTGTAGAAAGAAGATATATCCAGCTGTGAAATGCATGCAACAGATTCCACTAAAGACAATGCCTCAAGACATCTTAGGAAATTTGAAGAGATGGTCTGTGGATTCTGTGACTGGGGAAGCTCTCATGTTCGAACACGATGATGAAGTTGAAAATGAAGAGAGAGAGATCTTAAAGATTTATGATCGTCGACATCTGATGAACCTATCAAAGGCTGACCTATTGATGTTACACAAGAATAGGATCACAGCGATTGAAGGTTGGGAAGATGTTGCACGAGATTATCAGTCAATGGTTAAGACTTGCATTAAGCTGAAGATATACGCAGGCAGTAAAATTTACAAGTGATTACCAAAGACAACTTGAAGACAAAGACTTAAAGATGCTAGAGCTATTGTCAATGGGGAGTCTGTTGAGACATGTTTTGTGACAACAGATCTAGCTTGTAATAGTGAGGTTTAGTACTTTTAGTAATTGTAATCAAGTATGTACATTGGTTTTAAATTGTAAATAAAATATATTGCTTGGTAAACATTTTAGAGTTAAATATCAAAAGGCTGAAAAATGTTGACCAAGGTTGACCGCGAACCGAGTCAGTTCGCAGGACTAGTTTGTGCTGCGAACTGAGTGAGTTCGCTGGGCCAACATGGGCTGCGAACTGAGTCAGTTCGCAGAGCCCATGAGCCTGCGAACCGAGACGAGTATACATGAAAAACTAGGTTTTCATATTATAAACCTTTTACCATTTCGTTAACCAGAAACCCTGCGACTCCAGAGACTTCACAACGTTCTAAAGGCTAGGTATTGATCGTTAACACTTGTTATAATCAATACAAAGCAATTAGACAATTGATTCGCTATTATATTGCGAAGGATTTCGTTATAGATCCTATAACTAGTATTGAGGGATTCCGCACCTTAATACCTTAGATAACCTCGTTATCGATCCTTATAGAAACGGACTTACAAAAGAAATCATCTGAACTTTTAAAATATCATAAACTCATTGATGTGATGGTTATGGATGCCACTGGACAACCCAAGTCTATCAAGGCTTGGGTGTCTCATAAGTACTAATGTTTGTTTGTGGTGATGCAGTCAGGTTTCTGATCGCTAATACTTTTAGTGACTTCAAGGATACGAAGAAGGTTGATTTCAAGGTGCTTATGTGTGGTGCGTATGTTTGAGTGAATGGATGAAATTCTGAAGTGATACGAAGAAGATTGTTTGTGTTTAAAAGTATTTGAGTTTGACTTGATATGTGACTTGAAATTTTTGTTTCTTTCATGATTATTTATTTGTTTGTTTTAGAGTAAAGAATTTGCTGTTCGGGGGGAGTAATTTTAAAATTCTGATTTAAAAAGTCTGAAGAATATGAACAGGCAAATTCTTGAAAAAACGCAACTGCCACTCTTTATACTTGTTAGTATTAAAGAAACGCAATAGTTGCAACATTGTTAAAAATAGACGTTGAATTGTGTCTGTAAACAATTTGGGAAATGATAGTACATCATGAGACATGCATAAAATGGAATTTTAAGGTTTATGTTTGATGTGTCAGTAGATTTATCTAGCATACTTTAAATATCTTTTATAAATATTAGATTCATCAAATGATGTATTGATAGACATTTGTTCTAAAGTTACTAAGAAGCTTAACTTTCAAATATGCATATTATTTTATATAAAGACATATTAATATGTATGACACTAAGTTAAAATAAGGGCCGAATTGTCCGAAATATTTTGACGCTTCGTCTTAATATTTGGATGATGAACATGTTATGATCTAAAAATATAGGGTCTTTGTATGGTGTTATCTGGGGGAATATATTAGGTGTCTCCTCTGTTGTATGAAAATACAGACATGGTTTCATCTAATATATTCTTCAAAAGAACTTAGGTGCGTAGTCTATGTTAACCTATAGATAACTATTACGTACCCGTGGCATTCCTCAAATTCTCAAAATAAAATGTACAAAAGTGCAGAAAAGTTATAAAAAGTTTGCCTCGTACTGGTTTGTGTTAAACTATGGTACTCTGTTGTACGAAAGTACAGACCTGTACCCTCTAGTTTAATTGTTTAGACTGGTGTTTGTTCAACCCGAACTATTGCTTATGTGACTCTGTTGTACGAAAGTACAGACTTGTCACCGCTATCTTAGTTCTAAAGATACGTTCATACCCTCACCTTCTATATAGAAAATACTAACATGTTTTTGATTTCAAATGTATATTTTAATGTGATTTATATACTATAATGTCACACCCCGCTAAAGCGGAAACACGAAGTGTAACAGCTGAGGAATTCACAACACAAGGATATAGCAACAATACCATAAATTACAAAGTTGCCTTAAAGGCAATTAACAATACATCAGGTTGTTCATCGTTACAGAAGTACTGTTACAATAAAATCATAAAGTTTCGTTCAAAAGTCCATGATTTATAGCTTGATTGATATGATCCCATGCATTTGCCCACATATGATCCAATCTCACCGGCGTTCTCCTGAAAAGCATGACAAAGCAAAAGGGTCAACTATGGCCATAGTTGGTGAGTTCAAAGTTTGTAATTGTTAAACCAAAAATGTGTCCAATCGGGGACATAAGTAAGGGTATAGCCGTCCAATCGGGGACGCTATCACCCACGTGTTCGTCCAATCGGGGACGTAAGTATAATGAGCATTTGGTTGTTAAATATTGATGTAAATAAAATGTGGTAATAAAGAGAGAGAGATGTTCAAGCCTTGAGACCACTACTAATCCGATTATCCGACCGAGGTTTGCCCCAAATGCGCCATGTTCTTCAACCAACATGGGTAATGGCGATATTATGCACCCACGTTGAAGTGTGAGTGAGAGATGGTCTACCCTAAATAGCATGCTATCCATAATATCTACGGCTCGTCGCTACGAGTTAGTTAGCAGTGAATGAGTTTCCGGGGACTTTATACAAGAATTCTCAAGCTTAACATAATGACATACCACAGTTTGCGTAAAACAGTTCAAAAACAGTTGATGACATGTAAAAGTACAATCAAAAGTTTAAAGTAAATTCATGCTTTTCAGCCCCAAAACAGAAATCGGAAAAGGGGGACAGTGAACTCACCTGAGTATGATAAGCAACTAGCAATCAATGAGCGAAGTGAGTATCCAAGTGCAACCTCCTAACGCCCTAAACGTATGAGGTTGTGTGTGTAAATAGATGTCTCAAAAGACCATCTATGTAAGTAGGAGGTTAACGTCCACTTATGTAATGTTCACTCAATTAGAGATGTCCATTTGTTCAGTTATCGTTTTAGAAAACAAGTACGGGCCGTTGGTGATATTTTGTGAAAACACAGATTTGATAAATTATGTTACGCATTTTCCTACTTTCCGGTTATGGTTAATTGATTAGTACGACAAGGGGCGAAGCCCATTAATGGCGGGGGTCCGGGGGCAGCGCCCCTGGTAGCGGGGTCCAAGGGGTGGCAACCCCTGGCAGGGTCCAAGGGGCAGAGCCCCTGGCTGGGGTCGATTTTTGTGCATATGTTGCTTTAATAAAAACGTATCGATTTTTGTGTTTTTAGCGACACAAAGGCTTGTGTCGCTATGTGCGACACTAAGGTATTATGTGACACAAGGCTTGTGTCGCTAATGTGACGATTCGGGTGTTATGGCGACACAAAGGCTTGTGTCGCTATTGTGACGATTCGGGTGTTATGGCGACACAAAGGCTTGTGTCGCTATTGTCACGATTCGGGTGTTATGGCGACACAAAGGCTTGTGTCGCTATTGTGACGATTCGTTCCCCTTCTGCGACACTAAGGCTTGTGTCGCTAAAGGTAACTATTCGGTTCTATTGCGACACTAAGGCTTGTGTCGCTAAAGGTAACTATTCGGTTCTATTGCGACACTAAGGCTTGTGTCGCAGACTACTGGGCTTCTGCGACACAGAGGCCTGTAACAGGTCAGTTTTGCACATTTTATTTCGGGTTCCAAATATTCAAATAAAATTTCAAGAAAATTCTATGTTGTTCCTTAGTATGTTAGCTACTTAAAATAATTTTTCCAGTATTTTTCGGTATTCCTAAGTATTTTTAAAAATTCCATGTGTTCCCTGTGGTCAGAAAGTGGCCAATCCGGACATATGCAAATGTTCTCATTTTCTGGGCAAAATGTGTACACTTTTAGACAAAATCATCAAAACGACTTTTGTAACTAACAAAATTTGTGAACTTTTGGCGGTGGTTTCATGTCATTTGGAGGTGTATATATCGAGTTATGATTAAAACAAGAAAGGTGAAATTTCTGTCCTTTTTGACAGCCCGGACACATGTTTTTGTAAAAATCATTTCGGGTATCAAACGGGCTCCAAAAATTATGAAACCACTTGGAAATGAAAGCTAACTTCTTAAACTTAATTTTTGCCTTTTGAATCGTCCATTTTGGTTAAGTTTTGAGGGAGAAACAGCCTCTCAAAGTCAGACCATTTTCTGATCAGCTTGCATGTGACGTTTTTGACACTTTAAAACATGAAAAACGGGTTTTATGTTATGATTTGGACATTTCCTTGTTAAGTGAACTTTATAACATGTTTATAAGAGTATTAAAAGTAAATTTTTGAAGAGTTGAAGTTCTTACCACGTTTGTGAAACCGAAAGAGGAGGAAGGAAGCTAGTTTTCCCGTTTCGTGCTATTTTCCGAATGGTGGATTAGGGTGGTTGGATGGCGGCCTTGTGGTAGCTGGAGGGAGGTGTTAGGTGGCTGTGGTGGTGGTGATGAGGTCTGATTGCAGAGAATTAGGGGGTGTGTGTGTGTGTGTTTGTTGAGTGAAAAGTGAAAGAATGGAGGGAGAAAGCCTATATATACATGGGCTAAGTCCATGGGCTTGGGCTCCCCTCTCTTGGGCCGTGTTGGGCCTTTGGGCCGTGAGTCTGGCCTGGCCCTTCCATGGGTTGGGCTCGTGACTCGCTTCTTGATTTCGTGTTACGTTTTTCATTCGTTTAAACGTAAATTTCGCGGTTTAAAAGTTAATAATTTACGTTATGTGTTCGTGCACAATTTAAGTTTGTGAATGATATTCGGAATGACTAAGTATTCTAACATACTTAAGTTGGGTTACAAAAATATATTTTGGGTTTCGCTCGGGTGTCGGGCTCGGTTTGCGCGTTTTCATCGCGTTTGTTACGTTTTGAGCCAAACGTCTAGGTTTTTCGCGTACTATTATATTAAGATAATAATATAAGTGCAAATAACTACTATTTACTTATAAAAATAGATTTACATTATTTAGAAAGAGTTATCATCAACGCCGTATGATTGTAGGACTTCGTCCAATTTGCGGTTATACGATTTTAACCGATTGTTAACGTGTGCACGTAATCGCATGAAATGTCACATATATTTAGATTCAATAATGCTAAACACACGTTTTACTAATGGTCTAGGCAATAATTACATCCCTAGATTGGTAGGTGTCACATATAATATGCATGCTAATAATAACACAAGTGGTTCATCTCATTATGAGTTGAAATCATATACTTAAGTACAAATGTTTAGATGGATAAAATATCAATAATCGTCTTGAACTAATCTTTATAACAAATGATTTAAATAAGCTAAGTAAATTTAAAGTGGACAAATATACTGATAATCGAAATAACACTTACTATTTCCTAATAATTGCATGTTATCCTGATATGATTCCTAACCAGACCAAAACAATTCCGTCCCCAAAGAGATTGTTTATTTATTGCTTTCAGTATTTTAATTCTGTCTTATAAAGAAAATTACAAAAATATTTTATTTCTGAGTTATTTTATTCAAGTTACATATCATGCTCATATTCAAAAGATAAGAATTGATGAGAGTTCTCCAAAGACTTTGAAGATAAATACTATTGGAGAAGCTATTGATGAAAGAGATGATGGTCACTGAAGTTGAAGATCTAATTGGATATCAGTCATATGAGACTGAACATCAAGACTTTTGAAGACCAAGCTATCTCAATGGGGGAGTTTGTTGGTGAAGACTAATTGAAGATTATTTGACCAAGCTGCTGACATGGGGGAGTTTGTTGGTGCATAATGTGTGTCAGTCATTTGGTCAAACAATTGTAATTGTCAAAGTCAATTAGTCTGCGTTTGTATCGTGTTTAGTGTGTATATGCGAGTATGTAAATGAATAGCGAGATAGAATATATACACAAATATACTGTTCAGGCGACACAGAGCCTGTGTCGCTATAGCGACACAAAGGTTGTGTCGCAATGGGCTGGGCCTGCGACATAGGGCTTGTGTCGCAGGGTCCAGTAGGGTGTCTATATATAGAGTTAGAATTTCATTTTTGGGTTGATCAAACCCTAAAAAGAGAGAGAGAGATACTTCAGAGAGAGTGGGAAGAGAGAGTTTGTGATTTGTAATCGTTATTCTTCAAGTGTTTATATATACGAAAAGATTATAGAATCGTTGTGTTTGTGTTTACGTTTCAATTGCTTGATTGATTGTTTCCGCCTTTCAATTGAGTCAAACGACAAGTCTAGATCCGTGATTAAGGGAACCTACAATTGCTTTGTCAAACGACAATTGCTTGACTGAATTACCAAGGCTTTGGAGGCTAAGCTGTTTCCCGAGCCTTGGTTGTTTTGTCTTGCATTACTGCTACCTTGATCAGTCTTGCCTCTTTGACATTCCCTAGCAAAGTGTCCGAAACTTTGACAATTATAACACTTTACTTTGCTCTTGTCAAAGCCAGGCTTGTTTCCTACTAGTTTCCTTCCAGTTCTACTCAAGAACTTCTTAACCCTCCTTGATATCATGGCCAGTTGCCATTAGAGGTCCATCTCTTCTAAATCATCAGGGTCGACTTGATCATAATCCTCATCAAACATAGCCGGATCATTGATCTTACCCTGAATATAATTTTCATATGAAGCGACAAAGGACGCAAGCACAGATAATTGTTGCTCAGCAGACTTCACACTCATAGGCATTTTGTAATGTTCTT
This sequence comes from Gnaphalium uliginosum, assembly GCA_963930675.1. Taxonomy (NCBI): domain Eukaryota; kingdom Viridiplantae; phylum Streptophyta; class Magnoliopsida; order Asterales; family Asteraceae; genus Gnaphalium; species Gnaphalium uliginosum. The sequence continues at coordinate 70,769,416 of OZ005680.1, read as the reverse complement.
GAGTGGATTGTGCCTTTCCCTTCTTCTCGCTTCCAACTGAAGCCACAAAACATTGATCCTCAGAGATGTAACCACTACCATCTTCATACTCACTAGCTAGTAGTGCTGTAGTTGAACTTGGCAAAGCACTCGAGGAAGTTGGTTTACCAAAGTATATCCCAGGATCCTGTACCTGATCAGACTCTACTTCTCTCGACTGCTTGTTAAACGCATACCCTCTGAGCTTATCAATAACTTGTTAAAGGGTCATATTCTTGTACCTCTCTTCATTATCCTTAATCATTACCCCGTACATTTCCCATTTAGAAGGTAAACTATTAAGGAATTTGTTGGTCTTCTCCTTCTCAGTAAGCACCACATTGTGATTATCCAACTCACTCATCAGATGGTAATATCTGGTGATTAGTGCGTTAGATCTTCACCTTTGAATGCTTTGAACACAGCAAATTGTTGCTTCAGCAGTTCCATTTTGCTTTCTCTAACCTGTGGGCTACCCTCACATCTTCTCTCAATAGCTTCCCAAAGCTCTTTGGAAGTGTGATAGTATTTGAATAGATGAAGAATTTCAAAAGGAAGAGACATCTTAATCGAGGACATAGCCTTATTTTCAGCCTCATATTTCCTCTTTAGTTGATCATTCATCTTGGAATAAGTGTATACCACCTGTCTACCTTCTACATTCTCAGTAGGTGGAACGTATCCATCAGTTATGCATTCCCACATTAAGAGATCATGAAATCTGCAGTAAGACTCAAATCTGTCTTTCCAAGCATAGTACTCCTCGATACGGATTAGCTTGGGTGGAGTATTGGCTTTCCTGACCTCGTGGTCCATCTCAACCATTCTACTTAGATTAGACATCGTAGAATCAATGAAATGTTAAAATCAGGCGGTTTCGCGAACTTAAATGAAATCGCAAACTTTAAGTTCGCAGGAATGAAGTCCGCAAGAAGCTAAGGTTCGCAATTTACACAAAGTTCGCAGAATAGGGTTCGCAAATCTTAAGGTTTGCAATCGACGAAGTTTGCAAGATACGAAGTTCGCAGACCTCCAAGATTCGCAAAACTTAAGATTCGCAGCTAAGAACGAAATTCGCAGAAAATCTACGAAGTTCGCAGAACCAGCTGTAAACCCCAAAAACGCGAATTTTCGAATCTAGAATCGTTTAAACCCTAAAGTTACGAACGAAACTAATGCTAAAACTTCCAGAGACTCTTTTTGATCGTAGAAACGCACCAATTGCACGTGAAAACGACCCAAAAAATCCCGTTACTTATCGAAAACAACCCCGAACCAAACGCAATCAGCAATTAACGCTCTGATACCAATTGTAGGTCCGTTGTCTTGGATCGATAACAGGGTTATCTATAGGTATTAAGGTGCGGAATCCCTTAATACTAGTTATATCAATGTATAACGGGTTTAATCGCGTTTTCTATTGCGAATATTAAAACTAACGAGTCTTGAATTGATTATTACGAAGGTAATCAATCAAATCCGAACTCAAAGACTAGTTATTTTGCTCTGGACGATTTTTCTAACTTGAAATCACAGTCTGTCACCAAAAGTCCGTGATTTCTAAACCCTAAATTCCACTTTATACGTATGAAATTCGCGGGTTTCTGGGCTTCTGCGAACCTTAAGGTTCGCAGCCCATAAGGGTCCTGCAAACTTTACGAAGTTCGCGGTCAATCTTGATCAACATTTTTAGCATTATAATATTTAACTCTAAAATGTTTACCAACCAATATGTTTCATTTACAGTTCAAAACCAATGTACAAACTTGATTGCAATTAACAAAAGTTCTATTACAAGCTAGATCTGTTGTCACAAAACATGTCTCAACACTTACGTATAAAGCGTTTAACATTCTCTCTTTTAAACCTTAAAACTATTTATCTTTTAATCCTTTGTTTCCTAAAACTTCATTTTTAACAAATATATGTGTACTTACTTAAAAAGATTTAACATTCTCTCTCTCAAACATTAAAATTATTTATCTTTTAGGCATTTATTTTTCTAAAAATTCTTTTTTAACAAATATTTTATTAAATAATTATATTTTATAAAAACATTAAACAGGGCTTTATTTACATATCATTTTGCTTTTGGTGGAATATGAAAATGATGATAATTTATAAATTTTCTTACACGGTTTGAATTCTCAAATGTTTTGTAACAATAATGTTACATCTTACTAAATCAACAAATGTTTTGTAACAACAATGTTACATCTTACTAAATCAACGTAAAAAAGCAATGAATAGACGTGTTGTTATTCGACTATTCATATTCAGTTGCATTGTCTTCTTGTTTTTCAATAAACGACATGTGACTGATAACCACCATAAGTTTTTATTTCCGTTGTACCCTACTATTCTAGTACTATATGTATTTCACTTTTGCCACTCATTATTGAAGACACATTTGTCTTTTCTTTCCCTATGATAATAGTCGGATATAAAAGTTGCTCTCATTAGTAGAAATAAAACTAATGTCTTTTGATACTACTTTTATAAATTGTTATTGTTTATTATTGTAATTGTAATAATAAATAATAATAATAATAATAATAATAATAATAATAATAATAATTACAATTATTATTACTATTTACTATAATTATAATATAAAATATAAATATAAATCAATAAAAATATTACATGAAAGAAATGAAAACATTTCAATTTTGATTACAAAGTAAAAATCAAAAGACAAATATACTACCCTAGTCTGCAATCCAAAAGACCTAAATGCCCAAATAGTCAAACAGGCGATCGGAAAACCACCGCCACCGTCTACGTCACTTCCGGCCACCGTCAAATCGTATTCTGCCTATGAGGTAATACATTTCCTTATAATCAAGATCGAAGCTTTATTATATCTATAAACCTTTCTAAAGATTTTAGTTGTTAGGGTTTACAAAACCCGTTGTATTTGACTTATTAAGATTAATATTTTTTTTTTTTCAGTTATTAGAACAAATCTTGGTATGTAACTTGATTACAGGTACTTAGGCGCAATATTTGTATTTACATAATATGATAATCCTTATATGGATATATATATGCCCTGTTATGCTAAGTTGCATATTTACTTGTGCTGGAAGCTATATCCCTTTTTTACATTTTATTTTATAATATATATAGGAATAGGAATAGGATTAGAGATGGATCTTGAAACAGAAAATAGAATTGCTGCGATTTTAATGAAAGAGGCAGCGGAATTGCGAAGAGAGGCTGCAAGAGATGGAATAGATGCGTATCTTCGTCCTCCTCATGTAAGGGGTCGCCCAAATTCACGATTTCTTACTGCAACTGTTCTTGGTGTACAACAATGTAAGTTATTTTGGCTGCTATGTTGCTCTTGCTATACCTCTTTTGAAAAAGATGTTTAATGAATTAGGCTTTGCAGTGATAGATTGAAATAAAAAGTTATATAAATGTCAAATTCGGCTGGTGTTGTGAATCTTCCTCTCTTTTTGTATGGGGTTTCTTGGGCAGCGTATCTTTTGAACAGTGGAATCATTACTAATCCTTCAGCTCATAATATTTTTGTCTTCTTAGCTAGACTTAACTTGCTTAATATAAGTCGATGCCATATGACATACTTGTTATCCCGTGAGTTTTGAAATATTAACTTAGGGGTTGTTTACTTTTTTTCTCGTTAAGTCCTATATGGATATAGCTGGCAGTATGGGTATGGAATGACTATATGCACTAATCAGTGAATCAATAATACTGTTTGCTTTTTGCGCTGAATAGCATGTCTGAATGATTAAAATGACTATTTTACCCCTAAATTAAAAAATTAGTTTAAGATTTATTTGATATGGAGGGATGTATGAATAAATTAAAAGTTTACGCCGACCACTTTTATATAAATTTATGCCATAACTGCTAACTCTATATACATTACGATAAGTAACCTTTGCAAATTACAATCATAACCTTAATATGAAATAACTCACACATGTTATTTCACATTTTCACATATCTTGGCAACTATTACCATCTAAGAGTATTTATCAATTAAACCGGAGGTGATCAGTGGTCACCAACACAACTCAGAAACACCATGCACAAAATTGGATACCACCAGTTGATAAATATACTTTAATAAGTTTGACATTTTTTACAATTACATCAAACAACTCCGTAGCATAAATTCGTAGTAGATCTCCAACATAAAGGTGTTTCTTTTTTCACAGTAAATACCCAAATTGAAAACAATAATATACTTACAATCATATATAATTATTAAAACTAAATCCAAAATAAACATATAAAGGTGTGACTTTTCTCAAGAAGAATTTAATACAAATCATAAAAATAGAAATAACAAATAAGAAGAAAAACGATTTTTGATTACGGTGGTCCACGGAGAGGCGCTAAACGGAGGTCGACAGAGTAGCGGTGGTCATTGGAGGTGAAGCAGAGACAATCATCGGAGGAGGAACACGGTCATTAGAGGTGTTGCAGCGAGAGTCGCCGGAGGTGGTGCAGCGGCGATAACGAAGGTGGAGGCATGGAACACTAGCAAAGTAGCAACACTATCTATTGGAAGATAAAGGGATCAACTTGATTTTGAAACATATTTGGGGAAAGGGTACGTCTGGAAATCACATGGCTATATGGGGACAACTAGTGTTTTGTGGATGTGGGGATAATCCCATCGGTCAGTCAAACTTAAAAATTAAGTCCTAAAGAAACAAGGGTAGTTGGTGACCGAATAAGATGCCCAGCCAACTCAGCCCAATAAGCTCAAAGTAAACAGCCCCTTAGCTTAATTGAGCTTTACCCCAATCATAAAATTCAACACTTATATAGGCCTCAATTGGTAACATGTATTTTGAAGTTTTGTTTTGACATTATCAAAAAAGTACAATTTGACAAATGTGTACGTCTTTATAAAACAAAAATCAAGTTACAGGATTTTGTAAATGATAGCTATCATTTGTACACATCATTATAATCTTCCCACGGTTTCACACAGTTTGCTTATACAGCAACAGGCATGGACTATATGGCTTTAATAGGGTTGCGTTTAAATCCTAGTGAAACACTGATGTTTATACTATTTTCATCGTAACACTTAATCTTTGGTTTTTTGTATGGTTCTTAATTCTTGCCAAATGTATCTTGAGTTTCTTGTCAGACTAATAGAACTCTATTTACAATTGCAACAATTTTAAAGAGAAATCCTTCCATAAACTGTTTTGTGCTGTTGGACTCAAGCAAGTTGCATTTGTTGCTCTTCCCTCAGTTGGTAGTTGGTTTTGGACAATATCTCATGAGTTTAGGTTCAAACGGAACTTTTTCATACATGCCTGTATTGTTTTGTTGTACAAAAATATTAAAAGGAGTATGATGTATCTGTTCTTGCATGAATATTGGTATAGTATGATTACAATGGTGTTCTTTATCCGTGTGTTAATATGCCTCACTCTAATGATCTCTTCTAGCTAATCGAGCTGTTGAAGTAAATGAAATGTGGCGAGCACGTCAAAAGGAGAAGGAATTGGATGATACAGTTAAGAAGGATGAGAAAAAACGTGGTAGAAGTTATGAGTGTAGTGACTCCCAAAAGAATAAAAGTACAAGGTTTGAGGATTATGAAAGAAAGCGTAGTTCTGTATGCTCATCAAGCAAAAGTGCAGCAAATGAAGATGTACTGGGGGACAATGAGATTGAGGAATTTTTACACTCAAGGTAAACTCTTTTTTTTTGTTGCTGTACGTAGAGGTGATAAGATCGGAGGGTTGGGTAAGTGTTCAAAGGTCTTTTCTAGTACGAGTCATATGGCTGGGTCGGGATAACTTTTTTTGGTCAGTTGTAATTTTTTCCATAAATGGTTAATGTATTAGTTATGATTACAAAAATAGTCTTACTGCAAAGTAATCAAAAGCTTTGAATAGAAATGATATAGGACGTTGTACGCATTATTTTAAAATTCGGGTGACTTTCGACATGGTTGACTTGTTTCGCCTTTTTAGTTGGTTGTGTTTATTTGACCTGTTTTGCGAAATTAAAAAAATCCAAATGTCACCATTCTTAAGTAAATGGGGTGAAATTGCCACCTCTAGTTGCATGTGAGTGGTCAGGTGGATGAGACCATGGGTGTGTTTCTGTCCCTACTTGTATCTGCGTATTGACATGTTTTGCTTTACTTTTCAGATAGGCTATACCAGTCTCACTTGTTTGATGATGGCAGGGCCAAGCGTGGTAGGGGTGCGATTGGATCAAGAATGGATGAGGCAGGTCCATACCTCCCTGATTCCAAAGGGAAGCATCTAGCTAGTCCTAATGATATTGGATATGGAGAAAGTTGGGATAATCGTGCTATTCTTGGTCCTGAAAAACCTCTTAGTATGAGGTCAATTTCATCTTCGGATGAAGAGTCTTCTGGAGAGAGGGAGAAAAGGGCCAAAAGAGTCAGTTCTAGCAAGCACCATTGCAGAAAGCACAGATCAAAAGAGAAGTCTAAAGATAAGAAAAAGAAGAAGGAAAGAAGTAAACACCACAAGTAAGACTATCTCATCGTGACTAATGCTGTTTTAGTGATATATTTGACACATAAAAGGCTTTGTACCAAGAAAGTTAGAAGGGCTTTGTGAAATGTGGGCCAAACTAGTGTACATTTTGGAATGCTAATATGATTGAAGTTGTCAAGTGATATTACCTTACCATCCGTATTTGCATATTTTTGTCACATTCCATCTTTCATGACCCTCAAACAAATGAACAATGTTTGTATTCTAGGTCCTTCCTTTATTTTTTGAGAGCTATTACCAGTACCTTTGTTCCAACTAGACCAAAAATATGTGCATCTGTCATTAGAGACTCCTAAGTAGACCCAATAAAAGGAGGCTTGTGTGAAGTTGTAAACTGCATATGCTCTTACCTCTCTAGTCGAAGTTGTGAAGTGTGGTTCAGCAGCATGTTGACCATAATTTGTAAATCCATGTCAATGTCCATGTCCATGTATTTATATAAGGGAAACCAGGAAAGGATCTAGTACCACGGTGACCATGAAACTGCCTTTGTCAAGTACATTTGGCCACCTAGTTTTTGCCTAAGCGTCTGTTTAGTTCCTGATTAGACTCGGCCACCTAATTTTGTTTATCATTTGTTGGGATATGGACAATAGACGTTACGTTGAAGACTGTTGATACAAATAGCATGTTTTACATTATAGTTGGCTCATTTAATGTTGTCATTTAACCTCTGTATATAACACGAACTATGACTTGCTTAGCCAATTAGCCCAGGTGATTGATGTTCTAGAAAGCTTTCTAGAATATTGATAATAATATATCCAAACTTAAAACAGACTCAATAAAAGCAATATTGCTCCAGAAAGTTTGTAACTTTTCATTGTTTAAAGTTATATGCTTTTTTTTGCTTTTGTGGAACCATTACGATTATATTTCAAGTTTTTATTTGATAAAATTTTAAAGTTGTTATATCTTTTTTGTTGGTTAAGTAAGAGAAGAAGATAAAGAATACAATATAGAGGTTAAAGATGAACACTGTAAATATAATGAAATTAAATAAACCAGAACAGTTATGAAATCTTTAAGAGTTATATGCTGGGCACATGATAGGAGTAAGTGCATAGAATTACTGGAAAACCAGGTGTTATGTTTCCGTATGTAATCCTGAAATGTTGTATCATCTTGGTGTAGATCCCTTGCTAGTTCACTGTACTAGATCCCTGCGCACACGCAGACTGATATATAAACCAGTAACAGGATTTGTTGTTTACTCGTACTATTATCTGTTATATCATGATGTAGATTAAATATGATACTCCCTCCGTCCCAATATAATAGTCCATATTTCTTTTTTCGGCTTATTCCAAATTAATTGGCCACTACTAAAAATAGACAGTGAAGTTTGATCGTGATTAATATATTACCCTCATTTGAAATTATTATTACAAACTTTAAAGAAAGCAGTAATTAATTAATTAAGGGTTAAATTGTCTTTATGCAAAAAGCAAAAAAGAGAAAACAGTAATGATTATATTTTTATTAAACTGTGTGTTTTTTACAATTATTTTGGAACGGAGCGAGTATGATGCAACATGAACTCATTAATGTTAACATTCATTCATGACACCTAAAAGAGCTTACCTATTCAAGTCACCAACATATTACTAAGACACGAAACATTCTTGTGGTAGTTCTTGCATCGTTGTTGAGTTCGTCAAGTTGTTGAGTTTGTCAAGTTCTTTCGAGATCCTCTATGATGCAAGAAATAAGAATGACTTGGAGTAATGATATGTACGTACAAAACAGGTCCTCGTTAATGCTTTGAGTTTATCAACCGACTACCATAAAGAAACTTAATCATGTAAAAGAGATTATTCCATGAACATACAAAAACAGACCGTTTCTTTACACACAAAGAGATGTACATCAGGGCACTACAGCATTTCGAGATTACAATATAGAAAGAAACCTAAGATCTTGCTACCTGTTCTCCCGAAGAGCAAGACAGTTTGAAGTTTTACTGGAGTTGAAACTAAGTAAGCGTCTAAATATAAGTTCAACCTCTCCACTGTTATGAGTCTTCAAAGTGGTGATCCGTTTCATCAAATATCTCCTCCTACGCAGAATCAAAAAGAAACGATCGTCAATGCAAACTAGTATGTCAATATAATTATTTGTACAAGAGTTATCTTTTACCTGCAGTAACTCTTCGATCACATCTTCCATTGTTATTATACCAACTGCTTCTTCTTCTTCTGGGAGTTTAGGAAGCGGTTTTCCCTCTATCTCCAAAATGTCCGAGTACATGTCTTTATTCCACTTCTTACTCCTGAAGCTACCTCTGTAGGAATTGCTTCCATTGTTGGGTAAACTCTTCCATTTCTGGATGGACCTTTTTGACTTCAAGCTATTCTCTCTAGAAGATTTACCATCACCATCTCCATCAATGTCTACCCGCACATCCTTTGTCACATCTAAACGTTTTGGTTGCTAAATATTAATACAAGATTTTTATGACTAAATATTGCGATGAACATTTACCATTTATATAGTATGATGAGAAATAAACCAAATAAAGGGCTTACCAGACGCTTGACACTTGGTGGCAGCCTTATTACACTGTTTCACCACAACTGCCATGTGGCTGTGACCTTTCTGAAACTCATTCAAGATATCATACAATGGAAGAGTTTCTGGAACCCTAGTAATAAATTACTTGAATTAGTACATCAACCTGAGGTCGACATGTAAAAGTTCTTGTAGTTACATATCTTTAAGCAAGACTATATGGCTCATGTAGAACAAATGCAACATACTTGGGAATCCTACGAATTGTGACCGATTTGACAGGTACTTCATCTTCTGGATGTATGGTCAACAAATTTTTTACCTACAACATCGCAACCGAAAAGGTCAATATGTTATTCACCAGTCATAAAATGAAGAGAAATTACATTCTAATGGATGTACAGCACCATCGAACTCAACAGCACTTACAAGTACATAAAACCAATTAACTTTCGTATTTAAGGGTGTACATAAAACAACCTAATTCTTCCTGTTGGTATAGCAACACTGCTAAGAAGTGTATTGTAAATGGTAAAGTTTCAGAGTATGACAGAGAGAATGTTTTCATTACCAGGACAAGCCCAATAATGTTTGTAGGTTGCTCGTAATAAATAGGTACTCTGCTATGTCCTTTCTCCAGGATTAAATTCATTAAGTTCCTGTATGACAACAAAAAACAAAATGTATATATATAAAATGGCATATACTCATTAAGTTCCAATAGAAATCGCTGAAAGCATGTGATACCTGTCAAGTTTGGCATTTATATCGACCGAGAAAGTGTCTGATATAGGAGTCATGGCATCACTTGCTGTCTTTTCTGTGAGTTCAAGGGCCCCTGCAATTATTGTTGTCTCATCATGCGTTAGTTCTCCTCCTTTTCCTGCCTGTTAACAACATCACAAAAAATAGAAAATGAAATATCATTTAAAGTAAAAAAAGAAGATGAAGAGTTGTACGATACCTACCTCATTACCATGCAAATTGACTAGTGTCTTTAACTCAGCCCTTCGGAAAAGAGCAACATGTTCATGGCCCAACAAATAGTCTAGTAGCTGATAAGTATAACAATAAAGTTCACAAGCCACAATGTAACATAACATATGATTTCAATGAGCAGATTATGCAAGTGTACTGATTCATACCTTGCTTATTGGATATGCAACGGGAAAACAGAGCCAAACAAGAACACGCACAAATGGAGCGACAGACGCCCCGATAGCTAGTCCATACCTAGTACATACAGATTGCGGTATGATCTGTGGATAGAAATAATTAGAAATTGCTTCCAAATCGCCTTACTCTTGTTAGTATATACTCCAGCCGGCACTAGTAACATAATTAGTTTACTTACCTCACCAAACAGAAGTATTAATGTGACTGATATGAGTATAGCACCCCAAGCTGTGACCAAAGTATCAAGGAAAATAGGAAGTGCCTGTACATAATAAATAATCATTTCAAATTCAAAATGCTACCAACATACCCCTGTATCTAATCTAATATCTAATATCTAATTGTAATACTTGTATGATAATATAAATATATACCTCCATTGCAGCAGCATTGCATATAAGAAGAGTACAAAGGAGTAAATGTTGTCTTTTCACCACAGGTAATATCTTGTCTGTCGTCACAAAATACAACAACAGAAAACTAATTCAATTTTTGTTTATGTATATAATAAATAAATACTGTAATTAGGATTAGGAAGGAAGGTAGGTACCTGCGTATCTACGATCTTTTGGAGTACCAGATTTGGCAAGAACTTCAAGATCAACAAGACTCAAAGACATAAGCCCTAAAGTAAGTCCAGACATCAAACCAGCAAATAGAACTAAAAGCACTATGATCACTATGTGTATAAAAAACTGTGATTCACAACACTCATACTCCACCGCCATAATATATAAATATATTTCTTCTGTATCTATATATATCAACAATCAACAATTATTATTATATATTAATATTAATAATCTGTTGATTGTAATAACCCTAAAAATACATAAAGTAAAACTGATTCGATTGTGTTGATTATTATTGTAAATTGTAATTGTAATTGTAATTGTAAATGTATATATAGAAGATGAAAACGTCAAGCTAATAAGGGTGAAACTTGATATGAACAATGATATGATTTGATGAAAATGATATCGTGAAACCGACAGTGATTTTATATCAGCGCGCATTCTGAGAGAAAAAAAAAAGGAATTCAGGAGAAAAAATGTTGTCGAGGGATTTGGGTGACATGAACACGTAAGCATTACGTTACGTGTCACTTCCCTCCACAATTTTCACGCTCATCAACCCAATAGAAATATCAAATACTAACATTAACAAAATCCAGAAAATAGTCATTAAAACATACATATGTTAATACCTAATTTAATTATATTCATAATTATATATACATATGTTAAGTTGAATAATTATAATTACTAATACTAATAAGAATTTATCAATTGATTTGATGCACTTATATTTGTTGTCGTCATCGTGTAGCTCAATTTTGCAAAATTCAAATATTAATTTGTGGAAAGTTAATTAGCTCTCAACTTTTGATGACACATGTTATGCATGCATCTAATAAAATGTCCTTTTAAACAACGGAATTAATGAGATGATCAAAAAGAACTAAGTGAACTGTTATTCATCACCAATTGGATCATCCGTATTAATTTTGTGTAATACACTATTGATTACGTGGCCTAGTGTTTTACTCATAATTTTAATTTTATCATAACAAATAAAATAATTTATACATTGACTAAACTTATGTTGTTATATACCTGTTTTGTATAGTGTGGTGTATAGAATAATTTATCGTATCCTTTATAAAAGCCGGCTTTTTTATCATAATTTTTATAGGGGTTGTAATCAAATAAATAAGTCTTTCTCACAATCAAAATAACAATAACAATGCATATCATGGATATCGTTTCATTTAACTAAAACAACATATAATTAACTTTCTTAAGTTTGACCTCATTTGTTTAACCAACTTAGTGACAATCATTTTTTCTTCATATACAAAAACAACCATGTAAGAGCATTCATGTTTTGATCAATCATCAACTTTAAAATAATCTAAAAGTAACAATGTGAAAAATTGATAGTAATCTTTTTAAACCTAGGATATGATGTGCATCACACCACCTAAGAAATTAACTAGTATATACCGCATAACATAAGATACATTGTTTTTTGTTCGTTTTTATGGAATTTTAGAATAGAAGATTATTTATTCATAGGTTTTAATTTTAGACGCTACCATTCAAAGATACACAAATATCATAATCATCATATCATAATATATATGAAATGATCTGGGTTTTTTAACACCAGCCTATACCAGGCGTGATCAAAAAACCGAAACCGAAACCGGTCAAAACCGGTTTTGATCAAAACCAGTTCGGTTTTTATAAAAATCGCCGGTTTGGGAACCGGTTAGGAGTTTTCCATTGGTGAACCGGTTTGTAACCGGTTTTACCCGAACCAGTTAGGAAAACCGGTTATAAAAACCGATTTGAAACCGGTTTTTAGCTGTTGGAAGAACTAGCCGTTTTTTTCGAATTTTGACCGTTTTGGAGCGGATTTTTTTTTTTTTTTACCATTTTGCCATCCTAAAATTAGTATAAATAGATACCTTGGGTTTGGTTTAGTCACAACACTCAATCTTGCTCATTCTAGTCTTTAAACACTCAAAACGCTTACGATTTACGTACGAAACTCTCAAAACGCTCTCTAACCGATCTCAAAACGCTCTCAAAATGGCAACTCAATCTTCTTCAACTTCCGCCGGTGTTGGTTCTTCAAATGCACCAACTGTTGTTCAAGTTTTGGTAACCAAACGAAATCCGGAGATTTGGTGTAATTACGACAAAGTGTTGTTGTCGGATAGTTCGACTAAGGCATTTTGTAAACGTTGCGGGAAATTTTTGAAAGTCGACTCCAACTCAACGTTGAAATCACATGCTACAAAGTATTGTGATGGAGTCAAAAGTAATCCGGAGTCGGGTCAATGTAACACCCTCCTCTTCGTATTCTATAAAATATTCTTTTATTTCGGAAGCGTAGGTCGAAACATATATTGCATTAATAACATTTTATAAAATGTACATATATATTGTTCATAACAAAGTATGACAACTAGGTGTTACATAATTTCAACTTTCATTTAAGTTATCAAAAACATATCAGAGTTGCCAACTGGTCAAACATTCCTTTGAACATAATCTTCCTGTCCGCCCATATCAATCATGACCTGTAAGGATTAAGGTGGGGGATTAGCTCAAAGTTAAGTGAATGAATGTGAAACCAACAATTCAATTTAGCATAACAATCTGTTTACATCAATTAATCGTAAACACATAACGTCAAAGAGGATCGGTGATTTTTGAGGAACCCTACTGCCGCGGTGGCCCTCAAAGAACGCTTATCACAATCTGTATTGGCCTATACAGAATATACCGATAACTTGATACTACCATTACGCAACACAGGTTCTAATACAACACATGTACAAGACCCTGTATCTGTAATTCTGTAATAACCAAGTCCAACAATCTGTTGACCTCTTTAATAACAACCAATGCCCGAAGGCCACATTGCACGTAGATTCATAATCAGCAAATCAGACTAAACAGTCTATCAATTATATCTACGTTTACTTGTTGCAACCAAACCGTTACAACCAAATCAAACTTGTGAGTTCCAGATCCACTCACCTGTCAGTCTCAGTCCAACAACTCAGAAGTCTAATGTTACTGAGTCTTCTGCTGATCTGAGAATACAACAAATAATGAGTTAGTAACTCATTCCACAATCGTATAACATATTTCAATACATAGTATCGAAATGACAAACAATTTCCAAGTTATAACAATGCACTTATATAATTATTTACTCAATCATTATAATAGCATATTTATGCGAACAAGCAAATCCCTGAAGTTTAAGAAACAAAAGTTCAATCCGAAGTGAAATCAGAAAGTCCCGAAACGAGGTTTAAAACTGAAAAATGTCATTTTCGACCCCAAGATGACCCCGAAAGGCCTAAAACCGTCTAGGCTCATATAAAAGAGTTTTAATTATTGGACCGTTTTCGAGTGACCATGCGAATCTCGACCCAATCCGTGTTAAATGAAAATTGGGTAAATTTTTAGTCACTAAAAGTATCACTAACACTTATGCACTTTTGAAATTTGCAAAATAAAACTTTTAAAATCTCAGTTCGCAAAGCAACATCTCAGTTCGCAGAGATTCTCAGTTCGCAAGGTAACTCAGTTCGCTAGACAATAACTCGGTTCGCAAGGCAGCTCAGTTCGCAGCGCTATATCTCAGTTCGCATAACTCAGTTCGCTTCGCAAGGTTCAGTTCGCAAATCTCAGTTCGCATCACAGCAACTCAGCTCGCGAACTGAGTTCTTCTTCTTGCAAGCTGCGAACCAAGCCCGCTGTAACCAAAAACCCGAACTTTCTTCTTCCATAACTCACAAATTCGACTTCCTATCATTCTAACAAGCTTTCTAACAACTCATATACATCAAATATCATCATATAACATCTTTCAAGCTTCAATTACACAACTATTTCACAAATTGACTAATTTTAATGAAACAAGTTTATGACTAATAAACTTCAAAATTACTTACAATTAGAAGTAAAAATACGAAGATGATGATATTGAATCTGGTTTTCTAATTAAGGATTACAACTAGATGGCTTCAATTGATCAAAGGAAGTGTGTGTTTTTATGAAATGAAAGTGATATTAGCGAGGTTACAGAAGATTTGAGAATATATATATATATATATATATATATATATATATATATATATATATATATCTATATATGTTAATCTAACCCAATACCATTACAATTTTAGTTCCCTTCTTAATTTATTGTCTGGAACCTAAAATCATTTTGCGAAACCAACTATTTTATTTTACCGTCAACTAGATTAATTTAAAACAACGAATTATTTATTAGTCACAATAATTCATTTATCCTTTTGACTAATATTATCAAATAAACATAATAATACTAAAATATTCCTAACACATTAAATAATAAATTTAAAGTCAGGAATTTACCCATATATTACTAGACCCTTAGGGTGGATGTTACAGTCAAGCAACCATGTCACGGGATGGGGGTATTTTTGCATACGAAGCGGAGCGGTGTCGAGAAACATTTGTCGGCTTTGTGATTCAAGAAGCTTTGCCGTTCAACCACTTCGACAACCCTCGACTTACTAGGGTCATTCAAAATACTCTTTAACCGCGATATAATCATATAAGTCGTCTTACTCTTAGACGTGATGCTCTTAAATTGTGGAAAAATGCTAAAAGTCAACTAATAATCGGTTTTGAAAACTTAAATACAAGTGTATCATTAACAACCGATGTTTGGCCGACTCCTCATGGTTTGCCCGGTTCGTACCTTTGTATTACCGCGCATTGGGTTGATCCTGCAACTTGGCAAATGATGAAACGTACCATTGCTTTTGAAAACTTTGACTATCCTCACACGGGTAAAAACTTATTTTACATGTTACGAGATGTAATGAAAATGTTTAAAATAGAACAAAAGGTTTTTTCAATCTCGTTTGATAACGCGACTAATAATACAAACGCCGTTCAAAGATTAATACCAAAATACGAACCACCTTTGAAAGGCATTTTCTACCATAGTAGATGTGTTGCACACATCATTAATTTGGTTGTGCAAGACGGACTAGCGGTTGAACAAATAAGCGTAGTAAAAAACGCGTATAAAACTATGTTACAAGATATATTTTGTTCGGGTAAGGCTAGATACAAACATTATGTCACACCCCGCTAAAGCGGAAACACGAGGTGTAACAGCTGAGGAATTCACAACACAAAGATATAGTAACAATACCATAAATTAAAAAGTTGTCTTAAAGGCAATTAACAATACATCAGGTTGTTCATCGTTACAAAAGTACTGTTACAATAAAATCATAAAGTTTCGTTCAAAAGTCCATGATTTATAGCTTGATTGATATGATCCCATGCATTTGCCCACATATGATCCAATCTTACCGGCGTTCTCCTGAAAAGCATGACAAAGCAAAAGGGTCAACTATGGCCATAGTTGGTGAGTTCAAAGTTTGTAACTGTTAAACCAAAAATGTGTCCAATCGGGGACATAAGTAAGGGTATAGCCGTCCAATCGGGGACGCTATCACCCACGTGTTCGTCCAATCGGGGACGTAAGTATAATGAGCATTTGGTTGTTAAATATTGATGTAAATAAACATGTGGTAATAAAGAGAGAGAGATGTTCAAGCCTTGAGACCACTACTAATCCGATTATCCGACCGAGGTTTGCCCCAAATGCGCCATGTTCTTCAACCAACATGGGTAATGGCGATATTATGCACCCACGTTGAAGTGTGAGTGAGAGATGGTCTACCCTAAATAGCATGCTACCCATAATATCTACGGCCCGTCGCTACGAGTTAGTTAGTAGTGAATGAGTTGTCGGGGACTTTATACAAGAATTCTCAAGCTTAACATAATGACATACCACAGTTTGCGTGAAACAGTTCAAAAACAGTTGATAAAATGTAAGAGTACAATCAAAAGTTTAAAGTAAATTCATGCTTTTCAGCCCCAAAACAGAAATCAGAAAAGGGAGACAGTGAACTCACCTGAGTATGATAAGCAACTAGCAATCAATGAGCGAAGTGAGTATCCAAGTGCGACCTCCTAACGCCCTAAACGTATGAGGTCGTGTGTAAGTAGATATCTCAAAGATCATCTATGTAAGTGGGAGGTTAACGTCCACTTATGTAATGTTCATTCAATTAGAGATGTCCATTTGTTCAGTTACCGTTTTAGAAAACAAGTACGGGCCGTTGGTGATATTTTGTGAAAACACAGATTTGATAAATTATGTTACGCATTTTCCTACTTTCCGGTTATGGTTAATTGAATAGTACGACAAGGGGCGAAGCCCATTAATGGCGGGGATCCGGGGGCAGCGCCCCTGGTAGCGGGGTCCAAGGGGTGGCAACCCCTGGCGGGGTCCAAGGGGCAGAGCCCCTGGCTGTAATGCATATGTTGCTTTAATAAAAACGTATCGATTTTTGTGTTTTTAGCGACACAAAGGCTTGTGTCGCTATGTGCGACACAAAGGTATTATGCGACACAAAGGTATTATGCGACACAAAGGTATTATGCGACACAAGGCTTGTGTCGCTAATGTGACGATTCGGGTGTTATGGCGACACAAAGGCTTGTGTCGCTATTGTGACGATTCGTTCCCCTTCAGCGACACTAAGACTGGTGTCGCTAAAGGTGACGATTCGGATTTAGTGCGACACTCAGGCTTGTGTCGTAGACTACTGGGCTTCTGCGACACAGAGGCCTGTAACAGGTCAGTTTTGCACATTTTATTTCGGGTTCCAAATGTTCACATAAAATTTCAAGAAAAATCTATGTTGTTCCTTAGTATGTTAGCTACTTAAAATAATTTTTCCAGTGTTTTTAGGTATTCCTAAGTATTTTTAAAAATTCCATGTGTTCCCTGTGGTCAGAAAGTGGCCAATCCGGACATATGCAAATGTTCTCATTTTCTGGGAAGAATGCGTACACTTTTAGACAAAATCATCAAAACGACTTTTGTACCTAACAAAATTTGTGAACTTTTGGCGGTGGTTTCATGTCATTTGGAGGTGTATATCTCGAGTTATGATTAAAACAAGAAAGGTGAAATTTCTGTCCTTTTTGACAGCCCGGACACATGTTTTTGTAAAAATCATTTCGGGTATCAAACGAGCTCCAAAAATTATGAAACCACTTGGAAATGAAAGCTAACTTCTTAAACTTAATTTTTGCCTTTTGAATCGTCCATTTTGGTTAAGTTTTGAGGGAGAAACAGCCTCTCAAAGTCAGACCATTTTCTGATCAGCTTGCATGTGACGTTTTTGACACTTTTAAACATGAAAAACGGGTTTTATGTTATGATTTGGACATTTCCTTGTTAAGTGAACTTTATAACATGTTTATAAGAGTATTACAAGTAAATTTTTGAAGAGTTGAAGTTCTTACCACGTTTGTGAAACCGAAAGAGGAGGAAGGAAGCTAGTTTTCCCGTTTCGTGCTATTTTCCGAATGGTGGCTTAGGGTGGTTGGATGGCGGCCTTGTGGTAGCTGGAGGGAGGTGTTAGGTGGCTGTGGTGGTGGTGATGAGGTCTGATTGCAGAGAATTAGGGGGGGTGTGTGTGTGTTTGTTGAGTGAAAAGTGAAAGAATGGAGGGAGAAAGCCTATATATACATGGGCTAAGTCCATGGGCTTGGGCTCCCCTCTCTTGGGCCGTGTTGGGCCTTTGGGCCGTGAGTCTGGCCTGGCCCTTCCATGGGTTGGGCTCGTGACTCGCTTCTTGATTTCGTGTTACGTTTTTCATTCGTTTAAACGTAAATTTCGCGGTTTAAAAGTTAATAATTTACGTTATGTGTTCGTGCACAATTTAAGTTTGTGAATGATATTCGGAATGACTAAGTATTCTAACATACTTAAGTTGGGTTACAAAAATATATTTTGGGTTTCGCTCGGGTGTCGGGCTCGGTTTGCGCGTTTTCATCGCGTTTGTTACGTTTTGAGCCAAACGTCTAGGTTTTTCGCGTACTATTATATTAAGATAATAATATAAGTGCAAATAACTACTATTTACTTATAAAAATAGATTTACATTATTTAGAAAGAGTTATCATCAACGCCGTATGATTGTAGGACTTCGTCCAATTTGCAGTTATACGATTTTAACCGATTGTTAACGTGTGCACGTAATCGCATGAAATGTCACATATATTTAGATTAACTAATGCTAAACACACGTATTACTAATGTTCTAGGCAATAATTACATCCCTAGATTGGTAGGTGTCACACATTATATGAGATTGTGTAAGGAAACGGATATCATTTTTTTAACCCCTAATTGGGACATGCCCGTAAGATGGAATTCGACTTACAACATGTTTGTATGTGATTTACGCCAACGCGACACTTTATACGTTTTTCATGATCAACTTGTTCAAAAAGGTCTTGCAACACCATTTTCCTCCGAATGTTGGGAGGTTATTCAAAAGATAACCGAATTGCTCAAAATTTTTAAAACCGCAACTACTTTATTATCGGGTGTTTATATAGTCTATCTTTGAAACTATTACCATTAGCTAAAAGACAAAGATTAAATTAAAGGTATCCCACGAGTCATTTGGTACTTAATCAAATATTTTTAATGAGTTCAAAATTAAGCAAATACGAATTTTGTGGTAATGTATATGCAATAATGGTGGCTCCCATGAAAGCAAAACTACGAAAATATTTTAAAGAGATTCCACCGGTAATTACTTGTGCCGCCGCATTAAACCCATGTTTGAACATTTCCGGGGTGGAATTGCTTATCGATAACATTTGTCACGATTTGGATTTGAATGATGAGAACCCATTTTTTGCACAAAATACAAAAGAATCTTTTAACAAATCTTTTAAAGATTTATTTGGCCATTATTTTCAAAAATATAGTTCAACAACAATGGTTTCTTCTAGTTCGGCTTCCACAATGTTTGGTTCATCTTCTTCTCGAGATCCAATGATTAATTTATATAATAGTTTAAGAAAAGAAACCCATAAATGGGCAAGAGGTGATGGTAACCAAAATGCCACTAGCGAATATGGGAGATATACCGAACGGATTTTTTAGCCTCAATGGGACCCGAAGAATTCGCACATTTTGATATTTTGACTTGGTGGAAAGGGAGGAAATCTCAATTTCCCATTCTAACCATCATGGCCCGAGATTTACTAACCGTCCAAGCTTCTACGGTAGCTTCGGAATCCGCTTTTTCTCTTAGTGGCAGGGTATTATCTATACAAAGAACAAGACTCACACCGGCCTCATTAGAGATGTGTATTTGCTTGAATGATCACTTAGACGCTGTCGCACCCCCAAGACACATGGCAGCGGAAGGTAGGGTGTTGCGTTGGGGGCGCCGACCAAATCAAATATCACAACACAAGGATTACAACAAACGACCTTTATATGAGACGTTTCAAAAATCATTACATTACATAGTTAAAATGTTTACATAAGTTTTGCCAAAAGTAGAGTACGCATCTAGTACAAGATTTCAACATAATATAATGCAAGCTAATCTCTGATGTTTGTGAAAAGTATGCGACTCGAGCTATCTCCCTCCAAGAGCAAGCCTACTGTGGTTGGTTCCCTGAGAAATACATACTAAAAGGTCAACATAAAGTTGGTGAGTTCATAGGTTTGAAAACAGTTGATATAACATTGTATGGAACACAAGATTTCCGTTTGTATCATTCAACAATGATAGGTAATGCATTACAAAAATGTAAAGATAGTGTATATTGTTGCCATGAGCTCATAGTTCGAGCTTAACTGTGGTGTCGGGTCACAATCAAGTGCCACGATCAGGGTGCCTCCCAGCGAGTGCCTAATCCAACACTCGTAAGAACAAATGATATTGCGTCCGTTTGACAAGTTAGCGCTACTAACCCGGACGGGGGGAGTCAATCCCAAATAGTACTATTCATTAACATTCACGCTATAACGATACTAACAAACTATGATGTGGGGGACTTCAGGATTAGTAAAATAACTCATGCAACCAATATATCGAGTTTTGTACTTGTGTTCACATGAAAATAGCAGTGTAAAAGCAGTTGTATGTATTCTCACCCCTGTTAGAAAACAGTAAAAAGGGGCTATGAAACTCACCTGATGTTAGCAAGCAGGTAGCAAATAGTAAGCAAGTGTGTTTTCCAATGCAACCTTCTAACGTCCTAAACGTATAAGGTTGTGTAAGTAGATGTCTCAAAAGATCATCTATAGTGATTGTATAAGTGGGGGTTAATGGCCACTTAAGCCAATCGTGTAGGTGGAGGGTAAATGTCCACCTAAATAAATCGTGTAGGTGGAGGGTTAATGTCCACCTAAGCTAGTTCACTCAATTAGAAATGTCCAATTGTTCAGTTATCGTTTGTGCTTAGAAAGCATGTACGGCCCGTTGGTGATATTTTGTAAAAACATAGATTTGATACATTATGTTACGCATTCTCTACTTTCCAGTTATGGATAGTTGATCAGTGCGACAAGGGGCGAAGCCCATAAATGACGGGGGTCCGGGGGCAGAGCCCCTGGCAGCGGGGTCCAAGGGGTGGCAACCCCTGGCGGGGTCCAAGAGGCAGAGCCCCAGGCTGGGGTCGAGCTTATATTGCATTAAGGAAAACGTATCGATTTTTGTGTTTTTACCGACACTCGGCTAGTGTCGCCATTGTGCGACACTAGGGTTTATGCGACACTAAGGGTTTATGCGACACAAAGGGTTTATGCGACACAAAGTCTTGTGTCGCTAATGTGACGATTCGGGTGCTATAGCGACACAAAGGCTTGTGTCGCTAATGTGACGATTCGGGTGCTATAGCGACACAAAGGTTTGTGTCGCTAATGTGACGATTCGGGTGCTATAGCGACACAAAGGCTTGTGTCGCTAATGTGACGATTCGGGTGCTATAGCGACACAAAGGCTTGTGTCGCTAATGTGACGATTCGGATGCTATAGCGACACAAAGGCTTGTGTCGCAGACTACTGGGCTTCTGCGACACAGAGGCCTGTAACAGGTCAGTTTTGTACATTTTATTTCGTGTCCCAAATGTTCGAATAAAAATTCAAGAAAAAACCTATGTTGTTCCTTAGTATGTTAGCTACTTAAAATAATTTTTCTAGAATTTTTGGGTATTCCTAAGTATTTTTAAAAATTCCGTTTGTTCCCTGAGGTCCGAAAGTGACCAATCCAGACACATGCAACAAGATCGGATTTCTGGGCAAAATCTGAACATTTTCAGAAAACGTTATCTAAACGACATTTGTACCTAACAAAATTTGTGAACTTTTGGCGGTGGTTTCAGGTCATTTGGATGTGTATATATCGAGTTATGATTAAAACAAGATAGGTGAAATTTCTGTGATTTCCGACAGCCCGGACACATGTTTTTGTAAAAATCATTTCGGGTATCAAACGGGCTCCAAAAATTATGAAACCACTTGGAAATGAAAGCTAACTTCTTAAACTTAATTTTTGCCTTTTGAATCGTCCATTTTGGTCAAGTTTTGAGGGAGTAACAGCCTCCCAAAGTCGAGCTATTTTTCTGCCCGAAAATGCATGTTTTGTTCTTGAACATTTTAAGCCATGGAAAACGTTTTTGTGTTATGTTTTGGACATTTCCTTGTTAAGTGAACTTTATAACATGTTCATGGAAGTGTTTTAGAAGGGTTTTTAAGTTCTTACAAAGAGGGGGATGAAAGCACAAAGAGATGGACGTTGAGAGCTCGTTTTCTTGCGTTTTCGGCTTGATTTCTTCTTGAAAGTATGGTGAATGATGATGGTGGTGATGGTGGCCGGATTTTTGGTGATGGTGGTGGTGTTCTTGGGCTGTTTTTGGTCTAATTTTAGAGAGATAGAGCAGAGAGATTTGGGAGAGAAAGAGAGGTGTGTGTGTGTTTGTTTGATGTGAAATGGGGGAAATGAAAGAAATGTAACTTTAAATAGGGTGGGCTTTTGGGCCAAGGGTTTGGGCTGGGCTCTTGGGCCGATTTGGGCTCAGTTGGGTCGGTCCAAGGAAGCCTTGGGCTTGCACAATAGTTTTCTCAAGCCCGTGTTATGTTATTCGATTGGTTAAAATGTTTTTCTCGCGTTTTATAATTAAACCGTTAACGTTTAACTTTTGTGTTTTATTTTGGATACGAAATCACTATTTTAATTTAACCAATATCTTTAAAATACTTTATTGAATATTCTCAAAGTATTTATCGGTTTCGTTCGGGTGTCGGGCGCGATTCGCGCGTGTTCGTTTCTTTTGTTACGTTTTAGCAAAACGTCTAGGTTTTTCGTATATTATTATTTAATAACAATAATATAGGGTAAATAATTACTATTTAATTTATAAAATAGGTTTACATTATTTATGAAAAGTTATCACCAACGCCGTATAGATTGTCGGACCTCGTCCGGTTGTTTCGCGTAATTACAGATAAACACATAATCACGTAAGTGTATATTCAAATATACAGGTAATTACAGATATTTAGCCTAATACCAACTAAATACAAGTAATTAGGGTTTCCAGCTAGGTTTAACCATTAACCTAAAGTGTCGGGTGTCACAGACGCCGCGGAACGTATACAAAACGTTTCAAGTCTTGAAGGTGAATTGGAATACGAAGGAGATATACACGATATCAAGGTGGAAGCGGGTATGGCAATATCACTTTCCGATGAAGAAATTGCTCTCGATGAAGCTTCGCGAGAGGCTACCTTCGAAGAAGATTTTGACTTTTGAAGACTACGCAAATTGAAGATGTTAGAAGAATTGAAGAGTGAAGATTTTGAAGATTATAAAGAATTATGAAGACTTATTTGTTTAAATAATATTTTTATGAAGATTTAGAAGACTTTGTTTTAAGTTATTGTTAAGTTACGTTTCCATACCTAATGTACTAACATTCTATCGAAATTTTTTTGAAGAATACGTTAGTTTTCCCTAAAACGCTTAACGCTCGAAGAAGATTGAATTATATAGAATTATTGGTTTAAATAATATTTTTATGAAGATTTAGAAGACTTTGTTTTAAGTTATTGTTAAGTTACGTTTCCATACCTAATGTACTAACATTCTATCGAAATTTTATTGAAGAATACGTTGGTTTTCCCTGAAACGCTTAACGCTCGAAGAAGATTGAATTATATAGAATTATTGGTTTAAATAATATTTTTATGAAGATTTAGAAGACTTTGTTTTAAGTTATTGTTAAGTTACGTTTCCATACCTAATGTACTAACATTCTATCGAAATTTTATTGAAGAATACGTTGGTTTTCCCTAAAACGCTTAACGCTCGAAGAAGATTGAATTATATAGAATTATTGGTTTAAATAATATTTTTATGAAGATTTAGAAGACTTTGTTTTAAGTTATTGTTAAGTTACGTTTCCATACCTAATGTACTAACATTCTATCGAAATTTTATTGAAGAATACGTTGGTTTTCCCTAAAACGCTTAACGCTCGAAGAAGATTGGATTATATAGAATTATTGGTTTAAATAATATTTTTATGAAGATTTAGAAAACTTTGTTTTAAGTTATTGTTAAGTTATGTTTCCATACCTAATGTACTAACATTCTATCGAAATTTTTTTGAAGAATATGTTGTTTTTCCTTAAAACGCCCAACGATCGAAAAAACCCGAATTATATAGGTAAACCAGTTACAAACTGGTTTTTGAACCCGAACCGGTTCCAACCCGGTCCAAACCGGTTACAATCGGTTAGGGTTTTTTTACCCTTCAAACCAGTTCGGTTCCAAATCGATTTTTGGAGAAATCGGTTATCGACTATAGACTAAAAACCGGTTCGGTTTTTCAACCCGAACCAGTTTTCTGAAAACCGAGTTTTGTTCACGCCTAGCCTATACAACAAGTGGTATCATATTATCACGCACGTGGAAAAAAAACTATCATTTTAAAACCTAGAGTTGGCATAAATGTACAATTCCTTTGATCTCAAAGCTATATTTGTCATTTCATCAAGGGCATGCAACTATGCAAGTGGCCAATAATTTGTTACACAATAT
Organism: Gnaphalium uliginosum; assembly: GCA_963930675.1. NCBI lineage: Eukaryota > Viridiplantae > Streptophyta > Magnoliopsida > Asterales > Asteraceae > Gnaphalium > Gnaphalium uliginosum. The sequence continues at coordinate 70,744,653 of OZ005680.1, read as the reverse complement.
TTTGTTTGCATCAAGTGTACCAAACTATTGAATTCATAAAAGATGAAAAATCACATGTTAATTTAACCTCTAATCTCCACTTAAAGAAGAGGGCATAGAAATGGGAAATACTAGCATTTTTAGTGGATGGATGTAATAGGATTCGGTTTGAAACGGAACAAAAAATTATCATAATCAAACTGAATCGAATGCGAATTTAGATCGAACCGAATTTGAAAATTGGTTTTCGATTCGGCTTATGATAAAAACTGGATTTGGTAATTGATTTCAATACAGTTTTGGCTTTGAAAAATCCAAAACCGATAAACCGAACATGTGTGTGTGCGTGCACGCATATCCTAATATAGGATATGTGTGTTTTTATGTTTTTTCCCCTTTTCTACAGTAGTTAAATTAAAACATAGTTGTTTTCAAGCGTATCAAAACTAACATATTGATTTTCACCTTCTAATAAAGGTGCGTTAACGATTTTGTTTTGGAATTATTATTAATGATGTTACATATTTTATCGAACTAATCATGATATTGTATGCCATGATGAATGTATTGTACTTTACGATGTAACTTTAAATGAGAAAAATTAAAATTATATTAACCAAACCAAATTTGAATTCAATTGGGTCACGTTTGAATTAGGTTCAGTTTAACTTTTGATTTTTTTTAATACTTTAAACCCATTAAATCGAGAAAATCGAACCGATTAGCAACAGTATAGTCGAGTAGTCGACAAACAAGGACACTATGGGCTTAATGTCGACTAAGATGTAAGCCCAAAAGACCAAACCCAATCCGACAGTAAATTACCTGCTAATCTGCTATGACTATCTTCTTCCGGAAATAATAAAAAGAAAATTTGCAAAGGTCTTGGATCTGTAGCGTTTATTTTTTATATGTTTTGTGCGTTTGTGAGTGAGACAGACTTGACAGAAGGATAATCCTACAGAATTGCAGATAAAATAAAAGTAAAGTAGCACTCAGTTCGTTAACTGATCGAAACACCAGATCCAGATCCAAACCACTAGTAGTAGACTTGAGTAGACTGGAGTTGAGTGTTGTCTAATTTCAGGTATCTCTATTTCTCTCCCTCACGCACTCACTTACAAGCAGTTCGTATCGATTAGGTTTTCATTTATTTATCAATTCATTGATTCTTATGTATGGTGTATGAGCTTAACAACTTAGGTTTACATTCGATTAGTGTATTTAATTATATACACATTTCATCACCATTAAATTATTTGGAAATTATAGCTATACAATCACCACTGTAGTATGTTAGACCCTGAATTTTTGAAATCTATCTATCAATGCTAGACATAATGACAGTTCCTATATAGCCTCTTATCACCTAAACACACAAACAATGGCAAAGCTGTGATAAAACTTGTAGTAGGATATATGTGGTTTGGCTGATCGGAGAGATCGCCATAATTCGCACCACTACGTGTCCTTGAGAGTTGTCCCTTTTGGTGATCAGCTTATTTCATTCGCTGTAGGCTTACAACTACATAAGACATATTATTTAATAGAGGTTAAATTAGCTCAAAATCCATTGCGTTCTTGGGCGCCCTTTGATTTCCACTAGTGGCAGCTGTTAGGTTCTTCTGGTGACAATCGCTCCACGACGCAGCTCTATCATGGCTCTTAGATCTAAAATTGACTGGATCATGTAGTGCACATTCACTTGCATTAAAAAAATCTCCACATTTTCATCTCCGTTGGTCTAGAAAATGGAACGGGTTATTTTATCTCTAGAAAACTAGTGAAAATCTTAAAACACGTTCAAGTCTTTTCAATTTCCAGTTTAGAGAACATAAGGATTTTTCTATATGTGGAAAGGAAGATAGTTGAAAGATGGAGTTTTCAATGAATTTTCTTTTCAAAATGTGATATTTGAAAATTCCTTTTAAATATCTTCTATGAAAACACCTCCACTTTTCTACAACTAAACGCACCCGCAACGTTCGAAATCATCTGCCTTGTTAAATGGCAGTGCCATATTTAAATTATATATATAAAAACCAAATATATAATATGAGACAATGCTCAAGTGCTGAAGTAGGCAAAATGAATCCCACGAATTGAACTGCATTTTTTTATTCTGTAATACAGTTTTTGTTTGTGACAAAAATGGCGTTAATAACTTAATATATGTTTTGAAATAATAACCAACAGTAAATTAATGGGGACAAACTTATGTTATGCAGGAAAACTATAACAAGAACAATGTCAAGGAGACCATCGGGTTTATCTCGACGATTGGGTGATGGAGCTAGTATTCCATTTATGGGATCCTTACACCCGAAATCACGTTCATCTCCTTTCTTATCCATTGGGCTCGTACTACTGGTAAGACCATCAGACCTTTTCCATATTAATATCCAAGGTTGTAAAAGTCGGAAGTCGGGGTCGGGACCTCGGAAGGACTAGTCGGCCAAGTCGGGGACTAGTTGGATTTTGACTTTTGTTGACTTTTTTCATTTAAATAATAAATTTCAAAATTATATGTGTAAAAATAGATGAGAACCATAAACATAAACATAAGACTCTAAAATAATTGTCTTGAAATATAAACATAATAGTTCAATTGTTCAAAAACCCTAATTTTAATTTATCTTTAAAATATTGACCAAAGTTGACTTTGACCAAAATCCGACTTTGACCAAGAAATCCGACTAACCCGACTTTGACCGCCTAAACCCGAATTTGACCCGTTGACCGACGGTGACCCGACTTTTTAGACAGTCTTGAGCCTAGTCGAGTTGGTCCCCTCCTACAGCCCGACTAGGCGGCGCCCAGCCGACTTTTACAACACTGTTTATATCCATTGGTGTTTGTCATGTAATGTAACCTTGGCATCTCGTACAAAGTTGGAGTTGATGATGTTCTGATCTCCATTTGTGCTAGTGGTTTTGACATTCGACATAATTTTCAGGGAACTTTTCTGATAATTGGATATCTTTATAGTGGTTCAGGTTAGTAAATGTCTGGTGACACGTATACTCAATACTATAGTTGATCAAATTGACAGTGATAGTCTGGATGTACATTTAGCAACAACTGTTAGACTTAAAGTAGTAGACGATCAGTCTTAACAAAATTATGTTCCGTGACAGGTAGAAATAGTTTGGATAAAGCTACTTTGAGGAGGCTTGAAGGTAAACAGCTGATAATATATTGAAAACAACTTTAGGAATTCTGAACTACAAGTTTTCTTACTAATAGAGTGGTGTTAATTACGATTCGAAGATTTGTTTACAATAGCATATTGTGACTGAAGATCTTGTACTTGCTATCCAGCCGCTGATATTGAGATTATCGAATCTTTATACTTATAACTAAGGATGTGAATTTCTTTTTGGCAGTGTTACTTTTCCCCACAAGTTTTAAAAAGTTCAAATGTATCTTAGGCCATTCTCTTTAGGCCTATATTCATTTCAAGGAATTCCTTTATTAGTACCTTATTTGAATTATGATTACCAAATGGTTAGTTCTAATATTTAACCTTGTGAATTTCCTTTATATGCAGCTGGTGGTTCATGCACATCAGAATTTTTTGAAGCATTGCCATATTTGAAGAATGCATATGGAGATAGCATGCATAAAATTCTGCATGTAGGTCCTGACACGTGTGCAGTGGTCTCCAAATTATTGAAAGAAGAGGATACTGAAGCATGGGGTGTGGAGCCATATGATTTGGATGACAGTGATGCCAACTGCAAGAGCCTTATACGAAAAGGCGTAGTTCGGGTAGCTGATATCAAGTTTCCTCTCCCTTATAGGTCAAAGTCGTTTTCCCTGGTCATAGTCTCGGATGCTCTGGATTACTTGTCCCCAAAGTACCTTAACAAAACACTTCCAGAATTAGCAAGAGTATCTTCAGATGGATTTATAATTCTCTCTGGTAAATTCCCATGTCTATATTTTCTTACCAATTACTACAATTCATATCAAGTAAATGGACCCACAATCCCATCTTCAGTTGGTGTATGCGTGTATTAACAAGTAAAATGCTATAATGCGTTGACTAGTAGCATATCTGAGAGTGTTCTCATTCGAGTATCTATTTTATTTTTTTCTTTTATGTTGATATAGGTTATCCTGGGCAGCGTACATTTAAAGTTTCTGAGTTGTCCAAGTTTGGGCGCCCTGTAAGTTCTCTTATCTGAAATCTCATATATTTCTGAAACGCATACAGCTGTTTCAATCAAAATTTCACTATATGATGGAAAAATCAATCAAGGGCATTATGTTGAGGTGTTCTATCTTAGATGGGTCAAAATGGGCTAAATCACAAGGTTTAGCTAAAAGAACAAGTCAATCTAGGATGTGTTTTATCTTAGGTAGGTCAAATGGGTTGAAAATCGCTCAATTTATAACTTTTAATGCATACAACCTATTAAATTGTTTTATATGAGAATTTTGATTTTGTAATCACAATTAAGTGATAAACACATGAGCTGGTGTTAACAGGTAACTTAATCTGGCTCGTTTCGATCCGTACTAAACATGACAGCCTTGACCTGCACGTCTTGCCACCTCTAGCATAACAGAAAATGAATATGAATGAAGTGATAGTTGTTTGTTTGATATATATTAGGCGAAACTACGAAGCGCAACTTGGTGGATTCGGTTTTTTGTTCAAAGCAGGATAGAAGAGAATGAAGTTGCAATAAAAAAGTTTGAATTAGGTGCGGCCAAGAAACTGTACCAACCAGCCTGCCAGATTTTCCATCTCAAATCATTGATTTGAAACACCCCAAGCTTGTTTAATTCTAGGGGAGTTAAAGTTGAGAATATGTTTTTAAATAGAAGAAAGAAATTGATATTTATCGGGGGTACCAGCATGACTGCAAGATGATGTAAAGATTGTTGTAATCGGTCTTTTATATATATATATATCTATATCTATATATATACTAAAGAAGTATAAAAGAAAGCTCCATAATTTGTCACGTAAGCATGAATGTCACGTGTCAATTTCTTAACTCCAGTTAACAAATTATTTAATTAATATTATATTATTATTTTATTATTTTATAATAATTAATAAATAATAAATATAAATGTTATATATATTATAATAATATGGAAAGAGGAGTCACATATGAAAACAAAGTCCTATAAATTATTTAATTAATATTATTTTATAAATTATTTTATAAAATATGTACTACAATTATTATTTAATCACGTAATATCAAAATATGATGCAGAAAAATCAAAATTGATATGAATATATCTAAAATAATTCTAATAAATTACCGTGCATTGCACGGGTCTTCCACCTGGTATATACTAAAGGAGTATAAAAGAAAGCTCAATAACTTACCACTTGACATAAAATCCTACGTGGCAATTTCTTATAATTTTTAAATTAATAAATTAATTATATTTTAAATAGTTTGGGATAACTATAAGTTATTATCACAATTGTCAAATTATTATTAAATAAGGATACATTTATGACAATTAATGTATTAATAATTATCTATTAATTATTATTGTCGTGTGTAGTTCTATTATGTTTAGGATATATTTTAATAATTGTATTGATTCATTTTCTTGATTATTTATGTTTGTATTATGTATTTACATTATTCAATTGATAATACAGTTGATATCTAAATTTATTTACTTTTCTAAAAAAGTTCGATGTAGATGATCTTCATTTGATGTACCATAAAATTAAATATTGTAAATTTGAGATTGCCGTACATCGTACGGGTTTGCATCTAATATATATATATATATATATATATATATATATATATATATATATATATATATATATATATATATATAGGGTGAGAATCCCGTGAGAACCAGTGATTGATGAGAACTGTGAGAACTAATCAGTTCCTCCTTCAAATTTGCCCGCTTTCTCTTTCTGACCGCAATTTTAATCAAAAATTAATCCAATCTTGTAAATCAAAATTACTTAAATACAAATAGCAAATTTATCAAACAAATCATATTAAACAATTAGGTGCCGAATCGCAAAATCGTTTCATAAATTGCATTTGATTATCCAGAATCAGAAAGGAGAAATTGAAGATGACTGATTTTATTACAAAAACTAAAGTTTACAAAATTACACAGAAAGGAGAAAATAATCACAAACATCACAGACTGACTATTTTAACTAATTGATCACGTGTTTTATAGAAAAACAAAAAATGGGAAGAATGGTCAAACAACTCCATTGCAGCAACGACGGAATTTGTTTGTAATTGCAGATACGATTGGTTCGGTGGCTATTGAAATCGCCCTAAAAACTTGAAAATTGATCGCTAAGGTTCCGATTCAGAACGTTTATGACATGAAAACTTGAAATCGATGAAGAGGTGGCGATGGATTCGATAGGTGCAGAACGCATATAGGTGCAGAACGTGCAGGTCAAGGAGAATGAAGTTGCAACAATTTCTCCAACAATTCGCTCCGATTATTACAAAATACACATGAATTCGCTCAAATTCCAACATTTCGCTTCAATCCTAAACATTTCGCTCATGAGCGAATTCTTTGATTTTCAACCATTTAATTATTAATTAATTGGAATAAACACCAACTCAAACCTAATCTTATAAATCAAACTCTTTACTTATTACACACATATCCCCCAATAAAATGACATCGTACAAGCTCAAACTCACCGAACAAGAATCGGAAACTTAATTCGTCGACGGCAGTAATTAATTAATCAACTAATTAATTAATCATCAATCTAATAAAATTAAATTAAATCAACAAGCTCGTAGTGGCTTCCCGCACAAGCAATCATTATACGTAAACGACGTCGCTTCAAGGTGATCAAACGGCGAACCTGCCGGAATCGCTCCACACAAATGATTATGACTCAAATCAAGATGACCGACGTAAGATGCTGACGTAATCGATTTCGGAATCGGTCCTTTTAACTTATTATAACTTAAATCCATCACCATAAAATAAGATCTAGTCCAAACACATCAGGTATACTTCCTTCAATTGCATTTTTACTCACGTTTAGTATACTTCTACCTGAATTTATCAATGTCGCCGGTAACGTACCTGAAATCATGTTTCCGTCCAGGTTTAACGTCGCTAACGCCGCCATTTTGCCGAGCGATTCAGGAATCGGACCGGAAATCCGGTTCAACGACAGATCTAGATCCGATAACCGGTAGATATGCGAAATAGTGCTAGGAAGTTGACCGGAAATTCGGTTGCCGGAAAGTAGCGCACGGCTGAGCATCCGATAACCATTTAATTAGATCAAAATGGACACGTGGATTTATAAGGCTGGGTTTGAGTTGGTGTTTACACCAATTAACTAATAATTAAATGGTTGAAAATCAAACAATTCGCTCATGAGTGAAATGTTTAGCATGGGAGCTTAAATGTTAAAATTTAAGCGAATTCGTTTGTAATTTGTAATATATATACTAGCCTACTGCCCGCACGATGTAGCGCGATAAAAAATTTACATGTATTAATATATTTATCCAACATATATTGGTATAATTGAGAACATAGTAGTATGTAGATGTAGTATATCATTTTGTTTCTATTCGTAATGACGATCTCGTCACAACTTGAAACTCGATATGAAACCAGTAAGTAAATAAACTGGTTTGAGTGAGACTTCTAACCCGTCAACCTGTTAAGTTAGAACAGCTAATGCGTTTAACTTTTCTAGTCGGGTTATGTCAACGTCCAAGTTACTGGTCCAACCCGTTATTCCGGAAAAAAACTAAGTGTGCTTATGTAATAAAAACTTTAACATGTCAATCGAAACATCTGCTATATTTTCACTTATATTTATATCAAATCAATTGTAGCCGACATCTTAATATCCATCATTCTAAAGTGATTACATCAATTATTAAAAGAATTAAATAATTATGAGGTTATATCTTTTGTAACTGAAAATAATTATGATGTATTAACTTTTAATTAATTGTATCTGACCTTAAATTTGTTTACTAATATGTAAAATGGTATAATAGTAATTGACTATTTTTTTTCTTTTTAAGACTTTTCATCAAATTAATTATATAGAATTATAGATATATGGCCAGTATTCGATATTATTTATTATAAGTGACAAGTGATATGTAGTTAAAGTTGGAGATATAATCTTGAAATCAACTACTATAACTGTAGTAAAAAGTCTTTAGAGCATGAAATTAAATAAGTCGTATGTTAGTAGTACGTAAAACAGATGTTAGTAACACTATTGAAATGAAAAGATGGTTGTTATTTGCAATCAAAGAAATTAAAGTTGTGACAAAACAAATGCATGTAGCCAGGCCACCTGATTAATTATTAATTATAATCATAAATCTAGTATTTACTCTATTCGTTTAACGTACGTACGTCTAGTTTAATGATTTGTAATTTACGTGTATATAATTAATAATTATATTTGTGAGTGCTACGAGAAGACATTAATATTATAAACGCTGCATGTTGCTCTATATCCGTGAATGCGTCAAGAATCAAGATTTAGTCACACAAATATAATTATCTTTAGAGTCTTCTCGTCAAGAGTCAAGACGCGCCGTACTTTGATTTTACTTATCTCTAGAGTTAAAAATAACATGAATTTAGGACCCCAAAATTAATCTCACCCGTTAAATGAGAGAGTGTGATTTGATTAGAGTCATTGATCTAATTAGGCAAAAAGATTAGCAAATACGTATAGTTAGATTAGATTAGATTTGATATCTCAAATAAACTAAAATGCCCCTAAATGATTATATTAATTAGCCATGGAGTAGTTTCAATTTGAAATTTTAATGCCATATTAACCAATGTTCTAAAGTTTAGGCAATTAACCGTCTCACCTCTCTCATTTTCCTCATTCTGTTTTGCCGACTTTCTCTTCTCCAGTAAATTCAATACCGCTGCCATCACCAGGTTTATAAGTTCTCTCTGTTATTCCTTTCAATTTCAATTTCAATTTTCCTGCGACTAATTAATATGATTCGATAAGAAAAAGTTTAATGCTTTTGTTTTTAGTTTAAGGTTTGCGTTTGTTAGATTTGTTTGGTTAAAGATATAATTTGATGTTTTAGGGTTTTCATTTGCTCGATTTTGTTAGTTTAGGATTTTTAGTTTTATTTGTTCTACTAATTAATTCTTCAAACCTTTCTTATTGTTTCTTTCTTGTAAAGCAGACTATGGAACTACAAATGCTCAATTTATATGAAAAAAAATCATCAAGTATCAATTTTGTGTTTGTCCAAATTTCGGTTACAATATGGTACTATTCGTGTAATATATGCATGCTAAGTGTTTGGTGAAATGCTTGAATGAAAAGTTGAATTTTGGGTTAAATCCGCTTGAAGGCGTTTTGTAGCCTGCTGTTATAACTTTTATTAAAGGCGTCATGGTTAGGTAAGAGGGAAAGAAGCTGGCAGTTCAGGCTGTTGAAAGGATTATGACTTGCACTCCCTGCAGTAAGTATCTAAAGCATACGATAAGAAAACATTACGTTTTTGTTGTAGTTAAATCAATTCATGGAATGATCTCGAATTTGCAGGTACCTATATATGCCTGAGCTCAAGACATCCAACATCTCTTTGATCTAAAGGAAGCAGGAGCAACATAAGCTATTCTTGAAAATGTTGAGGTATGACACCAACCAAGCAGGATAACATGTGTTTCTATTCTTGAGTATTTGTTTGTTTGCCTTCCCATTTGGTTAGATTCAGTCTCTAATAGTGAATAGATAGTGATTGTTAACAAATTGTTTCTTAGGGTCCGAAAGCCGGCACTAAGAAGCCACCTATGCAGTCGCTTCTGATCATTATACACAGTTGGATCGCACTCGAAACATACAGTTTAATATGTACTTCCTTTTAATATGTACTTCAGTTAACAATCATTTGGCGAGGTAAAGGGCAACGAAAAACATTTCAAACTAAACTTATTTTTTAGGCCATGGAAAATTTGCCTGTGATCATATCTGCTTGAAAGTTGGAATCAGAGAGAGCAGGTAAGGTAGTAAATTGGTTATAGGAATATTTTTCATGTGGTTATGAGCTTGTTATTGTTCAATATCACGCTTTCAGAATACAAAATCTTTTATTGTCGAGTAGCTGTCTAAGGTTTTGAGTTTTTTGTCTCCTAAGAGTCAGATTCAATAATCTTGATTCTTGCTAATTAATCACATATAAGTTTTTGTTAGGTTAGCTTTTAGTTCTGTTAGCGTTTATTTCTCTGGGTTAACTTCATGTAATAATGCATTGTCATTTTTTACAAAGGAATATTTTATTGCAAGCAGTTTTTTAATAATAGCATAGAAAGGACACTAAATGGTCCACTTGAAGTTGTAAACAGTAGTAAATTGGGTTTAAAAAGGCTTTGGAAGAGTTTTTGGCTTGGGTCTTGTAATAAATTTGGTTTGTCTTTGTGTGAATTGTTACATATCTGTTTTGAAGTCAATGTATTGGTGGTTGACTTTTCTTAGTTAACAATGGAAAATGAAGATTATAAAGCAGTGCACGTATACACTGATTTTGATAAATTGTTGGACTTGGATATGGTTTCTGCTGAGGTTCTACCTTCAGTTTGACCAATTTATGTCAAATTGTTCATTTTAGAGATAATTTTGACATGATTTGTTGTTGCTATGAGAAATCTGACAATAATCGTGTTATGGATGTAATTGAGTCAAGTTATAGAAGATGCAAATGGACTGATGAAAAGTGGAAGACTTTCAAAGGAGATTCTGGTTTTGATTCAAAGAAAGGTGGTTTAACAGTTAAAAATCAAACTGTGGATAAAAAGAATTCGACTTCAAAGTACTTATAATTTTATGAAACTGGTTGGTTGGGAGCTTATTTCACAATGGGAAATGCAATAGAAAGTATTGCAGATGGATAGCAAATGGGATGATGATTCTTAGGTTGGAAGATTTGTAAAGTTAAGGTTGACCTTCAAGAGTCGAGCTAAAGTTTTGTCATTTTATAGGGATATTTGTTGTAGCAGTGGTTGTTGGTTTGTTAGTATACTCATAATGATAGGTTTTAAAACTTTTAGTGGTCATTGTGTACGTGTTTGGGATGTACACTAATCATCCCACTTGGGTGCCCAAAATAAAATTATAAATATTTTGATTTTTTAATATATATTTTTTGGGTTCCGTCCCCTTTTACCAAAAAAAGGGGGGAAAAAAACTAAAGTGCACAAATGAGACCTATTCGAGAAGTTATTTTGAGGCTAATTAACTCAATTTGGAATGCATTATTTACAACTTTGATTTCTTTTAAGGACCTCTCTGTTCTTCTCTGTGTCTCAATCAACATAATGTGATAGTTTCGACTATCTCTCATGTGTCGTTATTAAATATGTATAGTATTTGGTTCAACTACACTAAATAATACATTGACTATCATATTTTTATCATTTTAACACCAACTATCATCACGACTTTTATCACTTCAAAATTTACGGTATATTAGAACATGTATTATGAATAAACAATCATTTATTACAATATAAAAAGGCAATAATTTCAATTTAGGTTTCAATGAAAAAATACTTAATAACTATCGATTAATTTACTCTTGTGAACATCTTCAATATGTAGGGTAATATTATTAACTAAAAGAGACGCGTTTCGATTACTATGATATCATCATACTTGATAAATTTAAAATACAACCAAATTGATAGATACAAAAAAATTTAATATATATATATATATATATATATATATATATATATATATATATACACACACACACACACACTAAAGGAGTATAAAAGAAAGATTCAGAATTTGCCACATAAGTACGAATGACACATCTTAATTTCAGTTAACAAATTATTTAATTAATATAATTTTATTATTTTTTAATAATTAATAAATATAAATACTAATATGGAAAGAAGGAGTCTCATATGAAAATAAACTCCTATAAATTAATATTATTATTTTAGTTACAAATAATAATAATAATTAATTAGAAAATAAAATATCATTAAACAATTTGACATATATTTAGTTACGATCTTATAATTAATGTAATAACATAGACTTTGTATAAAATATTTATCATATTACGATGAACATATCACATTGTTTTATACTACGTACTAAACACAATTATATTTAGCAAATCGTTTAATAATTAATTGATTTGATTAAATCAATAGAAATAAACTTTGTATGCTTAAAATTGTCATGCATTGCACGGGCTTAAAGCTAATATATATATATATATATATATATATATATATATATACTAAGGGAGTATAAAAGAAAGCTCCATAACTTGCCACTTGGCATAAAATCCTACGTGGCAATTTCTTATAGTTTTCAAATTAATAAATTAATTATATTTTAAATAGTTTAGGATAACTATACGTTATTATCACAAGTGTCAAATTGTTATTAATCAAGGATATGTTTAGAATAATTAATTTATTAATAATTATCTATTAATTATTATTGTCGTGTGTAGTTCTATTATGTATAGGATATATTTTAATAATTGTATTAGTGCATTTTATTGATTATTTATGTTTGTGTTATGTATTTAAATTATTCAATTGATAATACAGTTGATATCTAAATTTATTTACTTTTCTAAAAAAGTTCGACATAGATGATCTTCTTTTGATGTACCATAAAATTAAATATTGTAAATTTGAGATTGTCGTACATCGTACGAGTTTGCATCTAGTATATAATATATATATATATATATATACTAGAAGATTATCCGTGCCATGCGGCAGACAATATTTTTTGTTTAACGAAGTGTTAAATCAACCATGATTTAAATTTTTTTGGTGCACAAATTCCAAAATAAGAACATGATGAATGGTAAAGATGAAAAAAGTAGTTTTATGTCAAATGTTTGATGTTGTAAAACTTTAAATTCTACAATTAAAATTTTCATTTGCAAGTCAATTTGTTAGTGTTGTTTATATTAGGTGAAATAGGTTACAAATGTTAAGTGTAACTGGTTAAACATCTAGTATCATTTATGTTGTGTCCGTTATTGAATTAAATATATATATTTTAATCGGTTAGATGCTAAGAATTAATTTGGTTCATTCTTATGAAGATTGAATCGTCATAATTTAATTGTATTAAAACTTAACATTTTAAGATCCTCGACATTTCTACATTAATAGTATACGGAGTATACATATAGTACATATTTAGATGACAAAACTAAGTGAAGTTATGAATATTTAATTTAGCTATAATTTGAGATTATTAAATAAAAATAAAAATGGTTATAAAGGATGATAAAACATTGCTTGAAACGGTTGTAATAATCCATTACATGGATTAACTTAAGTGTAGTGAATAAATTTCAAGTATCTCTTTTGTAAGATTTTAAAATTTTGTGTGAAACTCTTTATATATTATTATGGAAAATAACTTTAGTTTTCAAATAATATTCAAAATTCGCTGATATTTATATTTTAATACTCATAAATGATATTTCAATATATGTTACATCAATTATGTTAGTTATAGAAAAAGTTAAGTAACTATGGAGTTAAATATTTATAACTTTAATATTAATCATGATACATTAACTTTTATAATTAATTATTTAATTCCATTGATCTAAAATGTTTAAAGACTAATTAATAGTATTTAAAAGGGTAGAATAGTCATTTGTATTGTCCCTATTTTAAAGGATTAAGACTTGGGGTTTAAACTTTTTATAAAGTAGTATATATATATATATATATATATATATATATATATATATATATATATATATATATATATGGTGGGGATCAAGAGTGAAGTAAAAAAATGGAAGAAGGAGGGAAGTTATTCCTAGTCATACAATTTGATCAACTCAAAAGTCAACGCGGTGGCAAAATTATAAATAACTTAAAATTTTTTCAGAATATTAATATTCATTTGGAAAGAATGTTAATCAAAATTACAACTTAATATTTTTAAATATTCTTTTACGATGAATGTTAACTCATGTACATTATTATACACTGATGAGTGTTAAGTGATCTCGTTCAACAATGTATAAAAACATATATAAGATAATATTCATCATAAATTATTGTTTATGAATATTAATTGTAATTTTGATCAACATTCATTCCAAATGAAAGTTAATGTTCTAATTTTTTTTTTATAAAATTCGATAGTTAATGACGACCATAATTAAATTAATTACTTGTTTATAAGTTTTGTAAGTTGAAATTCGTTTAATTTTATTGTATTCATTGGTGAATCAAAATTTTCACAAAAACCCAAAAGTTATACCCAAAATTCTTATTATTTGATGAATATGAATTATGACGAATTGAAGATATGTACGAATACCTTTGATGAATTTGAAATTTATAATGTTTTGATTGATTTACATGCTTTAATTTTGAATTTTAAACAAAAATTGATGAAATGGATATTGTATATGAGTTGGAGAAGATATAAAGAAATGTGTGGTTGAGGTTTGCTCCACTCCTTCCCATATGTGTATATATATATATATATATATATATGGTAGGAAGATAAAAAAATAAGAAATTTTTGACAGAGATGGAATAGAAGATATCTTGACCATCCATCTATTTTAGATCAAAAAGGGTATCTTGGGTAGTTTGATCAAAATTAATTGATTAATAATTAAATAATTATTAATGTTTTATATGCTTGTTTTATGGTAACGGTTTTACAGATTCAATCATTCAAATTGTTTCCTCTTTTATCACATCACGTCACGATTAAATATAAAAGAAAGTGGAAGAGTAATCATCAATTTCTCCGTGAGTGTTACATAATCTTCAATTGAAGTTATCGACATTTTTTGCAATGGTCTCAATCCTTCACTATCTTTATCAATTTTTTTATTCGATTCTTCTTATTGCATCCTAGTTTTAATTATTATATTGTTTTAAAACTAAAGAAATTCAAAATACATATCTATATTTCTAACAAGCATTTTTTTAACCGCGCTTTACAGCGTTAATTTTCTAAAAAAATAGACTTTAATATGAAATAAAATCTTTAAGAGTTACAATATATAATAAATTGTGAATCATAACTTACCTTCATAGTAACATGTAGCATTTCTTCTAACAATTTAAGAAATGATTAAATTAAATAGCAAATTTTTCTTCAACTTATATTTCATATTTTAATATGTTTGTTTTTCATTGTCAAGTAATAGTTTTTCTTTACGTAAAGTTTATGACATAAACAAAAAATGATATAATATTTAAGGTAAGATTTGATTTCATATTATCAATATCGCACTTAATAACAACACATCTTTAATTTGTAAAAAATTGATAAAATAATAACGACATTTATAATCTTAGGGAAAAACCTATCCATATTATGTTTATTATTCTCTTTTACACCGAATGAAGTATTTAAAATGCAAAAACACCACATGTATTAATAATGTGTTTATTACTTTATATAAGATAAATGTATATGAATTTTCAAGAATATATAATTTTATAACAACTAAAATATATTAACCTACAATAATTTTTTTTGTGTATATGAATTTTATTTATAATTAAACACACTTAAAAAAAAAAAAAAAAAAAAAAAAGTCACTATTCATGGCACTATTGCACAAATAGTATTTACAAGTGTAGGAGTTGATAATGCTTCATTGCTAAGTATTCAAAGTTTTATCATTAGATCTTCCCTACATACATTTAGCTCACTTCATCGTACTCCAAATTGTATTAATTCATCCATGCACATGCTAGACGTACTTAGCCTCATGCTTAGCCAATGACCTCCTTATATTATTTCTTTGAAATTATCTCAATAGATGAGTAAGCTGCTTACTAATATTACTTGGATGCTAAGAGTAACTAGAATGAAAGCCATGTACTTTACAACTTGCAACAATACTCGAGTATCTACAATGTCAAGCATGCTGACTCACCTACTTAAACATACTATAAATATGTTACATGTTCCCGGTATCAAATCATCACTTCAATCTTTCTCTATAACGTACACACACTTTAAATTACAAAACTAGGGATGAGACTATTATAGTTCAAGGAAGGCAAGCTAGAACTATAAGCATTGTAAGCACGTCATGATCTTTAGAAAAGGTAGTAACGTGAGTATTCTCGTGTTATTTTATAAAACTGAGATATGTGCTATTACGTGTTAATTGTTAATTGATTAGATACGAGTTATGTGCATTTATTAATTACGAGTATTGCATTGCATACGATTTTGAGTATATTATATATGTGTTATCGTCTTTTGAGCCTTGAATTTGATATGGTGGAAAGTCCTAAACACGGGTTGAATACGGTTACCTGGTGTTTGGTAATTATGGGAATGTGTATGAAGGCTCGAAATGCATTAATACAGGGATCTCAAATATTATTATTTTCATAGCTATCTTGAGCATTGTGTGTGGTATTTTGCACACAAAACACACGCCCCTCACTAAGCCATTAGGCTTACGCATGTTATTGTACGTATCTCAGGTCTCCAAAAGAGGACTCTGATTGATATATGAAAAACTGAAAAGTTCTCTGTCTCTACTTTAAACATTTGCAGATAACCGAGAAGAATTCGAGCAATTTGTTTCTGCTGGAATAAATAATTATGTATAATTGCAGAATTGTGCATCAAATAATTTGGTATCCATCGTATTTGTGTATAAATAAAACTCAACACTCTTGTACGTCAGATCTTTGATTTCCATATCAAAGGTATTGTAGTGAAATAATTTAACGGTTAATAAGTCTATTTATACAGATATGTGTACAAAAGAAATCATTGTGCATCAAAATAGCTACAGTGCATCACTTTTTGAAATTACGTGTATCAAACTTTGTCACCTATTTGTAGCAGCTTTTTATTTAAATTTGTATTCAAACGCAGCAACATTTGAGAAGACGTGATTTACTGATTAAATGTGTAAAATACCAAAATACCCTTGACAACCATCAAATTATAAGATAAGATTTAATTTGTCTTACTTTCGGATCTCACAAATTTAACGGTGCACGACTTTTTATCCTTTTTATTTTAGTTATCTTTTTACAATAACTAAACTATATATATATATATACTAAAGAAGTATAAATTGAGGCTTCGACAAGTAAGTATGAATGTCACGTGTGAATCTCTTAACTTCAGTTAACAAATTATTTAATTAATATTATATTATTATTTTATTATTTTATAACAATTAATAAATAATAAATATAAACGCTACATATATTATAATAATATGGAAAGATGAGTCACATACGAAAACAAAGTCCTATAAATTATTTAATTAATATTATTTTATAAATTATTTTATAAAATATGTACTACAATTATCAATTAATCACATAATATCTAAAATAATTTAATAAATTAACGTGCATTGCACGAATCTTTCACCTATTATATATATTATTATTATATATACTATGGGAGTATAAATAAAAGCTCTATATTTTGCCACATATGCAAAGATGCCACGTGGCACCATTTTATTATTTCAATTAACAAATTATTTAATTAAATTAATATGATTTAGTGTTTAATATATATGAAAACAAAGAGGTCGGCTGTATGTTGGTACTAATTACACAGTTACTCAATCATTATTCAAAACAAACACTTTTAAACATCTAGATTTGGAGTTAAGCTTGGATTCCTAAGTTATATAAATCCAATACGTACGACATATATTTGACGATAGATCAAATTGATTTTTTAATCAGTGTTCTTAATTGATTAATTGTAAAATCTTGCTTTCCTTCCTAGCATATCTTCTTCTACCTCATTCACTTTCTCGATCATGGTAGCTTTGTATCATTCGGGCCTGTCGAATTATAGCTAAAATTATCATCTATCTATCAAGTAATATATTGTAGATTTATATAATGTGAGGTATGCATGTTTGCGTATTAAATTTTTAATGTCTCAATTTATTCAACAACTTCGTATTGATTATTTATGCCTATCAAGTTATAGATAAACTATCGTGTATCAACTAAAATCTTAATATTTTCTAGGTTGTAGATAATATATCAAGAGGCCTTCAAATTAGTTAAAACTTACCCTTTTGCCATAAGCTGTAAAATTTCACTTTTTTAAGTAATTGTTATTGTCTAATTTGTTTTTTTTTTTTTTTGTTTTTTTTTTTGTAAGATATCAAGGAGTTCAGACACTACGAAAAATAAAATATATTTCAAGAAGTAATGAAAATTGCAAGCGAGAAGTAAGCACATCACCTAATGTTTCATATGCCAAGTAAGCTTACTTTTACTTTGAAAATTGTTTTTTTTTTTTTTTGTTGTAATTATTCTATCGTACATATAATATATATCTATCCAATTAGCGGGTGTATTTAAAGATAAATATTATATATATATATATATATATGTATATATATATATATAATATATATATATATATATATATATATATATATATATATATATATATATATATATGTATATGTATGTATGTATGGTTTTAATTTTTGTATGATTAAGTGTCCATATGCTATTTCTTGATTCGGAGAATGATAAAATTATTGTTAAAATTAATGAAATAGTGAAGTAGTCTAGAATATGTTATTATTTGTATATATGTTGAATACGTTAACATTGTTGGACTATAAATGTAGAAAGATGAATAATGAATTTTATATTTATACTTATGTATGTGTTTCCAGCACAAGGTAAATTGACATTGAACATATAGAGTTTACCGAAGCACATGACTTAGATTGACTTAGATTACCGAACATCGAATGCCACATGACAATCTCTCATAATATTCAATAAATTATCTATTTAATTCGAATAAAGGATAAATTGGTTATTAATTAATAAAAATGTCATAAATACATAAAAGGTGTATATATACTTTTGGAGTATAAGTATGATTGTGGCATATGTGGGTTACACCGTAAATATGTATTTGAACAGTGGGTTGTATTTATGTTGATATTAATAAACAATTGCTTTCTCTAAAAAGAATAAGAAAACGAAAAATCTATCAAGCTAGATTCCAACTTAGATTCAACTTAATAAAATATTATAATCCATAGTTTTTATTATAGTTTTATCGTGTCATCTTATTGCTATAGCCTATGATTGTTCAAATTGTTATTAGTAGTCTAGGACGACTTATCATATCGTGGTAAGAGAAGAAATTATAGAATCCTTATTGATTAATACTGGTTATTGTTGATATATAGAGGTGTTTTGCCCAATAATTTTCCTAATTGTTATTCACAAACATATATATTGCATAATATATGTCGTGCATCGCACGGGTTTGAAACTAGTATATATATGGTTGCCAGCATGACTGATGCGTGTTAAGTTGTCATTAAAAATACAAGTTTTAAATTAAAAAGGAAATACTAAAGTTAACTTAAACACAACCAGTCAAGAATACATGTTCGTATTATAGTATAGCTTTGGTAAGACCGAGTCGAACTCAGGGAAACGGTGTAAATTAAAATAATTAAATCTAAATTACAAATTAAAAATAGATAAAGGGGGAGCGTTTTAGTTCCGTACGAACGTAGTAAAGTAAAGCGAATAAAACTTAAACAATTAAGGAGATAAAATTAACTTGAAAGTAATCAGATAGATAAGCATGTATTTACTTAGAATAGTGATTTCTAGATTCAGGGTTCAGATATGTTTATTATGGTTATTTCAACTTATATGGACAACCTCCTATTAAGGTTAACTAATCCCTAATAAAACTTACCTTAATACTAGATTCTCTTGAATACACTGAAGCGTGTTATTAACATAAGTTTTATGCTATTATCCCTATCAACAGATCATTAAGATTTACTCTGTGACATCGTGTTAACGCAAGTCTATAATTATTTGGTTTGATAATTATCACATCAATTAGGTTGTATTAATTTCTATTGGTCTTAACTTATTACCGGTTACAGTCTCAAGCCACAATTAACTAATAAATTACTTAATTGCAGATAATCAATCAATTCATACAAACGTTAGTTCTAGCATAAATCTTTTGACCACGTTAAGTAACAATTAATAAACTCACAATCGATATGGATCTTTCGAATAAACTTAATAACCATTCATAATTTAAATCAACATAAACATATTATTATATAAACATGACATTATTTGATGCTATCAATGACATCAACATATATGTAACACGACTTTAATTTGTTAACTAGCGGAAATGTACATATATTTTTTCTCTTATTACGAGTGTTTTGCGAAGAGCTTTTAAGAGCTTTTTGAAGCTTTAGCTTTTTGTTTTCAAATTGAAAAACTCCTCATTTCTAAAAGCTTCGTTTGAATAAAAGAGTTTTGAGCTTTTAATTTCTTTTAAAAGCTCCAAAAAGCTTGTAAATGAAAAGCTAATTCTACAAGCTTTGAAAATTGAAAAGAGCTTTTAATTAATATATTTACATGATTGCCCTCGTCATTTATATTTAAAATTTGAGACTAGTTAGTTTATCGGCACTAGTTATCCAAATGATTTTTCGAAGTTATTGTCCTTTTTGTTTTCAATAAATTAATAAGGAATTAAACATAATTAATAATTAACAATACTGACGTCCCTCAAAATAAATATTATTAATACTTTTCAAAATAACAGTGGACATGTTCATATTAGTACTACGCGAAATATAGTATGTAATACATTAACTTATAATCATTATTGTATCAAAATATTTAATACATATACATATAATTTTGATATTAAGAAGTGATACTTGAAACGTTATCGTTTTTACACTAAAATATTATTTGTCAAATTTATATTTAATTATATTTATTATATTATTTTTATACATATACTATACATATTATTTAATATTATTATAATATAGTAGTTTCATATTATAACTATTAACTATACATATTTTTTATAATGTTACCCTAATTGTAAGAAAACATATATGTTAATCAAAATATAAATAATTTAGTTATACATATTATGAATTATTATATTAAATATATATACCATTTAATTTTATTATATTTATCATTGTCTTTTATTGTCATTTTACTCATTTCAATTACAGCTACAGCTACTTACCAAACAAATTTAGAATAATATATCTACAGCCTACAGCTTCAATTAAAAGCTACAACTTACAGCTACTACTAACAGTTACAACCTACAGCTCGTTTTGCCAAACATACCCTACATTTCGTACTCATATCATAACATCAATTATTTATGCATCTATATCCATCTATATTAAATTATATTTCACTTGATTATAATTATATGCATAAAAAGCCACGCATATACATATAGTATTTTATACTAATTTTTTTCATAACCGGCCGGCCAGTGATGTAGCTTATTCTCAAAAGAATTTACACGATCGAAAACTTGCACTCAAAGACAACTGCATGCATGTCTAGTTGAATTAAAAGTAATTGGTCCAGCGGGCCTGTTTTGGGTATCTCATTAAAATTTAAAACATCATCACGTATATATTATTAAATTAGATTGTAGATTAGGTTAACGTAGTATAGTACCGTTCAATTGTATAATTAGATCGAGATGCATGTATGTAAATTTTTTTGTTTGTCAAAAAGGACTTTCTTTTATAATAAGATTGAGTTGGAACTTATAAAAACTAGATCGATATTCAATTCCGAAAATCGTGATGGCAAACACACCCTAGCTTTTAAACTCCAAGTTGGGTGATTAATTTCAAGATTTGAAGAAAAGCCATGAAATAAGGTATATGTGTGTGTGTGTAAGATACAACACATAATTAAACATTTTGGTCATAGTAATAAGGGATAGTTGAAAAATCGTATTATTGTTAGTCAATATATGATCGAACAACATACGTAACCCCATTTAATTATTTTAGCCCGTATATAATCAAAAGTTTTACGCTTTCCATCCGATCAAACCCATCATGCATGATCATATCATCCAATACAAAATATATATTTATGGTAAAAGGTATACAATATATAGTAAGTTTTTTTATATAAATTAATTCATACATCCCGCCATACGTATGGCTTCAAATATAAAAACTAACAGAATTGAAGTACGTTGGTGCATTTCTATTGGGGTGTGTAGCCAAACCGGAATTTGAATATGTCCAAGTTGGCCTGGTAATTTCAACATTCGAAGCAAAGGCCATTACGTCCATATATATATATAAGAATGCGTAATTGTGTACATGTGATTAACTTTATACGTATGTGAAAATTAATATTTTTTCAATTGAAAGACAAAAAAATGTCAAAAAATGTAAAATTATATATAAACACACGTAAAAACATTAATGTTGAAAACTAAACGGTTCACATGTGAACAAAGAAGTGGTTAAAGTTAGTTAAAATAAGTTTTAACACAAAAAAATTTTGTTTTCAAGATTTATTAATTATTATCAACATATTTATAAATAATTTGACATTATCACACGTGAACAATCACGTATTATGGTTCTCACAAATTCTCAATTTGATAGTGGTTCTCATTTGGACCTTCCAATATATATATATATATATATATATATATATGTTGTTTTCTTGACTTTAATATGCTTAATATGCTTAATTAGTTAATTAATTAATTAGTATATGCTAGCTTAATTAGTACGTACCTGATCGATCTTTGCATTCTATAAATACCCACTGCTACTTAATCATGTCTCACCATCATATCACGTACATATTATATATCAAACAACAATACTTATTAACTACCAAGAAAATTTAGTAATTATACTATGTCGTCTTTCAAATTGATTTCCTTTTCGCTAATTATTTGTTTCTTAACCCTATCCAATTTTAATATTGTTAATGCTCAAAACACCCAACAAGATTACTTAAACGCTCACAATTCAGCACGTTCCCTAGTGGGTGTTGCAGACATTGTATGGAATGCCACTGTGGCTACATATGCTCAAAACTATGCTAACCAAAGGTTAGGGGACTGCAACCTTGTCCACTCTGGTGGACCTTATGGTGAGAACCTTGCTGAGGGTAGCGGTACATTCACAGGTACTGCAGCCGTTAATCTATGGGTAGCTGAGAAGTCGTATTATGATCATACTACTAATACTTGTGCCAGCGGACACGTTTGTGGTCATTATACTCAAGTCGTATGGCGTAGTTCCACTCAACTTGGGTGTGCTAGGGTTCAGTGTACCAATAATGGTTGGTATTTCGTTATTTGTAGTTATTATCCTCCTGGAAACTATGTTGGCCAATCCCCTTACTAGCAAGCGTGCTACTAAACTACGTACGTACTATTGGTGTATGGATCAGATATATATTGATCTCGTTGGTTTAATTTGGTTATATCTATATATATGTGTTTAATTATATGAATAAATTTAATACGAATGTACGTTTTCTGTTGTAATATAGTTAAGAGTGTAAAATGATTGAGGTTGAAATGTTGATTTCGATCCTTTTTAATTTCATCATAGGCCGATATTCATTATGCATGCATCCTAGGCTCCTAGCTTGTTTTTACTTTTAAGTTTTTACATTGTATATAGGTACTTAATTAGCAAAATCCCATCAACGTTTAGGATATGAACAAAAACAAATCTGAGTATATATATATATATATATATATATATATATATATATATATATATATATATATGACATACACGGAGTATCATAACACTGGCATATGCATATTCCTGATTGCAGGTGGTTTGATACACAAGCATTAATTTACATTCGTGTTTTAAGTTCTCATTAATTAGGGAACTTTTTTTTTGAACTGCAGAAGAATATATTAAATTGTACACTAGCAAGATACTAGATGCAAAAAGAGTGTTACAATGAAATGCGTTTTACTTGATGGGGGTTACAAAGTACTTTTCTTGTCCCTACTACAAATCCAAATGTAACAAAGAAGTTTAACATCATCACAAATTGTGTCAATTGGTTCTATAAAAATATTTGTTTAGCTATTTGATTTTGTAGTTAATTAGCATTCAAGGCTATTAGTTATACGTGTAATTAAGCCCAAATGGGGAACTAATTATCCAACTTAATTGATTTGTATCGAAGTTTGAAAGACGTTAATTATTATGCTCAACTTATTGACTTTTACACCTATATGCCAAATAGTCATTCCAATATTACATAACCTCTTATAAATTAGGACCTCTGAGATTCTGTAATTCATAGCACCATCATACCAAACATCAACTATATATTCAACAACAAAAACAACAACAAAGAAGTGGAGTATAGCTAGTTTAGTTAACCATATACGTACATGGGGTTATTGATCATCAAGAATATTACTATCTCATACGCATTCCTTTGTATCTTAATTGTTGAAGTACCGCGTGCCCAAACCCTAAACATTAACCCCTAAACCCTAAACGCTTTACAAAACTTAAAACCCTAAATTATACTAAACCCTAAATCTTAAACCCTGCTAAAATCTAAACTCTAAACCCTAAACCATGCTAAACCCTAAACCTTAAACCCTAAATCCTAAACCCTAAACCCTAACTTTAACCGCAAATCAAATGTACAACTAATCAGTAACACATGTGTTACTGATTAGTAAAACCCACCGAAAAATGAAAAAAAAAACTCGTCGAAAGTATAGCTTGTGAGATCTTAAATCGAAGAGGAGAAAACGTTGAATTTTATGGTGCAATTTTTATAATTTTTCAATTTGTCGTTTGTGAGATATTTAATTTTTAAAAAGATGGGAGAAATGGGTATTTGATGAAAATGAGTGGTTAAGATTGATTCCTCTATTCTCACACAAAATTATTGTACTCATTTGACAAAATTATTAAGTGGATATTTATATTTATATATATGCGTGTGTTTTTTTTTTTCTACTTAACTCAACAGTTTCATTGTGTCACCTATATATATGGAATATGAATATGCATGCTTTATTATTAGGACTTCAATAATGAAATGATTTTAACATATATATTTTTGGTTGAAATTAAAGCATACTCGTACAAATTACGAGTGTAGACACCCACTGACATCAAACATTGCAAGTCGAAATTAATATAATGAAAATAGCATCTGAGTTTAACACATTTTCATAACTAAATTTAAAAATAGTTTTCATTTAAGAAAGGAAATTGGATGATACACCTAGTTTACAAAATTTTCTGTGAACATATATTAAAAATTCATAAGAAAAAAGTAACTTTTTATTTGAAAAAGGACACCATATTGATTTGATAAATAGTTTAAAAAGGACACCGTATTGGTAAGTATGTTTTTCCACAGCACCAACTTGGTTTAAAACTTCCTATTTTTTTAGGATTTTTCTAAACATAGCCCTTGAGATTGTTGTTAATGTGCTTAAAAGTGTTGTACTTGATAGTTAAATATTAACTCTAGAGGATGGTTATTTTTATTGTACAATACTTTTAAACGGATCGTACCCTATCGTTCTGTTTAGAAAGAAAAAAAAATTAATAAAGTTTGATTGTGGGCCTTCATCCGTTTAAATTTTCAATAATGAATGCTAGGCATATTCAAGAAATCAAGAGGGCTATCACTACTACCCTAGCCCGGCCCGTTGTGTGTAGCCCAAATTCCTTTTTCTATTTCTTTTTTTTTTTCAAGTTTGAACAACAATAATGTAACTGATATTCAGATTATATACTGCCTCTAATGAAGCTTCTATACACATTTACGGGACATAATAGAAACTCAATTCAGGGATTTTAGGTGTGCACATATAATCAAGCATCCGTACGTCATTGTTATATATGGTTTCTTATTATTCTTATTAATTATAATTATATTTTATATTAAAAATAATAATAATAATAATAATTAATATTAATAATTAATATTAATAATTAACATCTTCATATCCATTTAGAAACATAGTTGTTAAACTCTTACGATTCACGAATCGACTCTTACGATTCGAGTCAAAAATCCAAAAAACGAGGCGACTCGGACCCCGACTCTTAAATGACTTTGACTCTTACGAGTCGTTTATTGACTCTTCTGAGTCATGTGTGACTCTTCTGAGTCTTGTGCAACTCTTGCAAGTCAGAAAATCTGAAAATTTTTAGTGTAATGTAATACAACAAATAAAAAGACAAAATAGAAAAGAAAATAATAAGCATTGTGTTGATTGACGGTCAAGGACGTAATTATCGAATTTTAGCATGTTTTTATTTCACTTAAAAATAAAAATCTTAAACAATTATATACGTACATATATAAATATATATATATATATATATATATATATATATATATATTGTAAAATAATGACTCTTACGAGTCGAGCCGAGTCACGAGTTAAAAATCGAAATTCCGAATCACGAGTTAACTATGAATTAAACTTCAAATGCCAAGTGTGTTTGTTACCTAGCTGATAACTTTTACTTATATTTGTAACTTTTTGTATTAATTTAATTTAATTTAATCGTATGAATCTCAATATTAATTAATAATAATAATAATTATTATTATTATTATTATTTGTCCACTAATGGCCTAATGGCCTAATGTACTTTCAAAGAACCTGTATCCATTATTGACATTTTTTAAGAAATGGAACCTTAAATGGTCGTTGGTGCAATTGATGATCACGGTATGACGTACACAATTGGCCTTGAAGCAAGTTAACTTATTAGATTGAAAATTGAAATTGAAATTATATGATAACTCTGGACTCAACATTAACTTTGAACGTCGCCGATCTTAAGTCCAATTCTATTTTCACGTCCTCCTATTTTTAGACGCACACCTCCGTCAAATTAATTAAATGTTTTATTTTTTTATTTTTTTCTCTATTTCGTCTTGTAGCCTTTTTAATTATTTATAGAGTATAAATTTTTATAAAAATTATAAAATATTTATAAAAGATGATTTTTATTATATAAAGCAATTTATGTTTTGAATTTTTTTTATAAATCAACCATTCATTGGTCAATCGACTACATTTTAAAACATAATTTTTTTATAAAAACATATCATTTTTATAAAAACATTTTATTTTTATAAAATATGAATCCCTTAAAAATGTTAAAACAAAATTATGAAAATCGATTTGATAGTCAGAGAGGGTGTGCAATTAAGAATTTGGATAAAGAAAAGAAAAAGACAATTTGATGGGCAGAGGGTGTGCAATCAATAAATAGGAGTGGGCAAATAGTATGTCATCGATCCTAATGTTCAAGCCGATTAAACACTGAGAATTTGACTCTGCAACTCCCTGTGCTCCCAAATCACAATTATTTGATGATGGAAACTTATACACTTGACCAAGATCATAACCGTTATTGTTACCAATACTTTTTAATTTATTTAATGAAAAGAACAATGATTATTCTTTTGAACAAAGTAAAACGTTATTGAAATTTTTTTTACTTCTACTTTAAATAATAAAAAAGGTGAAAAATAAAGAAGAAACTCGTGAGATACAACATATTTATGGTTAAAGGGTGTTGTTCATTATTGAACTATACTACCATTTCTTCTCTTCAGATCCAACACCCCAACACAAACACAAACACATTCTGTATGTATAATAGATAGCTAGCTAGATAGATAGATAGATAGATACATATTCTGTATGTATCAAACTTAACTACAAGCTCATCCTACTGTCTAATCTAAGCACTCAAGTTTGGAACATCAACAAATTACAAATCTAACACTACACCCACTTTCAGTCTCCAGGTAATTCATTCATTATCTTCTACTTCTGTATCTATCTTTTTTTTCTTTTTCTTTTTATATTGTTATAGTCAAATTTAACTTCTGATAAAATTGCATAATTTAAACCCGATTGATTCCATATGTTTGCTTTGTTTTTGTTATGAATTAACTGTTCAAAGATGTAAAATTTGGTTCTTGAAGTTAATTGTTAGTTGAAATTATTTTATTTTGTGCTACTAGGGTTTATTTGAATTTTGTTAAATTAGGGTTTCCCCAAATTTGGGGAAAATTATATATACCTTATGAAATGATTAAGGTTTGTGCCCCGAGTTAGCAATTTATTGTCTTTTATTTTCTCAATTCCTGCTTTTTAGGTGTATGTTTGACTTTAGGAGGAAAATGTTACATTGTAATATACAGTGTGCTGATGTTTTGAGTTTGGAGTAAAACAAGGGTACCATTTCAAACTATCCAGAATAGTCGGCTGGCCAAAACATAGGTTTAATCGTCATGTCGTAAAATTAAACAACATTTTCTATTCGGAGAATGATATGATTGAAGAGGAATATTAGTTTTTCAATTTGTTATTTATTAGATCAAATAACAGTGTTCTTTTTCTAGAAAGATCAAATAACAGTGTTTCTTTTTACAGGCTAGTTTGTTTGAAATATAATCGTGCTACCGATATGTATAGACATTCACCTGTAAGAAACCCAAGATCTAAAGGAATCAAAATCAAACATGTTCTACAAGTTTTATTGTTGGTTGCTGTTTGCTTTTGGTTAATCTTTCAAGTTAAGAGGTCACATGACAAGAGAAAAGAGTTTGATGCTAGTGATAATAAGGTGTCGTTGGATACACGTACACAAAGTAGTGATCAAATTACTAAATTTGGAAGGAAAGATCTCCACCCGAAAGTAGAGGAAACAGCCAAGGAAATTGAGATTCATCAAGAACAAGAAGATGAAGATGAACACGAAGAAAATGATGATACCAAGCATGAGGAGGAAGAGCAAGATGATGATAAGATTGATGAAGGGGAAAAAGATGACGGGGGAGGAGGCGGTGATGATGAGATTGATGAAAATGAACAAGAAAAGTCAGACGTGGAGATTGACCGAGAAGAGGTGAATATCATAGATGAAGATAAGGAGGAGACGGAAGAGAATGATGAGAAGGAAAACGAAGGTCAAAGTCAAACTGAGGAGGAGGTTTCTTTAGCCGACCATGATGAAGACGGATCCGCTGTACATACCAACGAGGCACGTGAAGAAAATTACAATGCGGATGATGCTTCTAGTGCAGTTACTCATAATGGCCGTACTCTTGGTACCGAAAATGAAATCAAGAATGGAACGTTAACTGAAGATGTTGGTCAAACTGCCAAAAATGGAACTTCAAATATCAGCACCACAATTCAAGAAAAAGACTATGAATCCATTGTTACCTCCTTGAATGCTACATCATCCATTGATTCCCATGATAATGGACCTCCTTCAAGTACCATAGTTGATTCTACTGAAGCTCAAAATGCCACAGTTTCAGGGGAGCAGGCTGGTAACTCGAGCGTTACTACTTCTATTGATGGCCAAGTTGTTTCTAATGCAACAGTCGACGAAATAACCCAAAGTTCCTCAGATTCAACGGATATATCTGAGGATAACAGCTCAGATCCTTCAAAAACAGAGGCTGTAACTGATGGAGGTGAAAATTTGGAGACTAATGATGTGACGGATCAAGTAACAGAAGAGAGTTTGGATCCAGACGAAGTTGAGGCGTCACATTTAGAGGAAAAAGAGGCGCGGACGGATCTAGAGACGTTGCCTGAGATTGAAACCGAGGGTGGCAACAGTGAAGATACTGCTGTAGAATGAGAACGGGGGTTTGGTTTTTGTTTTGTATTAATTAAGTATAAATTTGTAATTCTTATTTCCACCTTGAGAACTTGTGGGTTTGTGGAATGTTTGCAAAAAGTGAAGTAGATATTTGATAGCCTTTAATTTGGTTTGTATAATACTCCACTAATCTAAATCTATCCATGCCTTGCTATTTTCTGTGCTAGTCTCGTTACAGTCATAGAAGAACATGTTAAGTTTATTGATAACTCAGATGTATTTGCTTGATCAGCATTATATATTTTACTGTCCAAAAAAAAACATAAAAGTCTTCACTAGTACTATTGTTATTAGACAAATCTTTTTTTTTTGAAAAACAAGAAAATTTGAATTAAAACTTATTCAAACCCCTATTCTAAAAGCTAACCACAATCAACTAAAACGATCAACAAACAAATTAACTACAAGCCCATATTCTAAAAGCTAACCACGATCAACTTTAAACTACCAAATCAAAAATACTACACCCTAAAACGAACTTACAAGGACCTCCAAAGCTCCCACTTGATTATCATACCGAACTTTATAACATTTAATATCATAGCTTATGACACGATAAATCGAATAATCATGCACGATTTTATACCTTTTAGTGTACTTGTACAACCTGTCATTTATTGCGTTAATGTGAAATCCAATTATACTTGCTACTCCACTATTTATAAAAGCTTTGTTGACGTAAATATCCAAATCTTAAACACCTGTGTCAATAATTAGTTCAGATTGTACTATGTGTTATATATATATATATATATATATATATATATATATATATATATATATATATATATATGTATATATATATATATGGTACGGATCAAGAGGGAATGAGAGAATTAATCATTTATTCGCGATGAATGATAATCAAACGTAAAAAAATATATTTTTATCAACAAATATTAATCAAAACCGATGTTATAACTACTAATATTCATATATAAACTACTTTTTATAACTTATAGTATCATATGATGAATATTAAGAAAATTTTCTAACATTCATCATTAATGAATGTTAACCGAAGTGGATAATATCATTTTCTTTGAAAAACTATTGGTTGACATTCATCAACGATGAATGATAATCAAAACGTATAAAATCATATTTTTACCAATAAATATTAATCAAAACCGATGTTATAACTACTAATATTAATTAATAAACTATTTTGTATAACCTATAACATCATATTATAAATATTAAGGAAATTTTTAGCATTCATCGATGATGAATGGGTAGCTTCCCCCTTCCCCAGAAAATAGTATTTCCCTCTGGATCCGGTCCCAATATATATATATATATATATATATATATATAGACTTTTAAATTTTTATTTATATTTTATAAATATGCAGACAATGTATATAATTAAATTCTAACATTTATCTCAGTTTAAAACTTTGAAATGAAGCTTAAAATTAAATTATTTATGGTTGGACGTATATATTAAGCAATTTAAGTTGACAAAAAATAATCCGATAGAAAAAAGATTAATAAAAAGAAGAAAAAAGTTCACGTCTTTAACTACAAGCATATATAAGATAATATTATAATAGTTAAAAGTTGTCAATTATACTCAAATAAAAAAAATTAACTTCAAAGTTATCTCAATACGATAAAATAACTTTTTTCCAATCATTATTATTACTTGTACAAATTAGAATATAATAAAAATTAAAATATATTATAATTATAGATAGTAATATAATAATAATAAAGTAATTATGTATATCTTTCAAAAATATGGAATATAGTAGTTGTTGATTTAAAAAATGTTTATCACATTATGTAGTAATCGATTCTTTATCTTCTATTTTTACTTTTTGTTTGTTTGGATTTATTTAATAATATAATTAAATTAATTATTTATATTTCTTTTATTAAAATTGAAAAGTTTAAGATGTCTTATTATTAAAATTATGTGAACTTTAGGGACTTAATGTCACACCCCGCTAAAGCGGAAACACGAGGTGTAACAGACAAGGGATTCACAACGCAAATGTATAAGATAAATACCATACATTACAAGTGCCTTAGAGGCATCAAAACATTTTGTCAATCCGTTTCTTGTTACATAAAGAAAATTTTAAACAATTTTTAACATTGTTCAATCAAGCTCCAACATTTCACAAAAGGGGTTCATGAATATAAAATGCTTCCATGCACGTGCCCACATATGATCCAACTTACCGACGATCTCCTGAAAAACATGACAAAACAAAAGAGTCAACTATGGCCATAGTTGGTGAGCTCATAGTTTATAACCAATAAACCAAGTAAACTGTCCAATCAGGGACGAGAGTATTGTCCAATCGGGGACATAAATAAAGTTAATGCGAAAGAATTGGAGATATAAATAAGTAAATGTTCATGCCTTGAGGCCACTACTAATCCGATTATCCGACCGAGGTTTGCCCCTATAGCTCCATGTTCTTCAACTAACATGAGTAATGGTGATATTATGCACCCACGTTGAAGTGTGAGTGAGGGATGGTCTACCCTAAATAGCATGCTACCCATAATACCCACGGCTCGTAGCCACGAGTTAATTAGTAGTGTGAGTTCCTGGGGACTTTGCATTAATACTCAAACATAACAACATGACATACCCCAATTCGCATAAAATTGCATAATAACAGTTTTGTAAGTTCTTAAAGAGTAAAACCAAGTTGGTAAAATGTATAATCATGCTTTTCAGCCCCAAAACAGTAAATAGTAAAAAGGGGAACAGTGAACTCACCTTGTGAGTTGAATAACGGGTACAATCTGTGAGCAAGTAACGATTGGAATGAATCTCTAACCGTGACCTAATCCACATAAAAGTGTCCATCAATGTCTAGTGATATGCGTTAATATATATGAGTTTAAACAATTTGGTCACCCACTATTTTAAATAACGAATCTGCCCGTGTTTTGTTGTTTATTTCGTGACTCTCTTATCAAGACTAAAACGTTTTCTGGGCATCTCCTTGATGCACCTCAAAATACTAGGTCATTGGTGCATGATTTAAGTTTTGTGTGATTTTTAAAAGTATCGACCCATGCAACAGTTTCTCACATGAAATCATATCAGATTCTGAAAATCTGGTGATCCAAGCCGTGATCATCAACTGTTAGAGAGTCGACTCCTTTGAGTTAAACCATGAAATTTTTACACATTACAGTTAACATATCAAACTACTCCCAGATTAAAAATCAAGACTTTTTATGAACAATAGATGAAGATATGGTTGTCCAAAGCTAGGTGAAGAAATCTGCCACTGCACGACAGTCTCACCTCTTTGTCATTCAACCAGTGTTGAAGACCCAAATCTTAATATTTTTGCATGAAATCAGTTGGGTTTGAAAGGTAACACTTAAATGTAAATCTTAGAAGAAAACTCATCACTTTTGGGTGGAGTATTCATGGAGTTACAGCCTTCCAAAGTTGGCTTAAAATTCTGGACAGAAAGTTGTCCAACTCTCCTACTTCACCAAAAGCACATAACTTGTTATAGAGTCCAGATGTAAATGATTTTAAACAGTCTTTAGGAGTATTTCTATACACAAAATATAGTGAAATTGCAGATATAAAAACCCTAATGCACGTGTATGGTGAAGAACAGACGTAAGAATAAACAGAAATAATTGGGTTAGTGCAAGATGAAATATAATCATCTTGCACTTCTCATTACCTCTGTGACCAGGAAGGTGTGTATGGAGAGATGAAGTTTTATCCAGTGATTGAAATCGAGCACAAGCTTCTGAAGTGACTGAAAGGGGATGAATGAGTTGGGGTGTTGAGTTAGAAATCGGGTATAAGTGTTGAGAGAGTTTGAGAGAGAATAGGTGAGGGTGTTTTGAGTATGTGTGTGTATATTTCTGTTGTTTGATACAAAGAGAATATGGTGTAGAGTGTATATGATTAATATCAGAGAATTTGATTGGGTGAGGGTGGAGGTGATTTATGGGGAGTGTAAGTTAATTGATTTGGTTTTATGGGAAATAGGTTTGCTGGCCGTTTTTGAGAGGAAAGGGGTAATCATAACCCTTTTTGCGTGCAGAGGTATCCTTATTTCAAATATTAATGTTTCTTTTTACAGAATATGCACTGTTACTTTTCATATTAAACTACTTAGAAAACTTTTAAATCGGGCAGGATGATTTGCTGGGTGTGTGGGTAACACTTGGTTGGTTTTAAAATCGTTTAAGCATATCACTAACAGTAGATTGACACCAAGTAATTCATGATTTGTTCGTGACATGAGTGTGCTAACCGTATAAACTTTGGTCTACCAGTAGAAACCCTAGTAGTAATACGTTCTTGATGACAGTATTAATTTACCTTAACAGTAGAAACTAACAGTGGAAACTGAACTAGCAGTAGTAACATAAACAGTTGTAACAATGAAAGCAGTAGTAACTCGACTACCAGTAGAAACTGAACTAGCAGTAGTAACATAAACAGTTGTAACAATGAAAGCAGTAGTAACTCGACTATCAGTAGAAACTGAACTAGTCGTAAACAGTAGTAACAATAGTAATGGTGCTAACAATAGAAACAGTAGTAGTTGAGCCAACAGTAGAAACTGAGGTAAATCGTGCTAGCAGTACTAACTGAGGAATGTGCTAGCAGTGGAAACAATGTCAACAGTAGTAATTTGAACTAGCAATAGAAACTGCGGCAACAAGTATTAACTTGTGCTAACAGTATTAACTTTCGTTTAACAGTACTAACCTCGACTTAACAGTATTAACTTTGTGAAGGCAGTATTTACTTTATCTAGAGTAGAAACTTTGCGATAGAACGTAACAGTATTAACTGAAATTAACAGTATAAACCTTTAACCAACAGTACTAACTATAACTAGCAGTAGTAACTTTTGTCTAGCAGTACTAACCGTTAACTTAAGAAGATCAGGTCCAGATTTAGATGGAATTAAGTTAGGTATTAACCTAATATTTTTGATGGTTGTCACACTTAATCGACTAATTAAAATTTTTTAATTGATGTTATCACCAGTGGATTTTCTATATCTAATTTAAGATTGTACGCATGTTGTAAATTTGCTAATTAAAAATATTGATCTAGCTACTCTACGGATCATGATATTTGAGAACAAATGTCTATGGAATGAATTGTTAAATATAGATTAATATATCTTTTTTTAGGAGTTATCTAAAATAAGCTTTTAATAGATTTAATTGATTTTAAATAATAATTTATGATGTCATCGTATGCTTAATTTTAACTAATTTAATAAAATCAATAAATTTTGTTGGTCAATTGAATTTATTATATTTAAGATATATAATAACTATATTGCACTCCAATCGTGAACCTCAATCTTTCACCTACAGGATTTGGCAAATCAACAGCTTTCGTTACTCCGTAGATATATAAATATACTTTTCACTAAAATCTCGTATATATCTTGTCAAATTAAGTACTCACATGTGCTTTACAGAATGTCGTTTCGACGCGTATATAATACCATCGTAGGTTCTCAAGTACAAACTAAATCCTTTGGCTACTCTTTTTTATACACCATCTATGGATCTAATATGCTCCACTTGAAGTTTTATATGTATTACAAATTAGTTTCAACATCAAGTCTATGAATTATTATCTCAAAATATGTCTTCGGATCTATAAACCACGTGAAACGTTGTACGACCCGATCCCAAATCGTAAATAAATAATACATTATTATAAACACCTGTACATACATACATTAAAATTACCCCTCACTGTACACTTTCTGACGATTAAATTAATTTAAAAATAAAAAATAAAGATCCTCAACTTGATTCCAAAAAATGAAAATAAATTCTGGCCGGTGACTACTCACCGTCGTGTCTTAATTCCTTCCGGAGCTTTCTGGAAAACGGCTGGCAGGCATCGACACTCAAATCGACCGCGGCCGCCAACGCAACAAAAGCCGCCGCATCCTCCGTGCAGGTCACGTGCTGAACGCCAACCTCCACCTCAGGCTTAATATTACTACTACATGTCCGTCCTCTTCCTCCACCCGCCACCTTTGATGACATGACAAACCCATGATACATCAACTGTGCCCATGACCCGGACCAAAAATCCGACCCTGAACTGGAACCCGATCCGGAGTCAAAACTCCCAGTTGGTGTGGTCAAGGGTGATGATGCCCCACCGTTGTTAGCGATATCAATAGTAAAGGTACCACCTTGTTTGGAACTAATAGTGGAGTTGGATAAAGTGATAGGGTCAAGCCCAGATATAGCGGCATCGGGTAATAACTCAAAACGGTAGCCGAGGTTGTCGTTTTGGCACCATGCTTCCAATCGGCCCCATGGTTTCCATGTGTTGTGACCAGGTCGGAGGATGAGCCAAGCACCTGGGTTTGATTTACGGACATGGTCTGTTCCGTGTGAGGGAACAAAAGGTGTAACCATGGATGCCATGGCTACCGGTGAACCTGATAGATCGTGGATTGTTATCGACCATCCTTTTCTTTCTTTAACTCCTGCGCTGTAATAGTTGCTGCTTTTATCACCGCCATTTCCTATCGTTCGTAACCAGTTCCCGGAGGAGTTGTTTGCTTCAGAGATCGACCTTCTGCAATCAAATCCAAACATTTACTTTTAATTTCAATGAGTCACAAACTCGATACGAGCTGTTGAATTTTAGATATCATCTCAATAAATTAATCTAATCCAAACACCTCTTAATTGAATGTGTAGGCAGGCATTATAGTTTATAACTAGGGTTCTTAATGAAACGATACATAACAACTTATTTATATATAACTTACGAGTAGTCCAGTATAACTTACCCAGATCTCAAATTGCGTTCGCCGTTGTTTCTGAAACCAAATTTACAAGTAAAAACAGCCTGACGAACATTTCCGTTGACTTGAAACACTTGTGGGTTACATTCCGGTTCACCATCGAACTCGAAAACAAACCGCGGGTCGGGTTCAACCCGGATATTCATATGCAGCTGAACAGGTTTCTTAGAGCTTACGTCACCAACCTTAACCCACCCGTTTTGAACCACCACACATCCCCCCGAGTTATTACCAAAGTCAACCACTTTGGAATCCAAACCAACCGAAACAACCCCGATTAATTTATCCGACCCAACTCCACAAATTGGGCTCCCTTTCCGACCCAAATACACCTCCATCTTTAATCCGTTTCTCTTCTCGACCAATTTATCAAAATCAGATTTCTTAAAATTAAAACACGCTTGAACTTGATCGTTCACTTGATTCACATCATTGTCGGAACAATTAGAAACATCAGCGATCTGTGTTGGCATGTTCTTAAGCTTAATCTTGCAGTAGCAGCTGGAAGGCGGAGGATTAGTGGCGCCACCGCCGGAAAATCTTAAAGCTAGGTTTCCGATCAGAAGACGAACGAAAGGACAGGGATCCATCGAGTCCTCCCGTAAGTTGGTATTAAATCGAATAAAAAACTATAAAACAATGGATCGGAAAAAATTGACCAACTAGGAAATTTAGAGAGGAAAATGTTTTTGTATATTATATATAAAAAAAAGTTAGATTAGATAAAGAGAGTGAGAGAGAGAGAGACAGCTGGAAATTGCGGGGAAAAATATAATAAGTAGAGAATTTTAAAAAAAAGAAAAAAAAATGCATGGACATGCGTGCAAGAATGAGCTGGGTGCACGTATGCAAAACAGAGATGCCAGCGATTTCGATGGAATCTATTTATTCATATTCATATACTTTATATTATAATATATATATATCTATGGAGGATCTAAAATAAAATAAGTTTAGGATTTTTTTTATTTACAATTATGGTCCATCTACAATTACTTGTTTTAATTGTGTCCTTTACTTTCTAATTAGTAATTAGTAATTACCCACTGAAAGAAAGATGCATCTCCCTTGGAATATGATTTCTTGTAGAGGGCAAATTAGGCGGATTTTTTTTGTATTTTAAAATATTAAATTCTTGATAGACTTTTAGGAATTTTTTAAAACAATTAGTTGTAGTTATTATGATTTGGAAATTTAACAATCGGCTGATAAGTATTGTTATAGTTTGTTTGGTACGTAATTTATTTAAGATATATGAACATTTAATTAATAAATGTAGATTAATTAGTTGTATCGTGTTGATTTAGATGAGGATCAGAAGGTTTAAGAATCTGGGTTATTGTCTATCGTACAAGTCAGAAGGCCTGGATTGTGCTAATTTTTTGAAACATATAAATAAAGCTACATATACTCGACATAAAACAAAAAGAATAAGAGTAAAATGAAATGAATGGAATAAAATGATCGACATGAACAAAGTTAAACAAGAATGCATATATATATATATATATATATATATATATATATATATATATATATATATATATATACTCACTGAAACGCCCCTAATTTTTTTTCGTTTTTTCTTTTTTTTTGTGTTACGCGATCCTGAAACCCACCTGGAATCGCGTACCTATGCACAAAATCGAACCAGAAAGTTTCCTTCATTGTTACGCGATCTTAGTAACTTTCTGGGATCGCGTACCTATGTACAAAATCATTCCAGAAGGTTTTTCTTCAATGTTACGCGATCCTAGCATCATCCTGGGATCGCGTAACTATGCACAAACCCAGAACTCAGCAAAACTCAAGTTTTTGACTCAACTTTGCACGCGCATAACTTTTGACTCGTTTACAATCAAGACACAAAATTTTGCAGACATGTTTCATATGGTTTCCCAATTGGCACTTTTCTAAAATTCACACTAACGACGATTTTGGACTTAAATCCATAAAGTGACTATTTTGACACTTTAGAACCAATTTTTACAACCATTTTGATTCAACTTTTCTTACCACTTTTTAACAACTCTATTTGCATAATTCAATCCAACAATACATGCCAACATGTCTAAATCATCATTTCGATTAGTTTTAACGAATTGATCCATTGGGAGACCCATTTTGACACTTTCAACTACTTGACATAACATTAAATCAATCTTTACAATGGTAACTTCAACCCATAACAACTTTTAACATCATTCCTTACAAAAGATTTCATAGTTACTCACTTCATTACAAAAGATGATTTCTTTCAAAAATCAACAACCTTACAAGTTAGGCGTTCCTATATATATATATATATATATATATATATATATATATATATATATATATATATATATATATATATATATATATTGAGAGCATGATCATAAGGGATTACCCACTACTAACTTGTAGCAAGTCCACCCCTATTCCCGCTTGAGCTTTTTACCCAAATCGTCCCGTGTCCCACTTTGCTCACCTACATACATCAACAACATAATTATAAGCAACATGCTTAGTGTAACACCCTCTCTTTATATTCTATAAAATATTCTTTTATTTCGGAAGCGTATGTCAAACATATATTGCATTAATAACATTTAAAAAATACATACATATTGTTCGAAACATCGTACATAACTAGGTGTTACATATTTTCAACTTTCATTTAAGTTATCAAAAATATATCAGAGTTGCCAGCTGGTCAAACATTCCTTAAACATAATCTTCCTGCCCGCCCATTTTGATCATGACCAGCAGGGATTAAGGTGGGGGATTAGCACAAAGCTAAGTGAATGAATGTGAAACTAACAATTCAACTTAGCATAACAATCTGTTTACATCAATTAATCGTAAACACATATCGTCAAAGAGGATCGGTGGTTTTTGAGGAACCCTACTGTCGCGGTGGCCCTCAAAGAACGCTTATCACAATCTGTATTGGCCTATACAGAATATACCGATAACTTGATATTACCATTTCACAATACAGGTTTTAATACAACACATGTACAAAACCCTGTATCTGTAATCCTGTAATAACAAAGTCTAACAATTTGTTGACCTCTTTAATAACAACCAATGCCCGAAGGCCACATTGCACGTAGATTCATAATTAGCAAATCAGACTAAACAGTCTATCAATTATATCTACGTTTACTTGTTGCAACCAAACCGTTACAACCAAATCAAACTTGTGAGTTCCAGATCCACTCACCTGTAACTCTCAGTCCAACAACTCAGAAGTCTAATGTTACTGAGTCTTCTGCCAACAAATAATGAGTTTGTAATCTCATTCCATAAATGTATAACATATTTAAGCAAGAAGGTAAATCCCTGAAGTCTAAGAAAACAAAAGTTCAATCCAAAGTGAAACCAGAAAATCCCGAAACGAGGTTTAAAACTGAAAAATGCCATTTTCGACCCTTAGATGACCTCGAAAGGCCAAAAATTGTCTAGGCTCTTAGAATAGAGCCTTGATTATTGGGTCGTTTTTGAGTGACCATGCGAATTTCTACCCAATCCGAGTTAGTGAAAACACTTACGCAATTTCAAAATTTGCAAAACAAAATTTTAAAAATCTCAGTTCGCAGCAATGTTCAGTTCGCAGGGATCTCGGTTCGCTTCGCAGCAAACTCAGTTCGCAGCCCAACTCGTTCGCAAGAATTCTCAGTTCGCGAATCTCAGTTCGCAAGACAACTCAGTTCGCTTCGCAATCAAGCACTGCGAACTGAGTTCATGTTCTTGCAAGCTGCGAACCGAGCCTGCTGTAACCAAAAATCCGAACTTTCTTTTGCATAACTCACAAATTCGACTTCCTATCATTCTAACAAGCTTTCTAACACTTCATATGTATCAAATAACATCAAATAACATCTTTCAAGCTTCAATTTCACAATCAATTCATGAATTGACTAATTTTCATAAAAACAAGTTATAAACACTAAAACACTCACAAGAACAAGATGATGATGATGTTGAGTTCGATTTAAACCAGAGAATGATGATGCTACTGATGCGATTTTATATTTCACAGGAGGTTTCTTCAATTTTGTGTATTCTCAATTCGCAGAGCAGAGTATAGATATATGTAGAAGTTTTGAGAACGTGATTGTATATATATATTAATCTAACCCAATACCATTACAATTTTAGTTCCCTTCTTAATCTATTGTCTAGAACCTAAAACCATTTTGCGAAACCAACTATTTTATTTTACCATCAACTAGATTAATTTAAAACAATAAATTATGTATTAGTCATAATAACTCATTTATCCTTTTGACTAATATTATCAAATAAACATAATAATACTAAGATATTCCTAACACGTTAAATAATGAATTTAAAGTTAGGAAATTACCTGAATATTACTAGGCCCTTAGGGTGGATGTTACACTTTAGTAAAGGGATATATAACATCAACATTAACATTAACATAACAACATAACATGAATTAAGGATCCTTAATCTCTTATCAATTTGACTCAAAGAGTCCCACCTTATGGTGTCAAGGCATAATGTTTGAGGTTTCTCAAGTCTCAAAGTCACCCTTGAATTCCACATTTAGTGTGATCATTGAATACTCTTGTATCTCAATGATCACACTTCATTCACAACATATAAAAGAGCAAATACTTGACTACTCAATGTAATCCAAGCATTATAATATAAATTATACTCATCCATTACTTACCTTAAATTTATGATCAACTAGCTCAAGCAGCTATTTCTCCACTCTTGTATCACCTAAACATATCAATGCACATATATGGATTACTCACAATTTAATGAACTCACAATCAACTCTTTTACATTCAACTAGTTAGAATTTAAGTGTTCACTTCTAATACTAAATTCTCAACTAGTCACAACACTTATCTCATAACAATATTTATAGGTGATTAAGTTGTCATTCAACGATAATAACAATCTATAATCACCATTATCTCATTTCTTTACTTATTTATTTACATATAACACTAAGTGAAGCTCCAATGATCACACTTAATTTACTTGCTCACTTTTAACAATGAAATTACCATTTTAAGCTCATAACAACTTTATAATAATCATTATATACCCATAACCCATAATTTCAAATCTTCAAAATTTAGGGTTCTTCATCCAATCATCTAACAATCAAATTGAGAGTTTAAAGAAGGTGTTCTTACCTTAAGGATGTATAATCAAGGTATTAAAACCTTCAATTTCAAGAATCCTAGCTTCAAATTTCGTTTTTCTTCTTTCTCTGGCTTTCCTGATTCGCACGTATACATACACACCTTCATTCTTCCAGATTTTTAAAGAAGGATGATTTAATTAGACCTTTTTCACTTTACCCCCTCATGTTACATTCAAATTTACTTTCGGCCCCTCAAGTTATAACTCTTTTATATTTCTAACCCCAAACTATATTCGTATTTAATGCCAAATACAAATGTAATAATTTAAATAACATACTTTATATAAATATAAAATTTACAAATTTTCGGAATGTTAGAACTCTCCCCCACTTATCATGATTGTGTCCCCACAATCTATGCTTGGTGCAATGTCGGGTAATACCGGATGAATGTCACGTGTCAATCTCTTAATTCCAGTTAACAAATTATTTAATTAATATTATATTATTATTTTATAATAATTAATAGATAATAAATATAAATGCTACATATATTATAATAATATGGAAAAAGGAGTCACATACGAAAACAAAGTCCTATAAATTATTTAATTAATATTATTTTATAAAATATGTACTACAATTATCATTTAATCACGTAATATCAAAATATGGTGCAGAAAAATCAAAATCGATATGAATATATCTAAAATAATTCTAATAAATTACCGTGCATTGCAAAGGTTTTTCACCTATTATATATATATATATATATATATATAGTTTAATTTCAATTTAATGTGAGAAATAAGGGATCCAATACAAAAAAATTCAAGCTTTGTGTTGCAGTAGATGTACGTACGTATCTAGTGGTATTTTATTTATTGACTATTGAATTAATATATAGGATAATAACGATAACTTAATGTAATAAAAAAGGCGTGATTGGATGAAGCAAGCAATTGGAAACAGCTGTAATGAATTAAGCAGAGGGGAGTTATATATATATATATATATATATATATATATATATATATATATATATATATATATATATATATATATATATATATATATATATATATATATATATATATATATATACTAGGTGGAAGACCCTACAATGCACGGTAATTTATTAGAATTATTTTAGATATTACGTAATTAAATGATAAATTTAGTATATATTTTTAAAAATAATTTATAAAATAATATTAATTAAATAATTTATAAGATTTTGTTTTCGTCCGTGACCCCTCTTTCCATATTATTATAATATATGTAGCATTTATATTTATTATTTATTAATTATTATAAAATAATAATATAATATTAATTAAATAATTTGTTAACTGAAGTTAAGAGATTGACACGTGGTATTCATGCTTACGTGGTAAATTCTGGAGCTTTCTTTTGTACCCCTTTAGTATATATATAGATATATCTAGGGTGGGGATCAAGAGGGAAGTAAAAAAATAGGGGAAGAAGTGAAGTTATTCCTAGCCATATATTCTGATCAACTCAAAAGTCAACGCGGTGGCAAAATTGTAAATAACTCAATTTTTTTTTAAGAATATTAATATTCATTTGGAAAGCATATTAATCAAATTTACAACTTAATATTTTTAAACATTCTTTTACGATGAATGTTAACTCATATACATTATTATACACCGATGAATGTTAAGTTATCTCGTTCAACAATGTATAAAAACACATTTGATATTCATCATATTGTTTCTGAATATTAATTGTAATTTTGATCAACATTCATTCCAAATGAATGTTAATGTTCTAATTTTTTTTTTGTGAAATTCGATGGTTAATGACGATTATAATTAAAATAATTACTTATTTATAAGTTTTGTATGTTGAAATTCGTTTAATTTTATTGTATTCATTGGTGAATCAAAATTTTCATAAAAACTCAAAAGTTATACCCAAAATTTTTAATATTTGATGAATATGAATTATGACGAATTGAAGATATGTATGAACGTCTTTAATGAATTTGAGGACAAGCAGAACTTAAGTGTGGGGATGTATGATAGCATCAAATAATGCCTTATTTATATAATAATATCCCCTTATTTCTAAGCCTTTTTTTTGTAATTTAATTACAAATGCTATTGTTTCTTTTATAGTTGTAAAAAGGTCTTTTAGATAAAGAAATGAAGAAAAGGAACGAAAATCGACTCGAGACTGAAGAAAAAGAAGAAAAGATTGAAGACCCAAAAATATTGGACTTGAAGAGAAGACAAAGCCCAAAAAGATAAGAGAAATGGGCCAAAAATAAGAGGAAATCCGGATTAGAGTTTAAAAGATAAAGCCCAAGACAAAAGCCAGTCCAACAATTGGAAGATTCTGGAATTGGATCCCAACCGGCGGTTGAAGCTTTCAGCCGGCGGTTGGAGTTAAATATGGAAGGCGGTCGAGCGCGGGGGTCAAAATCCGGGTTATTGGGTTAAATTTCAGCCCAACCGGCGG
The DNA here is from genome assembly GCA_963930675.1 of Gnaphalium uliginosum. Taxonomy (NCBI): domain Eukaryota; kingdom Viridiplantae; phylum Streptophyta; class Magnoliopsida; order Asterales; family Asteraceae; genus Gnaphalium; species Gnaphalium uliginosum. The sequence goes on along the minus strand of OZ005680.1, from coordinate 70,700,743 downwards.
TTGAAAAGCCCAACCGGCGGTTGGATTTGCGGTTCAGAAAATCTATAAATAGGCCATTCTTTTCCATATTCCATACACAACAATTACGAATAGGTTAACCCTAATTTGGGTTCTAGGGTATAGAAATTCGATTTCTAAGGTATTCAGAGGCTAAGGAGCTAGGGTTTGAAGGTCGTTCAACCCTAATGAAGATTCGGTCAGATTTTAGGGTTTGATTCTTATTCTTTTCTAGCTGCAATGTTTAATACTTTGTTTATGGAATTGACTTACCTTACTTTAGTTATGAGCTAATTCTTTATTTATATTTACTTAGATATATGATTTTTAGATAAAGGTTTCATTATATGTTTAATATTGATCTTAATTATGAATGATTATTAAGTTTATTTGAAGATCCACATTGATTGTGAGTTACAGAGCGTTTGTTAATTGTTACTTAACGTGGTCAAAAGACTTATGTTAGAACTAACGTTTGTATGAGTTAATTGATTATCCACAGTTAAATAATTTATTAGTTAATTGTGGCTTGAGACTGTAACCGGTAATAGGTTAAGAGGCATAGCAATTAATTTAAACCCGATCGGTGTGATAATTAGAAAATCAATAACTATAGACTCAAGGCTAACGCAGAGTCAAGAATGAATCTCAATGATCTGTTGATAAGTCTAATAGCATAAATCTTATGTTGGTAACACGCATGAGTGTATTCAAGAGAATCTAGTATTAAGGTAAGGTTTATTAGGGATTCGCTAACCTTAACAGGAGGCTGTCCATTCTAGTTGAAATCACCATAATGACTGATCAATAAACATATATGAAACCTGAGTCGAGAAATCAGTAATCTAAGTAAATACATGCTTATCTATCTGATTATTCTTAAGTTATCTTTTCTATCTTTTAATTGTTTTTAATTGTTTTTTATTGTTTTCTTTATTTAGTTTAAATTACGTTCGTACGAAACTAAAACGCTACCCCTTATTAATTGTAATTTGTAATATTAGGTTTAATTAATTAATTTACACCAGTTCCCTGAGTTTGACTCTACACCGCTTCCCTGAGTTCGACTCGGTCTTACTAAAGCTATACTATAATACGAACATGTATTCTTGCCTGGTTGTGTTTAAGTTAACTTTAGTATTTCCTTTTCATTTAAAACTCGTATTTTTAACGACAACTTAACACGCATCAATGTACCACTAAACTTTGTACGAAATTTATAATATTTCATTTTAGCCCACATGTTTATTAAAATATTGTTATTATTTAAGTACAAAATTCAAAAAAACTTATTTATTTGTATGATTTTTTAAGTGCATTATACATTAGATTAGATAATATAATTATTGAAATGATAAAATATAATTTTCAAACAAATTATGATAATTAAAACGTTGATTATGCAAAGAACTTATGTAATTGAAACTTTACGAAAGTAAATAAATAAAATTTACATTTAAGTTAATAGTTTAGAAGGTTAATTGATTATAAAAAATAATGAATCGAAATAAAGTATAATGTAAAAATAGTTTAAGGGACAATGTGTAAATGTTGAAAGTCATTTTAGTGCAGAAATTTAGTGCATACATAGGAGATAAAACACATTTGATGCAAACATATTCCTTAAAGATTCAATTATTACACTAAATTTGAGGTAGTGTTTATTGCATACGTTGGAGATGCCCTAAAAGATTATTAGAAGATTTAGGCCATAGATTTATAAGTTAGTGAAGTAGCTTATGAAAAAAAATCTAAAGATTATTAATATTGAATTTACATGAATATTATTTATTTAAATGTTTTAGTTTTTCGTTTGTGTCCTTTTAAAACGGCCAATCCACTCCCGTCAATTTTCTTTTAAATGACAATTTTACACAATCTATCCACACATAGTATATACAAACCCAAACCCAAATGTATATACATATTGTCTCATATAATATTTAAACATACAATATCTTGATTCATGAATTACTGACATACCTCTAAGCTATAACCCCTTTCATCACCAAACAGTATAACTTCTATTAAATATTGTGATACCAAATTAGTTTGGCATGCAGTGCTACATATGCCAGGCAATTGGGTGGAGTTGAGTCGGGTTCGGGTCAGGTTAGAATGGGTTTGAGTCGAAATGGGTTTGGGTCAAAACGGGTCAGATTTTTCAGACGGGTCAAATCCGGGTCGGGTCGAGTCAAGTTAGCTCACAAACTGCTATTTTTCCTTGAATTTTAAAAGTTTTTCTAGTTATTATTTATAAAATATAATTGTAGTTCTCTTATAATACTTTGTACTTCCATTTTAAAATAGAAATGTAAATAAACTACAAAAAATTAGATTATTTGTGAATTCCAATTTTTATTGATCAAATACGTACCTAATGATAACGATAAAAATAAGTACTTATAATATATTATTAATATTACTTTTATTGTTATTATTATTATTAAGAAATATAGGAAATAGATGAAAAAGTCAAACACCATGTGCTGTAAAGTAAAACAGAGAATAGAATACTCTCTGGAAAACTCAATTTTTCTCTCTCTCTAAAATATGTACCTGCTCGATTTCGACAACGATTGATCAAGGCAATACACTAGAAATTAAGTGCATTGAAATAAAAAAATATAAATGAAGCGTTTCCGATTTTCTTTTATGTGTATATTATGGTGGTTACACGGCGGCCGGAGTCCAACTTATGGCCGGAAAGTTGTTGTGCCGGCAGAAGTTGGTCGGAGATGGTGGGATAATGGTATTGTTCGTTCCTATACGTTCGGTTCTTTCTCGTGACTCGTGAGTTTCAATATTCCGTTGATCCGCTCGACCCGTTAGATCGACCCGTAATATGTGTTGATGGATTTTCTCATGTCTGACTGGACCCTTTTTTGGATCTACCTTATAATTTTAATAGACCCAATAGGTTTGGAAAAGTTACCCAAGAGACCCACTAAAAAGGAACTGGGTCTGGATTGCCAGGTATAGTGCTACATAACATGTCTACGTAAACTATAAGCCCATGCATGTATTACGTTATTAAACTAAAAATCAATCACAAGAAAATAATCCGACCATCAAATTTGAACCATAAACGAATTTATTCATACTGAAACATCATGTAGTACGTAGGAGATTATTTACGTGTATTTTCTAGTTGAACACAAGACAAGCGAAATGATGGAAAGTCGTGGTATAATCATGTTTTAAAGATGTACTAATTGAAAATAAAAAACAAAATTAAAATTATTTTGAGTAATATGATTGGTCCATATGGTATATACGAATTTACGAAAATCGTTCCTTTTTTCACGCTATTAACAAAGTTTACAATCGTATACCTAAATTGACTAAAATACCCTTAATCATAAATTTTTAGATGAGATGATAGTAAATCTTTTGGACTGATAGTGCGAAAAAAACTAAAACGCTCAGACTTTTTTTTTTTATTTAAAATACTACTGATGATGTCCCATGACTCATACATAAGTATATTAAATCGATACCTACCTTAACAATTTAATTTAAACTTAAAATAATATTTTTCTAAAAATAGCTTGATACCCGTCGGATAGCTAAATACACCCGATTTTCTGTCTCTTTTTAAAAAGGGCGTACCCGTTATAGGCATTGGTACCCGTCAAGTTGAAACGCCTAATTTTTTTTTTATTTAAATACTCTTACTGATGTCCCATAACTTATATATAATTGTATTGAATCAATACCAACTTTCAACGATTTAAATTAGACTCAAAATAACATTTTCATGAAATTGGCAGGGTACCCGCCGGGTAGCCATCCTTAGCAAAGTTTCTGATCAAATTCGTACTATGGGTACCCGTTTTAAACCTATCTATCCTCCGGGTAGGTCTGTCGGGTACGGGCAGTATCCACCGGGTACCAATTGTAACACCCTGAAATTTGTTAAATTTAAAAGTTAAGTCGGTTTTGAGGGGTTAATTGTGTAATTAAATGATAAATTAAAAATAAAAACATGTTCCAAAATATTCCAGAAACGAATATACATCTCCAGGCTCTTTTTGTGTGTGTTTTTGGGTATTTTAGAGAGAGAAGGTAAAGAAAACTAAAGGGGATCAAGAATTAAGCTTAGGAAGTGATTGTTGAAAGTGTTTCCTTGCAATTTCAGGTAAGAAACCCAAACCTTCTGCTGAAATTGTGGTTAATTCGAGTATTAAAGGATGAAAGATTGAGTTTTATATGAGCTTAAAATGAGAAATTGGGGGTAAAGTGTTTATGTGGGTTAAAATGAGTTGGAATGTATTTTGAATGGATTGTGTGTATGTAATAATCGTTTGTTGAAGCTGGTCCGAATTTAAGATGTTAAAATCGCTCAGAAACTTGTTAATTTCATAAGCTGCTGCTGTTCTGTTTGTCATTGCGACACAAGGGTAGTGTCGCAGCTTGTGTCGCAGTGATGGTGTCGCAAATTAAAACTGTTGCTTTAGCGACACAAAGAGTTAGTGTCGCAGCTTGTGTCGCTAGTTTCCACTGTTAGTTACAACTGTTGCCATAGCGACACTAAGAGCTAGTGTCGCAGGTTGTGTCGCAATATTGTATTATGCGACACTAATTTAGTGTCGCCAGGAGGTATAGCGACACTAGGGGGTAGTGTCGCAGGATTAATTGATATTTTAAATAATAATAATTATTATCAGAGTTAATTGAATACGGTCGCCTCGACAGGTATTTTGGGTAGCAATTCATAAATATCTTAACATCATTCTCGAGGTAAGTAGTAGGAATGTAAAGAATTTAATTGGTTGAATTTGTTATTACTAATTGTTATACAAAGTTGCATTGAATAACTTCGGGTGTTGATGAGTTGAGAGGCCTATTGCTGAGTGAACAATTGTGCCTACGAGATTGAGTTGAGAGGCCTATTGCCGAGTGAACAATTGTGCCTACGAGATTGAGTTGAGAGGCCTATTGCTGAGTGAACAATTGTGCCTACGAGATTGAGTTGAGAGGCCTATTGCTGAGTGAACAATTGTGCCTATGAGATTGAATTGAGTGTCAAATTGCTGAGTGATCAATTGTGACAACTGAGTATATGATGAATGTAGTGAATGTATGATTGAAGGATAAAGACATGAGATGTCTGGTTTATTATTTATTATTGTAAATGTGCTATTCCTTTACTTACTAAGCAATGTGCTTACGTATTGTTGGATATTGTGTTGATAGGTACGCTTAAAGGGATGAAGGGCGGGATTTCGGGCAAGAGACCCGAAAGCTACTAGTGGTGGACTTACTATGGCAAGATAGTAAGAAGGCGGACTCATGGATCATGCTCTATATTAACATTTGATGTTTTGTGAAAACAGTATATATACGTGTTAAACCATGTTATTATTACTTTATATATATAAAGTGTTTTTGAGAATTTAAAGTAAATAAATAAATAAAAAATCTGGGACGTTTCACCAATGGTACCCATCGGGTAGTTCATCTTGTACAGTTTTGCAACTTTTAACCAAAACGCCTTTTGACCTAAATTGCGACTCGTTCACTTTTGATTTACCAAAATCTGCAGATAGCTTTGAATCAACATTTTAAACATCTTTCCAGTTTACACTTTTCCAGTATCACATCAAACGGCGATTTTACGCTTGGAACTAAATCGACACTTTAAAACTTGTTTTTCCACAAGTTTGCCACCAAACATTTTTGGCACATCTACCAACTTACAGAAGTCATATTCGCGTTTCTGACTTCAAATATACATAACAAACTTGACCAAAATCACCATTTCGACTATTTTGCCAAAATGACCCATTTTGACCCTTAAACCAAAACAACCTATTTTTGACACTTTAAGCTTTAAATCCAAACAACGACTTGGGCGATTTGTATCAAGCTAATAGAAACTCGACAATTTAAAAGCACACTTGTCAAACCTTTTTGCCAGTGAAATCCACCCTCATTAAGCATAATCTCCTGCCACCTCTAGATTCACCATTTAGCATTTGACCCAAAGGCACCTACAACATTAAAGAACTAAACGGGTAAGCTTTAAGCTCAGTGAGCATACGGGCAATTAAATGAGTAATACACAACAACAAGTAGCAGGCAAAAACTGAACCACAATAACAAACTGAATCACAACAACGGTGCAAGTAACAACTAAGCAATTAACCACTGGGCAATTGTAGAGATTATCACCACTGAGTGGATCCGCTGTCAACTGTCAACAAGCACAAAGTGCTAATACTGGCACAACTAGCACAAGTGCAACACCAAGCACAATGTGAAACAACTGCAACATCTAGCGATAAATCGCAACAACTGAGGCTAACATAAGTTAGCTGTCTGTCCCTGTTTAATCTAATAAACCAATAACTTCAACAAGTTTTGAATTATTATTGAGAAGTTGCGGAATCACACTCAATAATATTAGAAAGATCAAGAATTAATATTGAAGACAATAAATTGTAAAATCACAAATATTAAATCCAAAGCTCCAATCTTATATTAATTAATAAGACGAATACACTTTTCCGTATTAGGGTTTACACCTTGAAGTTGCACTATATTTCGTTAACCTAATCAAGGTTCTAAGAATCTCTATTTATATCACATAGAGTCTCGTACAATCTCCTATTATTATGGAATAAGATAATTTCCATAACCGACTCATACTTATCACAATATCATTAACAGTTGTAACTACCACATTTGTTCATTCAGTAGAAACATACTTCCAACAGTGGTAACTGCTTCAATTATAATAAAGTCTAAGCACAAATACACAAACAGTGTTAACCACTTCAAACTTCACTAATAGTTGTAATTACAAAAACAGTGGTAACTACTTGCAATACTAACTATCAGTGTTAATCTTCACGCTTCAGTGGAAATCACTTGTCTTCAACTTTGCTCAAACAGTGGTAATCCAAACCCAGATCAGTTTATCCCAACATTAGCTAATCTCTACAATGTCAAATCAACAACGCATAACAACATAAGCATATAATGACAATCCACTCGGTCATGTGAACCTCTTACACGTATGCAATTCGGAACCCACAACCATTACCCAAATAACCCCCATATCACTCACATTTATGTCGACTACCCGAAAACATGAGATACACATAAGCAACACTTCCTTTTGCACCTAAACAATCATAACACATCATATAAACATTCACATATAAAAAGTACTCATGCTCTTGATTGATTTAAAGTGTTTACACTTTTAACTCCAATTTATGCATTATAGTACAACTCCAACTAGCTTTTTTGGACACCATTTTTGAACCTTCTAAACCTTTTCCAAATAAACATATTTCGTATTATTTCGAAGGTATTCCAACATACTTTAGTATACAGCTGTCACCTTTTTAGAAAACATAATACATACCAAGTTATAGTCGTTCAAAAACGCCAAATAATCATTTTCTGCTGCTGAAATCTCAGCAAACAACACCAAGGGACTGTTTTGCAATACATTTTTAAACCACCTAGACATATACGTTTTCAGCAAATTTATATCAAATTAAAGACATTTGACCATATTTTCATTCTCTATTTTCAGATTTTGCAAAAACATTACACACACAAAGTTACAGCCTCTCAAAGTTTGTCAAAAACATTTTTACTTTCACTTTTCGCCCAAATTACCCAATGACCCGAATTTTGAATATAACCATCACACATATTTCAACTAACATACTATTGATCAAATAACATCATTTACAAATTTTCTTACTTTGTTTACCACTTTTAACTTCATATGATTGGTTTGACCTTTAAAGTCAAATCGGACACAATTACTAAATTAAGCATAACTCGATTTATGGTTTAGCTGTTCTTTCCACTACTCTAAACATCATTATTAACACCAATTCATCTTATTTAAACTAACCATAGGGTGAGTTAACAACAATTTGAAAGAATTCATCATAACCCCACTTTCTAATAAGAACACCAAACCGATTTATCAACTTTTGAATTGAATTGATGTTAACCACAATGATTTCCATACTTATACATCACTAATCAATCATAATCAGGCTCAATTTCGTTTTACAAGTGATCAACACTCAAAACCCCTACAAAACCCATTTCTAGGTTAAAGAATTCAAGAACACATAATCATACCTTAATTAGGATAGTTTAGAAAGCTTGAATTCGAGTTAACAAAGTTCAATTTGATGTTTCTCATGAATTCTCTTCTTCTCCTGCTCTCTCTCTCCCGATCTCTCCTTCTCTCTAGAAGTTTCTGTCTCCAATTTCATATGTACGTACATGTATGTATGTATATTTATTTATTTAGTGTTTTAATTGGGTATTTATACCCACAGTCCCTCTAGTTCCAGTCATTTTAAAACACATCATTTAATTAGTTACTCCCAACTTATTATTTAGGTAAATCTAAATACTTCGCAATTATGTATAGTATACGTAATTTTATACAACACCTTATAAAATAGAACATATACATATATTATAATATTGCCTTAAATTTTTGGGTGTTACATGGGTAGCCTTGCCTGGTATAGAGAGTAACCACTGGGTACTATGTGTACCCGCCGGGCTTTTTTTGTTCATCATGCACAACAACTTAACTTTTTTACAACACGGATTAAGATTCAACTTTTAACTCGATAACATTTAAATTACCAAAACTTGCATATCACTTTCAATCTACATAACAAACATATTTTCATAAGACACTTTTTCAAATTTATAACAAACGATGATTTTGGACTTGAGACTTAAACGACAACTTACACTTATAAAATACAACCACTACAACATTTAACTTTGCAGAAATCAATCATACAACCAACTTACCACTTGTATTACACGACTAATCAAAAAGAAACCCAATGTTATCAGAATTCACAACTGCAACCCATTTTGACATACTTTTTTTTTTTTACCAAAAGACAAAGGGGCGATATATACAAATAGCATCTACAATAGTAATTCAAATGAGAAGTAAACTTGCCAAACTCACTTTTAGCAAGTGTAATCCACGTTAGTCCTTCATGACCTCCTTGCCATCCATAAGCCCACTTTTATCTTATGACCCGCGTGGACCTAAAACATCAGACAACTAAAGGGGGTAAGCAATAATATTAGTGAGTGCATAGGCAATTAATGAGCATCAAACAAATATCAACTAACAACTTGAGAAATGTAGAGATTATAAACCACTTAGGCGGATCCGCATTCAACTTTCAACTTGAACAACTATAACTAGCTTAAAAGCTAGAAAATCTCTACAATGCATTAACAACAACAATTGGAAAATACACACTTAACCCCCATATCACTCACCTTAACCTTTAGCACCACAATGAAACAAAAATTGCCAATTTCCGAACACCTAACAATTTTGTTGATGCGTCTGGTGTGACGACATCTTATTTAGAAATCTTAGCATGGTTGTATATATATTTAGCGACACTTGTAATCCAGCGACACTTACTTGTAATATAGCGACAATATCATAGTGTCCTAGCTAGTGTCGCATTACACACTTATATATATATATATATATATATATATATATATATATATATATATATGTATAGAATTTGGATCAAATGAGAACACCTCAAATGCACAACGACTCTTGATAAAATAGTTAGATTCACATTCGTACATCTCAAATATGCAAAGGAAAATAAATGTACACTTTTAAAAATGCACAAAAATCGAAAAAACGATTGATGCACGATTATCTCTATAATTGTGCATCAATCGTTTTTTCGATTTTTGTGCATTTCTGAGAGTTTGCATTTATTTTTACACATATTTGAGATGTATTAATGTGAAGCTAATGATTTTATTGGCTAGTTGTGTATTTACGAGGCGTTCTTAGCCGTTCTTATTTTTAAAGTGTTCTCACTGGAACTTTACCCTATATTATATATATATATATATATATATAACAGCTCGCTAGTTGACAGAGGGTGTGCGTGTGAATGAGACAGAGTCGAATCAGGGCTCGCACGAGTACTTACAAATTTAACACACACATATGCACAAATTTAACAAGGATCATGACAACAAATTTTACTACCCCTTCCTATCACCAACTCCCCCCTTACCTATCATCAAACTCATTTGACTTTTAAAGTCAAACTAGCAACAACTCACTAGTTTGCTTAAGGATTCTTTATAAAATTTAATCATCTTTTAATCTCTACTTAAACCATTCTTAACAACATCAAAATAACCACTTTAATCTAACACTCTAGTGGGTAATGTTTATCTACAAGAATTTAACATGTATTGTATTTTAACTAAAAATAATAACAACTAACATTTCTTTTTTTTTTTATTAGAGCAACATAATAAGAACATAACCCACTTCAAACACAATCTTGTTTATACACAAAATCAACAATTTAATCTAACAACTTTTCTTAAATTGAATTAGGGATTCATAGAGGTATAATATTATGTTAGAAATCAAAACCCTATGTTTAATTCACCTATTCTCATGATTTCTTCCCAATAATCACTTTCCAAATTTCTAGGTTAAAATAATAAGAACTTAGGTTTACCTTAACTTGGAACAACTTTTAGAGCTTGAGATCAACTTTTCTATAGGTAATTTGATGAATTGAGCTTTGATCTTCCTTTCTCTCTTCTCCTATTCTCTCTCTCGCGCGACCCTCTCTCTCTCTCTGAAATATTCTGGAGGTGTTTTGATGAATGTGGCGTAAGCGGGAGTGTATACATGTGTTTTAATTGTTTTAATTCTGTGTTTATACGAGTATTTTCGTATTTACACTCCTAGTCCTCCTAATCTAACACGTTTTTAAAATACATACTTAAATCGATCCCGACTTATTATTTAGTTAAATATTCTGCAACTAATACAATTTTATACATCAACTTATAAATATATGTTTTACACACATTAAAATAATACCTCAAATTTCATAGTGTTACGAAAAAGTAAGAAAAGGTTTCAGTAAATGTGTGTAAAACACCGGGCCTATTCATGAAATTAACTCAATTATTTAAGTACGTTTACAATTCTACCGGTTAAAATTATGGTTGTCACAATTTAAATGGTAAAAAGAAATAGAAATAAATGCAAGTAGTTTTTCTCTTATAATCTATACGTATTTAGATTAGATTAGATGAAAAATATTTAACATAAAAACTATTGTTGATTTTCATTTCCTTTATTCTTAAAAATGGAAATGAATGTCATACTTTTTTGATTATTTTAAGTGCAAATTATAGATATTGTTAACGATATTAAATTAAAGCTTCGTGCGGTTAACCAATAGAAAATAAAGAATATATATATATTTTACACTTTAATCCCTCAACTTTCTTAAATATATATTCAACTATTAAACTAAAGTTAACTGCACATTTATAACCGTATAGTTTTACTACACGAAATATTTCCCCTACTTATATTTTCCTTTTATTTCCATTTGAAAAGGAACAAATACAACTGTAGTTTGTAAACATTTTTTAATTCTTTTAATTTCGTTTTCTTTCCATTTAAAAGAAAGGTCGAGATACATGTGAGAATGAATAACTATTTAAATTTTGGAGAGGGGTTATTGTAGTATAGTTCATTAAGGTGGTAATGGTAGGAATGCATCTAAACCTTTGATTTAAAATTAATTAAAACACTGGTTAAATCGTAAATACATTGAATTTGAGTGGCAATGTACTAAAAAAATTGCTGGTCTGTCCTTTCAATGTGAATTTTTTACCCCAACAATATTCAATTCATTATATCTTTTTCAATATTTTTTTTTTTACCAAAAACAATTAGACAACAAAATCAATCTTCGACTGATCTTTAATTTGAGATACATTCTTCAATTCCTTTATTGATACACAAACTTAATAATATACGGATACACAAAACTTAATAACACGTAGATACACAAAAAATTACACAACGTACAGTGATACACAAACTTAACAACATACAGATACACCAAAAGTTACATAATATACAGATACACGAACGTAGTAACAAAAAATTACAAATAGATACACAAATTGATTATTAACTAAAAGAAAAAATGATTACAAATGCTAAACTATAATTATTAAAATATGAAAAAAATAAAGAAAAACCGCCGTCATTTCTGGCTGTACAGCTCCGGCGATTTAAACTTTCGGATCTAAAAAACCACACAAAACAACTTTTGGATCCAACAAAAATCACCAATAATATTCAAGATCGAAAGAAATATACCTAAAAAAGTTTATTTTTGTAACGGAGGTGTTTACTGGTGAGTATTTAACATCGTTGGTTGTTACGGTGACAGATCTATAACATCCGGAGAGGATGCAGTTTCGTCGCCAGAGAGAACAACGTGCGTTCGCTGGAGAAGGTGATGTGCGTTCGCCGGAGAAGGCGAAGTAGGTCGGCCGGAGAATGCGACGGATGTTGGCCGGAGAAGTCGAAGTATGTTGGATCTGAGTTTTTTTATTTTGATGGCGAGAACAAAGCAGTGTTTGTTTATGAATATATTATATGGGTACTAAAAATGAAAGGGATGAAAGTGGTAAAGGAGAGGACACGTGTACAGAGGAAAATGTACCCTACCATTACTACGATAAAATATAATATTACTTGAACCTCCCTCTTAAATGAGATTTTATAAATTATTTACTAAGTAATCAGAAGATTACTATTACAAAACGTAAATAACAATAGCATAATTATTATTAATAAATATAAATATTTAATAATGAATGTTATATAATCAACCTAAAACATGTACATGTACATACGTGGAAACAACTAGATACAAAGAGGGTGAGGAAAATATGAATCTTTGATTTGATTCGTCGCTTTCACTTTGTAAAACCCAAAATCTTTGTTTTTGGTTTTGTTGGCGAATTAAAACCCTACGGAGTAACCAATCCCTAATCTTTGTTTTTGTATTCACCCTCTTTAAAAGTTTAAACTCCCCTATCTTCAACTTCAATTCAATTCAATTCAGTTCAATCAACCATGGCTTCAATCTCCATTGATTTAGCAGCAGTTCTCACATCACGGACAACAAAAACATCCGGCCGCCGTATCACTAAACCGGCCGTATCTACTTTTTCGGTCTACCCATACTTTACTCGAACCAAATTGCAAACCAAAGCTGTAATGCAGGTTGATATTGCCCCCGTCGTTACAAAAAAAGAAGAGTGTTTTGATGTTGTGACGGAAACAGAGTTGATGGAGAAAGGGTTTTTGGGGTTGAGAAAGACCAAGTTGGTTTGTACGGTGGGCCCTGCTTGTTGTTCATATGAACAACTGGAGAAACTGGCATTGGGTGGGATGAATGTGGCTAGACTTAATATGTGTCATAATTCTAAAGAATGGCATCAAGATGTTATTAACAAAATTAACAAGTTGAATAATGAAAAGGGATTTTGTGTTTCTGTTATGATTGATACTGAAGGAAGTCAGATTCATGTTGCTGATCATGGTGCTCCTTCTTCTATCAAAGCTGAGGTTCGTAATACAATTCTATCAACTATTAATTAAAGAAAATCATTACGTGCTGTTAGGCTAAAAACAAACAGGGTAGGGATGAATGGATGATATCCCCTTTTATTATTCAGCTAGATAGATTAAATTAAATTAGTTTAGGTTCGGCTGCAACAAAACTGATTATGATCATCTATATAAGAGTGATCATACGGGTTTAACACTTTTCTTCACTAACCTTAAAATTCTAAAGATCGGAAAAGACACAATTACACCTCATAACTAAATTTGGAAAAAATCCATAATAATCAATATATATTAAATGACATGTAATGTGATGCATAAATATACATTTGGAATTTTGGAAATAACCCAATTAGTCAAATATTTTCCTACTAATATATTCATTCATCATATTGATTATTTGGGAGTGAATTATTTCTTACTATTATCCATAGAAAAAGAAAATTGTGATTGATGCTCCTGACTGTTGTTTTGTTTAAACAGTTTGATAAAAAAAGATCTTACTTTTAGGTGTTATCGGGATATAATTAAACTTCAATAGGATCAAACAAACGATGTAACCGCATATCGATTTCAAATAACTTATCCGCCGCATAGCGCGGTTCTCTACTAGTATACACATATATGTACGTGTAATTTCGTGAAAAGTTTGAATTCTCCCAACATTGTAAACAACTGATTATGAAATGATTATCACAACTTCAAACAAAAGCACATACTGTGCGACCTGTTTTGTTACAACCAATTGTATGGAATTTGATTATTCCATATCGGGTAATCGCTTTCAAAATACAATGCTAGATACACCCTTAGATGCATAATTAAGTTATAATTTTGATGCTATTTTTGTTTATTAGGATGGATCAATATGGTTCTTCACTACTGAACAATTCGAAGGTTCCCGTCCATTCACGGTTCAAGCAAGCTATGAAGGTTTTTCAGAAGGTTGTCTAGATGGTGATAATTCTTTAGTTTTTATAAATCTATAATAATTAATATAATGGTGATAGAATGAAACAGAATTTTACACTTGGTGATTCAGGAATTAAAGAGGGTGATGAACTAGTGGTCGATGGAGGAATGGCGACATTTGAAGTCATTGAAAGGATCGGGAATGATTTACGTTGCAAGTGTATTGACCCTGGCCTACTTCTTCCACGAGCTAAATTGAGCTTTTGGAGGGACGGAAAACTTGTTGACAAACATCATGAACTCCCAACCTTGTCTACAAAGGTTTCAACTTTAGACTCAGATATATATTGTTATATGTATATGTATGTATGTATATATATATATATATATATATATATATATATATATATATATATTTGGAATGAAGTACTAATTTTTGTGTATTAGTACCAAACATACGTTATAACATCTTTTGATGACTTGAATATTATATTAATGGTGTATGATTTAACAGGATTGGTCTGATATCGAGTTTGGAATTTCACACGGTGTAGAATTTATTGCTATGTCATTCGTGAATGACGCCAATGCTGTCAAGCATTTAAAGAATTACTTATCTACCAAAAATAAGTAAGTGCACAGAATCGAAACCAATTATGCATGTTGTTTCTATATGGATGTAGTTAAATTAAATTAAGTAGGAATGTTTTAATGTGCGTGCAGATTCATTAAAGTTTTCGCTAAGATTGAGACTTTGGAATCTCTTCACAAACTTGAAGAGATTGTGGAGGCTTCAGATGGAATAATGGTGGCGAGAGGTGATCTTGGAGTCGAAATACCACTTGAGCAGATTCCAACTGTGCAAGAGGACATTATTAATCTTTGTAGGCAGCTAAATAAGCCTGTGATTGTAGCTTCACAACTATTGGAGTCCATGATTGAGTATCCTACTCCAACACGAGCAGAGGTAGAAATTTATTAATTATATACTATAATTACCATTCAGTGATTTTAGAGTTATCTTTAGATAATACTGACATTGTATGTTCATGTGAAAAGGTTGCAGATGTTTCTGAGGTGGTTCGACAGTATGCTGATGCGTTGATGCTGTCTGGTGAGTCAGCTATCGGATCTTATGGAGAGAAGGCTCTGTCAGTGTTAAGAATGGCTAGCAGCCGAATGGAGCTATGGAGCCGTGAAGAGAATCACCGACCATCTCCTCCTGAACGTGAACTTGGAATCTCGTTGCCTGATCAGGTTGCTGAGCATATATGCAACTGCGCTAGCCGAATGGGTAATTGTACTTTCCCAAACTGTCAAAAGGGGCAGGTTACTTGATTGGTAAAAATGGGCTCAGGTCGAAACACACATATTGGGTTAACCTGCAAGCTCTTTTTGTCCATATTTTAAAAGAAACTATTAATGTATATATATAAATAAAATGATTTAATAGGTTGTAAGCTTAAAAATACATGAACTAATGAAGTGATTTTCAACCTGTTCGGCCCTTTTCATTATTAGCTAGAATTTTGATTCGCCTGCTTGAGATCGAATGTGATCCAAATCGACCTATTAGTAGCAGCAGTTTGTTACAATGATGATATCAGCTAACAAGGACCTTTAAATTGGTAACTATTTAAAAGATAGTGCTGCAGTTGTCAAATATCTAAGATCTCTCTGTCTTTATGTGCAGCAAATAACCTTGGAGTGGATGCGATTTTTGTGTACACGAGACACGGGCAGATGGCATCACTTTTGTCACGCAACCGGCCAAACCCCCCAATATTTGCATTTACAAACGAGAAAAGCACACAAATGGCTCTCAACTTGCAATGGGGAGTAACACCCATTTTCGCCGACTTATCAGATGACATGGACATTAATATTGTGAAGACGACTGATCTGATCAAAGCAAAAGGAATTTTGAAAGAAGGAGACGTGGTTCTGATAGTTTCAGATATTATTCCAACCCGTTCGACCCCAACTGTCTACCAGTCGCTCCAGGTCAAAATAATCTCTTAAAAGTTTACCATCTGCCAATCCCATTTGATGTTGATGAATCTCCTCAAGATAATATCAGTAGTTGTTCATGCTTTTTGTACACTTGTAGGGAACTTTGTTTTTCTTTAACATGATTTTGAGTTTTGATAATGAGTAGTTTGAGAGTTTGACATTACTTATTTTAATGATGAATTATTCGTACAAGTATAATCATTGACTTTTGCGAATTGGAATATATTGTGTTTTAAGTTGGTATCTGGTGTACGAACGAAAACAGGAATATGAAATCAGATCGAATAAATCAAATACATGCCATGTGACTCTGTTTTTATTCTTTCTCTGTTATTATAACCAGACAAATTAAAGATGTTCATGGCAATTTTATGACATTTCCACTGTATAAATAACTCTGCAAAAATACTCCAACACTCATTTGCTACGATTTACATGATTTCCTTGAAATTCATTTCACTTATAGCACAAGGTTAAATAGTTAAATGGCATGTAGACTGAGAGCTAATGACGGTTAATTTAATACGAGTTCTCTTTAGATGGATGATCAACCGAGATAGTTAATACTTAAAAGTTTATTGGAAAAAAGAAGTTGATACAAACACTTGGTGTTTTTCATAATAACAACAATTTGCAGTAGGCTGGTTTACCGAAAAACAAAAAAAAAAATTTGTCAACAAATGCATATTACATGTTATCTGGGATATGATATTGAAGGCAGGAAATCAGGATACAAAATCTAATTAAGACACCGAATGGAAAAGCTTGAAGGACTCAACTGAGACAACAAGGCCTCGGATAGATCCAGCAGCAGCAACAAGTGATACAATCAAACATGCTAAACTCAAAACTTTCATCCAAATCCAGGTGAACGAATTCCTTTGTATCTTTGCCTGTGAAATATACATCTCTATTGGGAAATATACCGTTAATGGCCAGAATGTAGTAGCCCCGATTAGCCCAAGAAAACTATTGAAAAATGGAAAGATCATGGCCACCAGGGTCACCAAAACAACATAGGTTGACCTCCATGTCAACCTGAAGATGTTGATCTTTAATTTACCAATCGAGTATTCTCTGGTTATTACTTTATTTTGAGGCCATTTTTCCTTGCTCCAATTTTCAACAAACGCGAAGAATGGTTGGATATACACCTGCATAAGTTTATTTAAGAGCTTCTCAATGATTTTTTTTTCATAGATAGAGGGGGAAAATAGGCTGGTTAAGAGAGGTTTGGCATGAAACATATAATACTACCCAACTCCTTTTCCTCTTATTTAAAATATATAACAATTTTGTAAAATTAAAGATGATTACAGAAATTTTTATACTTGAATAATAATCTCGCATCTTATATAAAACGATTTAGAAGATTGTATAATTCTATGCACTAAAATAATCTGACAGCTCTCGAAAAGTCTGTCATGTTTATTTATTTGACTCAATTGACCCGATAGAGACAAACATATTATAAAATGACCCATTCATAAGTTGACATGTCAATTTAGCATCTCTAAATTCTTAGTTTACAATGAAGTCGTTAAGCTTTTTACCTGATAGGCTCCAAGAAGATGAATAACTATGCACAAGTTACCAAAGTCAATGAGCCAAAATGGCTCATAAAACCCAAAACCAGTCAAGTAATTTCCAGGTGCATCATTACCAAATGCAGCATAACCTAGTGTTCCACATATCATGTAGAATAAGGTAGAAGCTGAGACCCCCACAGTAGACGCCTTTTTCATCACTTTGTTTTCTGCAGGACTTGATCTTAGTGTGTCCTGCATTTAGTTGTAGCATATATATTAAAATTAGCAAAATGTATCCATGCATTGCATATATCATACATGTAACATATTAATTTGTATTGTATATATTGTATATATGTATATGTATATGTATATAAATAATAAAATAAAATGTATATATGCCTGTATCTCAAGGAGGACTGGACAGAAAGAATAGGCAAAAGCAATATCTCCAATGGCTGAAAAAGTGCTCCACATTTTCTCAACACTTGGCATTTCTTTCCCAACTGGTACTCCTGTTAGGCTTGTTCTGGCTGCGTGTCCACTTTCTATATAAGGACATCAAATTAAGAAACAATCTTAATGTAGGTGATGAGTCAAAGTATGTGCATCTTTTTACTAAGAAAATTATACCGCAACATATTGGAGTAAGAAAAAGGAGACATGCATGTTTATAGGTAGAGAAGCTTAATTACCTGCAATTTTGGCAATGGAGAGACCGATGCCAATTGAAGCATAGGTAAAAGACATGATGGTTGCGACGATTGAGATTAGTGAGAGCTTGTGAAAGTTTGGAATTTGGCTTAATACAATTTCAGTAATGGCAAATATTGATAAATAAGAGTTGTTCAATGTGTGACACCCCTTATGGTGGCCATTTTTATGAAAACAGTTTGACCGTTTAATTGCCCTGATGCATGATAAGCCAAGTTAATTAAAATGTAGTCAGAATATATATGTGGAAGTTTAATATATGTATATATATAAATACATATATATGGTGCTAGCTTACGCCATGGATATTGCGGCAGTGATGGTGTATCCAATGGTAGCTCCGATAAGGATCCCATACTGAGCTATTCCACAAAATCTGTATTGAAGTCCTCCTATATATACATCATCGGCAAATGATGTTACATATCAATACTTTGTGAATATATGTATTGAACCTTACTATAGGTTTGTTTTTATAAGCAAAAAATTAGACAAGAAATATAAAAAGTGAATTTTATTGAGAACCATGGGTGACAATGTATGGGTAATTAAGAACATAATATATATATATATATATATATATATATATATATATATATATATATATATATGTCTTGTAAAGTACTCGTACTACTTAATTACAATTAATCTTTATATTTATTTTGGATTTGGACGAAAAGTATATCGTATCATGCAACTTAGAGGTTTTAACGATTTACAACCTTAAAAGATAAATTTTCTGGAAAGATTTGCAACCTTTATGGCGTAAAAATGGACTATTTTAGCGAATTTGTTAACTTACAACATCATATATATCTCTTCATATATTGTTATAAAATTTTGTAACATTAAATAAATTATCAATTTTTTAACAATGATGTACAAATTCAACTTCTTTTCGTTAATAGTTATGCTTTTGGTTACCTCACATTTAATATTGAATTGAATTTTAGTATTATTTTATTTTATTATGAAAATACAAAGTATAATTCCACATGGCATGATAATTTGGAATATGAAATGTAAACATGTCACATTGAATTTTAAACAATGTGAAGACTCCACATAGAAGAGGGATACTCTCTGAGTTATACTGAGAGATATGATATGATTATAAATTTTAAGTAAAAGAAAAATTAATTGCCACTTTTTACCAACTATATATATATATATATATATATATATATATATATATATATATATATATATATATATATATATATATATATATGGCTTCTTGTTGGGTCTTGGCACTAGTTTACTAAATTGACGACGTCACAGACAGAGTAGCACCAAATTCAATTTTAAGCAAAGGATTTATAAATAGTTGACAGACAACAAACTCAAGTTATATATATATAAATTAAAAACATGTTAGTGTGTGGGCATCTGTCACAACCAATCGATATATACAACTTATGTATATATATTCCCATTATTATCAATCTATATACGTATACGATTTTGTTTAAAGGTAAAAGATCCTTCAACATGTTTACTGTGAATAAAAAAAAGACCCATTGCATGTGCTTAATAACAAGAAGAATGATAAAAAAAATACCAAGATTAGCTTTGACAGCTTGCATGTAATTGTAGTTTCTGGTACCGGTAACAGGATGAGGGGACCTGTAACAGTCTGAAAGCAAGAGGCAAGTGAACCATGTAATAACTGCAAATATTATAAGAGAAACACTTCCTGCAATCCAACCCAATTGACCATAACACCATGCTAGTGACAACACTCCTGATCCTATTACTGCTGTTATTATATGGCAACTTGCACTCATCAAGCTCCCTTTAATTTATAATATCAAACCACGATTAGTATAGTTTAACCATCTGTCATTTCAAAATAAATTAAACAAAATGAAATTACCTGTTCTTTTGATTCTTCCATCGTCATCGTATTGTTCAATGGAGTCTCCTTTTTCCATTGAAAAAACACTTGACCGTTGTTTCAATTAACAAAGAATGGGAATGGGAATTAATTAATTAAAGAAATGAAATCATATCGCAAACAAAATGTGGGTGTCAATCAAGATATTAATAGGAGAAGTTAAGTGGGAGTGGCTGATGTTCGAAAACACTATCTAATTAATGTATGCAACTTTTTGTTTGGAGAAGCTGGGGTTGGTAGCTTAATTACGGGAGTAATTTAGTAATTATGCATATATATTATACATTACTAGTTGTAGTTATAGGAGAATATTCATTAATTAATTATTAATTATAATTAGCAGAGTAATTACCCACATTTCTTTTGACTTGAAAGGTCCTAATTATATTTGGTAATGGAGATCCTACTGAAGTTTCCACTTGGACTTCATGCATGGTCCATCTACTGTACTATACTACTACTACTCCATATTAAAATGACGGTTTAATTCACTCTATTATTATTATTTGCTAATTTCATTTAATCAATTATCTTTCTTTTTTTCAGTCATGTTTGTCATGCTATATATAAACACGTCACCACTCACCAAACTAAAGGCCGGCCCTACGACGCAACTACCAAATTAAGCACTCCATATATTAGCAATTAATAAAATTGCGTGCTAAACATATCAATTAGCTAGATATATTGTGTAATGGATGAATTCGCATATATATAGAGGTAATCGAGTTTGTCATGAACTGGATCATGATCGGTCATCATCATCATCAAAATCATCATCATCTTTCTGGTGTTTCACTTTCGAATAAAAAAGATTGTTGGCTTTGGTCTTTAGGGAAGTTGGGAATTTACTCGGTCTCGGATTTTCGTTATCTTATTGATTCTAAGATTTTGCCCAGCATATGATCTAAGATTCGGTGGAATAATTTTGTGCCAATCACCAACGATGTTCTAGCTTGGAGACTTTTCAATCGTCGGTTGCCTACTAGATTTAACTTGGACAAGCGTGGTATAGACCTTGGTCAATCCGCTGTTCATCGATAGACGAAGCTCTCTCTTTATCATCTCGCGCCAGATGCAACAGAGGTGCTCCTTGAGTTCATTTGCTTTTGATCCAAGAGCTTAGAAAGGGTCAGGAAAGGAGCGCAATTCCTCTCCCTACGGGATAGCCTCTGGTCGAGTGGCTTCGCTCCTATAAGCTAGTTCTCACTTCCGAGCTCTAAGAAGCAAACTCTCCAAATTTATTCTCGTATATATATATTACTTTTCCCCTGCGTGAGCAACCCGACTGTGCGTTACATGTGCTTCCTCAGGTGTAAAATGTGATGCTGTACCTGGTCGTTTAAATCAAACCATAAAAATTTTTTCGAAATAAAAAAAAGATTCTAGGAGAGGGCTCGTAATGATCTTCTCAAAGATCACAATTCATTAGGGCGAGTGGATGTCAAGGGGGGGGATCATAGTCTTTCATCCAACACAACCAACTATTCAGAAAAGAGAAATGAATTACAGAACTCAGTGAGTGAAATAATACCGCGATCCAAAATAATGGAATAAAAGACCTGCCTATTCTATTAGTCAAGCTTGGAGAACATAGTACTACGACTTACTAGATGAAAGACCTTGATTGGTGAAGGGCTTAAAAGTTAGGTAGCTAGCGGACCGATCACTAAGTGGGGATGCTCCCTCCAGCATGAGCGAACCTTTTCGAAAGCACGAGAAGTCGGGGTCGGCCCCTCGACAGGAGGCAAGCCGGCGCTTTTGCCTAGGAGCTCGGATTCCAGTCCTATCGTTAGAAGGCAGCTTATACATTAATTAAGCAATCTGACTTATATGCTACCAGCTTCTCTAAGATATCAATCACTAAACTAAACAAAGTAGCAAAAATCATAAGAGAAGAAAAGTTCACAGAAGGTTGAGAAGTAGTACGCCCGGTTCACCTCCACAATTTCGGATAGTATTTATGGTTCTACCTTTTTCTTAGCAACTGGCTTTCATGGTTTTCATGTGATTATAGGTACTCGGCCTTAGTCTTGGGCCGATCTCACACTTCAATCAAGCCTTTCGTACTTCGATCCAATCAATCGATCGACCAGTGCCACTACCCACTTCTACTAAGGCTGGGCTTAATAGGAGCAAGAGACTTGGTGGCAACAACCTAACTTGCAATCTTCTGACTCCTTACGTATACTTCACTTGTTGGGTTCGTTTTGGGCTTTTAACCTAATGGTCGCAGGTTCAAGTCCTGCTATACCCAAACCTAACTTGCAACCGCTCTTTCACCTCCCAAAGAGCAAAGTTGGGCCCATTATACTGCAATATGGTGAGCATAGCCATGTCTGATGAAAGAGCCACCTGCTGACCTTGACCATTCCTCCACCCCGCTTCATCCATTCCCATTCCAAAAAGTCTTTATTGAAGAGGCTTTGCACCCGGAATAGGACTAATGCAGATCCAGAAGAATGGGTTGTCTTGGGGTGTCTTTGGCTTTACGAGAGAAAGCTCGCCGTAGAAAAAAGTCTTTCTCTTCCCGTCCCGGGTCATAGGTGCGTCCACAGAAGAGGAAATCGCAATGCATCTTGCTCAGCAGGCGTAGCTTGGAGTGAGAGTGTAGCGGGGGTAAGGTAAGGAGGCCGCCGGAGAGGAAGGCAAACCGGCCTATTAAGCGCAGCTAAGCTAATATGCGCCGGAGAAAGCCAGGTGCCGTAGGTAAGCTCTATTCGGCCCGGAGCTTCATAATCTCCTCGCTTATTCTGGGGGGGAGGTTGTACAACCCCTTTATAGCTCTTTTCTTATATGCCATAGTACCTTCACCTCACCTGCCCTGCGAAGGGGTCTTCAAAGGCTCACAATGCCCCCTTTTGGCTTTGGGATGCCAGTCTTGATGCTTCAAGAAAGTTCCAAACCAATCTCTGGCACTTGGTAAAGACACTTTTACTCGAGCTTCGGATATGAGACCTGTAAGAAAGTCTATTACTAGTACCCTGAGTTGGTCTCCCATTAATACTTCACCGTGAATCACCTTCTCTCTGTGATCCACCAGGGTTAACTAACTTTCTTTAGTCTCTATCCTTCTACTAGCCAACTAGGAGTTTTGACTATGATTTGGCCCTACAGTGGTAGAACCTGGTGAACCGGGCGATGGAGCTAATCTGCTTGCTTGTGCAGGCGATATTTCTAATTCCGAATTCTCATCCATAGGTGGAAATTCTTCTATAACGCCAAAAAAATGGAGAGACTTTTTCTTGCTCTTCCAATTCAGGAAGACTGATTTCGCCGGTTGGTCCAACCAAGAAAGACATGGGAATTTTGGGCGTCAGATTCTTCTTCTTCTCTTACTTACGATATTTCGAGTTGGATGAACAGATCGCTCCTAAAAGCAGCCGTGTGATCTTATATATGATACCACCAGACGCGCCCCAGCTTCAAGCGAGCTCACCCTATGGACCTTGCTGAACTAGATTCCCTGCTAGCGAGAGCGGCTTAGGAAGATAAAGGAGCACAAACAAGGGTTGTTTGAAAATGAACAGATAAGCTAACGCACTACTTATTTTCTGCCTACTTGCAATGCAACTACTCCTGAGAAAGACTCAAACTGAACTAGTTGAAGCTAAGGGCCTGCCTATTCTATTAGTCAAGCTTGGAGAACATAGTACTACGACTTACTAGATGAAAGACCTTGATTGGTGAAGGGCTTAAAAGTTAGGTAGCTGCTATCTATCGGATCTTTTCTAAGAGGTTAGGTAGGTGGTTGAGTCGAAGCGGAGAAGGAGACTAAGTCATCGGTCGTGCCGGGATTGATTTCCTACTTCCAGCTGAATGAGGGCCAGCTCAAATGGTCCCTTATGAAGTCTCTATTGGTCTTATTCTTATTGTGCGCCTTGTGAGCGCGTTTGGATCCGCGAAGGAAATCGCTCGGATGTTCCCCTAACCCAACCCGGGGACGGCATAACTGCACACTCACACGATCTTTGCCGACAGATAGGAGCATTCGGTGGAACCGGTGAACTACACTTGCTTCTGGATAGATGTGTGGGACAGAGGGCTCGTGGTACCTGCTATGTCCAAAAATCACGATGATCCAACGGTTAACGAACCCGTAATGCTCTCTTCATCACAGCTGCGTTGAAACCCTACCAATATTCTGCAGCAAATTTCGACGACAAGTATCTCTCTATCGAAAACTCTAATCGCAAATCCCAACGGTCAGATCGTAGATAACCCTCTTAAGAACATACGGTCCAAATTTCACTATGATTCGACGGTTAATGAACCCACACCGTAAATTCTCCCATCGCCGCGAAGAATTTGACGAACCGCACTTTGTTTTCCTGGTTATGTGATCCTTCTCAACGAACCTTGGTCTGATACCAGTTGTTGGGATCGACCCCGATCTCATACCGCTTGTTGGGATCAATCCCACCACAACAAATCACATAACCATGTATAAGTCAATAATAAATACGTATAAAACAGAAAAACACACAACACACGATATTTTGCGTGGAAAACATGTCAAGGGAGAGTTAAAACCACGGGACCAGCGGCCACTTACAATTTCACAATCTACGAACAATATTACAAGAATGGACGCTCCTTTCAACACTCTTGAATATTATCACGTATCCTCACACCACTCACCGGTAGATTACAATAATGGAATTCGCGCCATCGTTATTGAAGCACCGAAACTACCACACGGGACGGAGGGAGATGACTCCCATAGACTTTCTCTCAACTTCCTCACATAAACTCTAACACATCGACTCCTATTTATAGGCAATTCTCAATAATTTCATAATTAGATTACAAAACAAATTACCAATTAGAATTAATTTCCTCTCTAAGTCGCACTATATTAGGAAATAGCATAATGAGTAAATTACATAAATGGTCCCTTTGATTTATACCGATTTACGAAAATCGTCCTTATACTTATTTTTTCAGCTTTTCAGTCCAATAAATTTACGTTTTGCTCGAAAATGGTCCCTCCTGCACCTAAAATGACTAAAGTACTCTTTGGCTGTTTAGATCATGACTATTCAAAAATGACAAAAGAAATAGTACTTCACTCATTTTAGGTGGAGGATGAACCATTTTTAAGCAAAATGTAAACTTATTGGACTGAAAAGGTGAAAAAATAAGTAGGGACGCTTTTTCTAAATCACTATAAATCATAGGGACCATTTATAAAATTTACTCTAGAATAATACTCAATAAAAAAGAAATTATTATTGGTTGTAATCGAGTGGTTGTTGAGGATAGAAATGTGGTGAATACATTCCGCATTGTTCCATATTCGGATTGCAAATTGAGGATGACGAACTCGAACCGTGTGTATTTGGTGTATCAAATAACATAAGATTAGTGTATGACATATAGTTTGAGTTTGGGATTTGATTTGAGTTTGGATTGGGGTTTTTGTTTGGGTTAGACATGTTTGATGAAAAAGTTTGGATTGTTTTTGTGAACTTGTATGTATAAAATGTGAATATATAAGTAAAAAGTGCTTCTACTGGTTGCCCAAACAGTTAATATATATATATATATATATATATATATATATATATATATCTTCAAACGGTTATATTACCGTTACTTTAAAAAAAAAATTTGTTTACGTTGTATTCATATAAATATTTGTGTGTGGCCCACAAAAGGGTGTTATGGTGCCCGCATTCCCAACCACAATGTCCGTTACGAGCGTTATGACATTTTCAAACCAAAATGAGTTTCTGTACGCTCGCGTTGCAAGTGATCTTATAAGAAAAAAAGTTTCAAAATGCACATTCTCTTCCATGCATGCATTAATTAATGTTCCTTCTTATCTTATACTTGTAATTGACAAAAATCGTCCTCCAATAATGACAAAATATGATATGATATCCAAAGTTCGGGTCAAACCAACATAACCAAAAGCCCAAACAAGTCATTTCAACTTACTGGATACTCATATCTATTCTCTATCAAAAACACAATTGAAACAATCTTTATGAAAACACATACTTTGTTCGATTGTAAAAGTGTTACATACCATATATTTGTAATTATCGGTCAAATGTGAACATATTTTAGGTTTTTATGTTTTCCGATATAATTTTAGGATTATTTGACTTTTTCTCTCTCTCAATTTAACCTAAATCAATGTTCACATATAATTGAAGTTAATCACATGTGATCAAACACGTAATCTAGTAGTTATCATGAGTTCTCAATTTTTAGTTGGTTCTCATTTGAGCATTCCCCATATATATATATATATATATATATATATATATATATATATATATATATATATATATATATAAAGAGAGAGAGAGAGTGTGGGAGGTTCAAATTAGAACCACATAAAATTAAGAACTTGTGAGAACTACTAGATAATGTATTTGTTCACATGTGATTCGCTCCATTCATATGTGAACATTGATATATGATAGATTTAAAAAGAAAAAAAATGCTAAAAACTCTAAAAATCACGTCGTGAAACACATTTGAACCGATTTGTTCACATGATCGTTCACATGTGAACGCATATTTGTATTTTTGTATTTTTCGATATAATTTTAGGATTTTTTTGAATTTTTTATTTATCATTTAAACGTACATCAATGTTCACATATGAATGAAGTTAGATTTCTAATGATCGCCATGTTTCGCATGCTGGATCCTCTACTATTCTATGTTCTTCCCAAAAGCGTGTTAATCCCTATGTTGTGCGGAGCTGAACATCTTATATTCACTGGGACAAAGTTCTTCCTCTGCAGGGGGCCTCTTGATGCTTCCTATTTTTTATATTGGCTTTAGACGGTAGCACGATAATCGTTTGTGCTCCTAAGTGAGGAGCACTCTCTTGTTTTAGTCTCCCTCGAGGTCGAGGTAGTCTCCTTAACGATCTCTTTAATGGTCGACGTTATCATCCCTCTTTCTAAAAGAAACAGCATCTCATATTTGCATATGAGATCAGTGAAACTATCCGATTAGGCTGCTCTAAACAGATTTGCTTAAGAGTCTACAGAGGCAGCAAGTCAGGAACGATAATGGCCGACATCGGTGTAGAGCTATAGCTATAAGGAGTGAAGCTCACACACACCGGCTGATATAGAGTGGGATAAAGTCGCCAATGCGAGTCATGCGCAGAGTTAGACACTTTTTTTGAAGCGTGATGCTGATAAGTCGACTCGATAAGATAAAACTTCCGGGGCCTTATGGCTATAGGCAGAACGGCCGAGGCAGAGCCATCAGTTCTCTAAAAGCAAGGACGATTAGCTACGTTCCAATGAAGCACATTCCAACAATTACCTAGCCCAGTAGGTGGAGGAAAAGGCGGAGAACATTCTTTAATCAAAAGCGCCAATACCCATATCAGAATTAGACCCATTTCAATCGAGCGGCAACCGCTGTTGCGGTATGGTCCAGAGTTGAAACTGACTTACATAGGGCAAAAGGTCCTAATGGACAAGTATAAATAGAAGAAGCACTGCCCCATAAAAAATCTGGAAAGGAAAGCAGCAGGGATGACAAAAAGAGAGCGCTTTCCTACATTGAAAAAAAGGACCTAAGAGAAGAACCCGCTGGCTCCATAACCGGGCTGCTCCAGAGGTGTTGTCGCAGGCGCCGGCACCGACTGAAGTTGCCCACTCCGCTACCGATCAAAAAGAGCGTGCGGGACTTCGAAGGGACATTCAAACTTGAATTCGTGAGCAATTGCACGAACATTGTGAAACGGGAAAAGGGCGGTTGTCCGTGCACTTTCCGAAAATGACGGATATATATATATATATATATATATATGTATGTATATGTATGTATGTATATATGTATGTATTAGTATATATTATTTATAAAGCACGGTGCTCTTTACTTAAAATTAGACTCAACCATACAAAATGACTATATTTTCCCTACACAATTATTACAACATTTCAATTATATCATCAATTTTATTCTTTATTAATGAGTTATTTCAATTTCTATATACAAATCCAATCTATTAGTATTACCCTATATCAAATTATCAATAAAATACCTAACACAAAATACTTGCAACAAATTTTTAAAACAAACATTCATCCTTCCATTATTCTTACATCACCACTACCTTCGTTAGCATCACCTATCATCAGAATCTGTAACGTTGTAATTACGCAAGTAGAATGCTAGTATATATAATATGATATGTATTATTATCAGTAAACTATTTACTTGCGAGCAAAATGAAATCTGAAAAACAAACACATGCAAAAGACACGTACAAGCAAGTGTACCGTCTTAGTTATTTCTTATTACATCGACTACTTGATCATTAATATGATCGGAGTATTATAATTGTAATTTACTGAGTAGCATGTTTCTTGTTCTGCATTTCCAACACAAACTCATAAAACTTATGAGGATCAGGAAGAGTCTTGGAGACACTCTCTCTTTCCATACATCTTTTAACCCATGCAACCAGTTTTGGACATTCTTTTTCTATACTCATATTCCCCATCGTCTCCAACGTATAAAACCAGCAACTGAATGGTATTAGTGATATATCAGCATACCCAAACCTCTCATCGATCAAATACGGCTTCTCACCGAGCTGCCCTTCCAAAACCTTCAACACGCCTATGAATTCTTTCTTTGCAACTTCTTGATCTTCTCCTTTTGTCATCCATATCTTTTTCCCACTTTCATACACCTAATAATTTTAACATAAATATATTAGTGTCTGTCACTACGTAAAAAGAAAGAAACTTTAATTTAATTTATAGTACGTGGCAAGTAAGTAAAGGTATGAGAATGGAATCAAGTAGGACGTAGTACCTTCTTGTCAACGAAATCAGCCCAGAATCTGGCCTGAGCTCTAAGATAAGGATCATCAGGCAACAATGATGGAGTTTTGTCATCACGCCACACCTCATCGATGTACTGAACGATAATAGTCGATTCACACACGGGCTTCCCACGGTGGATGAGAACAGGGATTTTCTTATGAACCGGGTTCATTTCAAGGAGCAGTTGGCTTTTGTTAGACAAGTTCTCTTCTCTGTAGTCGTACTTGACACCCTTTTCAGCCAAACCAATTCTCACCCTTAAACCAAACACACTCACCCACACGTCTAACAAAACTACATCATTAGAACCACTCTCCATTTTCTAGCTATATACTTGCTCTATATATAAGAAAACAGTAACGATTTATGTAATCCTGTGAATTGGTATATAATATATATATCAGGTTGTATTGTATGAAAGAAGTTTGAAGAAGTTGCTCAAGGGTTCCACACAAATGTTGGGAATATAATCTTGATGTCACTGCTTACGCCACTTGTGTATATATATATATTTTTAAAGGCATTATATTATATTAAAATTAGCAAGCTAGGAGTTAGAAATTATACAAGATACAAGACTAATTTAAACCCATCTAACCTAAAAAGAAAATGACAACCACTTATGCTAGCCTACACCGGCCGACCAACAATCACAAAATATAATCCAAACCTACGACTTAGACCAAACTAAAAGGCAAATTAACAACTCGTGCCACCTTAAAAAAACGTCATGTCCTCCAAAACGCCTTTAATACCCCATAATAATACAATTATAATCAGATTCTATAATTTCTTCTCCTAAACCCAATATTCTAAAATTAAGTTAGCGTATCCTCAATTTAGTAAGGTGCACAAACAATGAAGTTTTACCATTATATTATATTATACATATATTATATATTTATAATATAATTATATACATCTTTCTATTCATTTGTAATTATGACAAACTATTTTTTATGAAGATTTTTATAGAATGACAAACGAGTACAAACAAGTTGAACGCAAATTATCGAATATTTGAAGGAAGGATTGCAAAACAAGTCCATAGCCACTAACAGACATTTGAAGGTCACAAGACCACAAGAGACATAACACACATTCGTCCATAACGTCCTCACAACAACAAAAAAACATCAAACAATCACACACGGACCGCCATCCCACTCTAGTACTCATCTCCTTCATCACCATCATCCTCAGCACCCTCAGCACCAACCTCTTCATAATCCTTCTCAAGAGCAGCAAGATCCTCACGAGCCTCAGAGAACTCTCCTTCCTCCATGCCCTCACCAACATACCAGTGAACAAAAGCACGCTTGGCATACATGAGGTCAAACTTATGGTCAATACGTGAGAACACCTCTGCAACACTGGTCGAGTTGGAGATCATGCACACTGCTCTCTGCACCTTAGCCAGATCACCTCCCGGCACAACAGTTGGTGGCTGGTAGTTGATACCACACTTGAACCCAGTGGGACACCAGTCCACAAACTGGATGGTTCTCTTGGTCTTGATTGTTGCAACAGCAGCATTTACATCCTTAGGGACAACATCACCACGGTACATGAGGCAGCAAGCCATGTATTTTCCATGGCGAGGATCACATTTGGCCATCATAGATGATGGCTCAAAGGCACTGTTGGTGATCTCAGCAACCGAGAGTTGTTCATGGTAAGCCTTCTCGGCAGAGATCACAGGAGCATATGATGAAAGCATGAAGTGGATTCTTGGGTATGGAACCAAGTTGGTCTGAAATTCCGTCACATCAACGTTCAAGGCTCCATCGAACCTCAAAGATGCAGTCAGTGATGAGATAACCTGGGCACAAAATTACAAGTTCATCAATAACCAATGTTTTAGAATAGCTCATTATAAATATATAATGAAAGGTAAACATTTACTACCTGAGATACAAGACGGTTAAGGTTGGTGTAGGTGGGACGCTCGATGTCAAGAGAGCGCCTGCAGATGTCATAGATAGCTTCATTGTCAAGAAGAATGGCAACATCAGTGTGTTCCAAGAGTGAGTGGGTTGAGAGGACACTATTGTAGGGCTCAACAACCGATGTGGAAACTTGTGGGGATGGGTACACAGTGAAACCAAGCTTGGACTTCTTTCCATAGTCAACAGAAAGACGTTCCAAGAGAAGGGAACCCAAACCAGATCCAGTACCGCCACCAACAGCATTAAAAACAAGGAAGCCTTGAAGACCAGTGCAATTGTCAGCAAGCTTTCTGATACGGTCTAAGCAAAGGTCAACAATCTCTTTTCCAACTGAAACACATATATACAACATTAGCAATCATTCTAAATCAGGAATATCTGTAAAGCAGAAGCAGGTCATCGGTCATACTTGTGTAATGGCCACGTGCAAAGTTGTTAGCAGCATCTTCTTTGCCACTGATCAACTGTTCAGGGTGAAAAAGCTGGCGATAAGTACCAGTCCTCACTTCATCAATCACAGTGGGCTCAAGATCAACAAAGACTGCACGAGGAACATGCTTTCCTGCACCAGTTTCACTGAAAAAGGTGTTGAAAGCATCATCACCTCCTCCAACAGTCTTGTCACTTGGCATCTGGCCATCAGGCTGCATATAGAAAATCAGTTCATCAGTAAGATACCGATTATTCACAAAAAAAAGCATCGATTTTGTAGTTCAAAAGCATAACTTTATCATATAATGTAAATGTAACTTGCTTTCCTTTAGTGACAAAAGTGGAAACCAAGTATACAAGCTAGTAGTTTTGTTTGTACAGTTTGGTGGCTCGCTCATACAGATAGAAGCTACGTTCTCAATAAGGTCTCCTTTGGTCAAGGATCTCGGCATTATAATGTAAATCTCACTTCTAAATCGCCAATGGTTTTAAAGCTGCTGTTTTTAAGTACATGCATACTATATATTTACCAGAAAAGCAACTTCTAGAAACAATTCTTAATACGTGCCATTTAGTTGGAACTACAACTTACAGATCTACGCAGTTGCTAACCATAAATCTGTAACCGCGGTGACAATGGCTTACATTATATCATCAACAAAACACCAACTATATAATGCCCAAAATCAGAAACCGATCTCAGGATCATCTAAAAGCATACTCCTACTCAAATAACACACATTTACTGTAATAAGCAATAGAGTTTTAAATAACTTTTACAAAATCATTCAGATCTGACAAATAACCGAACAGTTGATGAATAATTATTCATATACAACAGTCAGATCCTTGCAAATAACTAAACAGTTGATTTCTATCACTAACTTCTAATTAATCGTTCAGATCTGGCAAATAACTATAACACCTAACTCGGTATTTATGCATTTTGATACGTAAAACAGATAAGTGTGAATAGCATATAAGAAGAAACAACAGATCTATAACTAACTACCACAAATTCATTCAGATCTGAAAATTCACTAAACAGTTAATCAGTAATTATGCATTTTACATATCAAAAATAGAATTTTAAGTTACAAGAGCAGAGAAACAACAGATGTATAACTAGGATGTACTTGGTCATACAGATCTTACGAATAACTAAACAGTTGAATATACACATACATACATATATCTATAAAAGTAAATATTAGGTATAAAGGAGTAGAATCGGACCTGAATTCCGTGCTCGAGGCAGTAAAGTTCCCAGCAGGCATTTCCGACCTGAATACCGGCCTGACCGATGTGAATTGAAATGCATTCTCTCATTTTCGATGGGGTTTAGAAATTGAAAATGAAACGAATCAAAGTGAGAAATAGAATTGCAAAGACGAACAATCAAAAGGCGTTTATGAAGACGCCTTGAGATGAAAATGTGTGTTTTTGATCGTTAGGGGTTGAGTCTTTATAGTTGGGATTTACACAGTGGCAGATAATTTAACTATGGTTAGGAATGGTTAATGCGAGTATTAACCATGGTTTGAGGTTTTTGTTTTTCTTATTTTCAATTTATACTCACTATCTTCTGAGGAGTATCACAAAACACCCTCTAAAATATGAGTGGGAACATGAAGCAATTAAGTTATTAAACAAATGAAGGAAAATATTCAGGGAGTTTCCATTATTTTGAGTATTTATTTATTATATTTTATATTTAGAAGAGAAGAGAAGTTATTTCCACTGTTATCTATTAATCATATATAATAACATTGAATGGACCAAGAGAACATCAGTTAATAGTTTGGGAAGAGGTCAAATCATAACCTAACCATCAAGAAGGTTAGGGAGTCAAAATCAACAAGTAAGACTCGTGCAACCCATTATTGATGGCTCTATCACACACTACCATTAACAAAAGTACTCTACTTCTAGCAATGGAGAAGGCCTCGTGTACATATATATAAAATGATATTTGTGTTTGTAATCGTAAGAATAATGGTAAATTAGGTGTCCTAAGCGGATCTTTCCGGTTGCATATGCAATCATAATCAGGAAGCAGGAAGATGTCAACTTATTCGCTTTAAGGATTAACTTTGGCTTAATCACATAATCAGTGTAAGTTACTATATTTCAGATAGCCGATCTGCTGCTATTTTTTTGAGGCATGAGTCAAGTTACAGGCTGAGTTCTGCTCCATGACTGATTCTCATCATCGTATTCATCTGTCCTACGGTAACGACCTTCTTGGAAATATGATATTCCAGTCCATACCCCACGAACAAGTAAGATGCTCACGAAAACTACACTTCCAAGAGTACAAACCACCTGCAAAAAATGAGACCAGATGAAATTATGAAGCATGATATTCTAAAAAAATGTGATTAACTAACAATGCCTAAACTACGCTCATTTAAGTATAATCCACGAGTTGGTGGAATGAGCTAACCAATTAACATAACTATAGGTATCAACTAAAAGTGTGTTCATCAAATTTTAAAGTAGACATGGTGAATTAGAAATATGGCCCAATGAGTAGATGGTTATATCCAGAAGTGGCAATTTCGACCCTTTTTACATATAAATTGGTTGATCCAGTTACGTTATATATCTACAGATTGAAAAGTTAGGCTAAATGATTTAGCTATAAAGGATACCGGTCAAATGGGTCAAAAGTCATCAGGGATGTATTCAAACACATTGTACGGAAAATCTAACAGAGACATTACTGCGTAGATTCTTACTAAAAAATGAATGAGACCCTATTATCTATCCTAGCAATATCACTGAGAGATGATCCACTCTTTCTAAGCTGGAGATTGTTTGGCTGCTCATGGTCATACTCATTCAGACTCCATTTTATTAATAGCTTAGGGTCTCTTTCTTTTGATTCTAAAAAGCCTACCACTCGACTAGAGGGAGAGGAATGAGTACTCTCTCTCCTCATTCAAAGAAGATAGAGAATTCCCTAGTTCTGCTATAACTATAGGGGGAGAAGTGATAACTAGCATCCAAGATAACCTTTATTAAATAGATAAAAAGTTAGGACAAATTATTATTGTAATGAATTAGTTTCCGTAACTAATTTTCATCACATTAACTAGATATAAAATTCAAAAATCGAATAAAATAGTTTGTCGGTCATCAGTCAACCCAACACTCCCATTTGGACTCATTGGAAAATCACCCTTAGTGACCTGTTACCCAACCTGCCTAACCTGCCCATTTTGCCACCTCTAGACTCTAGTCATATTGCCTATCGTATTTTCTTAGCTGCGATCACAAAAGAAAAGGTCTCATCAAAGAAGACAAGAGAAAAGCCTTCATTATAAAATAAAACCACAGATCCCATAAGTTCAGATACGATCTACCTGAATCAGATACATCTTAGTAGTACATGGTACTGGATTACTAAAAGAAGTGAAATTGAGGCTGCAAATCTAACTTCAGAGTTCCATGACTTCCATAGAATACAAGATGTGAGTTCTTTTACACGGGGAAATTTAGAATAGAGATTATGACCTATGATATGAATGGTATCACAACCAAAGGACAAGCTGGATATCATTCACAGAAGACCTGCTGCTAAATTCTAAAAAATTTAAAAAAATATGGAGCTAGACCAAAAGATGGAACATATAAAGAATTCAATAATTCCGAAAAAGAACAAGGGAACTCCAAGATGTAAGAACCCAAAAGATTGATCATCATTTTAACAAAATCTAGACATTTAATTTCAGCAACCAGCAAAAAGAAACTTCTGTGAAGTAAAAAACCCATAATATTGAGCATAAATTACTAATTCACCACAATCCCCAGTGACTCACAAGAAAGTCGAACTCAACACTGTAAATAAGTAAAACCATGAAGCGGCAACCTAAATATGTATTAGGTGAATGAAGGTACACTCACCAAGTTATCAAGCATCGTCATCATCAACTGATATGGTAGGAGATCTTAAGCATTTTCTGTATTTTAAAAAATTTAGCATATAATCTACATTATGCGTTATGGCTTATCACATATTTTGCTTTAAAATCACCTCAATTTTCAGACATTCTTTCTTGCAGATCAACAACACATCGATGTTCCCAGTAAACATTAATAGTGCAATTGATACAGGAAAAGTAAGCTTCATTCTAATCACCAATTTCAGCCAAAAATAGTTTGAACATTCAACAAAATATAGGAAAGGGAAAAGTCTTAACGGGTAACTTGTCAAACCAACACACATCAAATATGATCTCTATCAGACCAGTCAAGCAATAAATTTAAAACAATTATCAGATTTATGTAATATAAAAAATAGAATAACTTTCATATTTACAATACAGACTAGAAAAGAACACCAAGTAACACAATTTCAGACAAATGTTATTGTGAGGATGCAGTTAGAGAATACTGAAATTCTGTACCTCAAGGAATGCCTTTAGAATCCAAAAAAATGCCAGAATTATAACTCCGTTAACAGAGAATCCCACCTATATACAACATTGATCATATTATAAGTTAGTAAGATAAACCAAGCGATCAAAAAGTAATAATAGAAGATCCACAGCTACTAGAGCGAAATTTAATACCTCTTTACAGAAAAGACTTAACTGAGCTAACTAATGATTTAAGATGCCAATTTAGCAAAATGATATTGACATTGGATACATGAAATTAAGAACAAAAAGGCAAGGTGTTGACTTTGCATATTTCAAAAAGATCAACCCATAAATACAAAAACGCCAAAAAAAAATCTTATGAACTTTCACAGTCCGAAAGTCTATGAATAAAAGACCACAAATATACAGCAAAGCACATCGATATCCATATATCTTACAATTCATTACACAAAACACAAACACACACACGTTACTAGTTAAATTTTAATTTGTTATACTAAATAGTGTTAGCACCATCTATCTCCAGCAATTTCATAGGGTCATCAACTATATTTTGGAAAGCCACTCAACCTCTTAACTCCTAAGATTACTTGTATAATTGACATAACATAACATATATAAATCACCCTGTATTTTACTTCTGTACCAACATAATACTTAAAGCTTTGGATTGGTCTGGTTATCAACGTTTTGCTATTAATAACAAGATGAAAAGTGGCTACTCTGAATTCAATTGTACCTAAATAGACAAATAACCTATCAAACAAAAATTATTAATTTAATAATAATAATAATAATAGTTACCAATTTGGTAGGAATATTGATAGGTAGAACGGATCGAACAGCTTTACGAGCTCGTTTGGATATCTTCTTAAACACGTTTTCAACAAACTTCATTAACAGATCCAAACTCCTATCCTCTTCTTCATCCTCATCATCATCATCTTCGTCATCTTCTTCATCATATTCACCTGAAAACGTCATATCGTTACGATTCCGGTTCCAATTTCTCGACTCCACAGCCGGATTCTCACCTTCCTGTAACCATTATCAAATTCAAGAATTCCGTAGATATAGTAAGAATAAATACTAAATGAATTTGTATATAATCAGAAATATAACCTGAGAGAAATTGGGGGAACGACGGGAAGCTTGGAGATGGAGATGAGGTGTACGGAGTGGAAAGGAGAGAGAGCGTAATTGCAATGGTCGGAAAATGGATAGAGAGTGTTGCGATGGTAATGGTAATGGTGATGGTGATGGTGATGGTGATAGAGCGACGGAAGATGCCGCCATGGATGACTACTTTCTGTTACGCTCGCTAATGGGTTCTGACTTTTGACTACGGATTTGTGTTTTGAAAGCCCCATGTGTGCAACTGTGCTAGTGTAACGCAACCAAATGTGAGACGAAATGGGATTTTTTTTTTTTTTCTTAAATGTTTTCAAAATTAAATAAAATTGATAAGTTATAGATAAATAACACAATATAATATTATATTATATATAATATAATAATATAATAATAATTAATAATCTAATTGAAACAATAAGGGAAAATTACTTCTAGTCCTAAAATCCGTGTATACACACGGTCTGATGGATTTGTATTTTTTTTCATTAAAATTTATAGAATCCTTGTATAATATGTGATAAATTAGAGCATTTTTAGTTTATAAGTTTTCATAAATTAAATTTTGTAGTTGTAGTTTAATTTATTTAATGTTATTTTCTTTCCTTTAAATCTTATTGTGATTGTACTCGAATTGTAAGTAGCAAGTGACGTTTTTAAAATTATATGGGAAAGTAATAATTAAATATTATTATTTAGTAACTAAAATAAGAAATAAAATAATTCAAAACGTTCATTTAGTATGATTGTTGAATTTCTATCGACCACCTTTTGTTTTTATGTTTACATTTTATTTGTTTTAATTTATTTAATATAATAATAACGATTATTTTTATTTAAATTAAAATTAAAAATTTAAGGGGTTTTATTTTTAAAATTTTGTAAAATTGAGCGACCTAATTGACTAATTAAAAAATTTTAATTGATGACATCATTAATGGGTTTCCTATATATAATTTAAGATAGGTTCATGGTATTACATTTTTATCATACAAAAAAATTTGTTTCACAAAATGTCATCAATTTTCGCAAGGAACGAAGAATTAGCAAGACCACCTTCACGGGGAGGAATTCGCAAGAACGTGTCGATTTCGAAAACAAACAATTTTTTTGCAAAACTCGTTGTTATTGCCAAGAAGTAGTCGTAACTCGTAAGGGGAAAAAAATGTCACGGGGAAAATCGCAAGTAGTCGTAACTTGCATAATATGGTGATATTTTGAGAAAATTTTGGTGGGCCTCATATTTTATTAAGTTGAGGTATTATTTATTTTTAACATATAGGTAATTATCCTTTTTCCCGAAACAAAATACATTATTAATAAATAAATACTACATTAGTTAAAATTCTTAGAAATTAAAAATACATCATTACTAAAAGACAATTATTAATAATGGCTAACTAAAGACATCATGATAGATAATAGATAATTTAAACTCCGTATTTATGTCGAATGACATCTTTTTATCGTTGGATTGTTGCCACGTTAAATATTCAAGAGGCCACGTAAGGATTGTCATTTTTATTGTTTTTATATATACTAGCCAAGGTTTAAATATTAGACTTACAATTCTTCAAGTCAATGTTGTTATACCACTTTGGAAAATATCTTGATGGTTAAAAATGTAAGGATATAAGGGATTACCACCACATCACATTTCAAAATTTATTTTGTTTTCGTAGTATATGATTGATCATTGTAAAAGTTATAATGTTAATGCATATATTTAATTAAATGATTTTATGTTTAAAAACATGCATTTTGGATTTTTTTTTTGGGTACACAAGCGTTTCTGTTTTTCTTTTTGATTACCGACATAATTCAAGATTAGCTTCGCTCCCTACTATAATCATAATACAGAGGGACATGAATAGAAATTTAGTCGACTGTTTTGGCTGGGATTTCTTATGGTTTGCAAGTGTAGACTAGAATAGAAATAGAAATAGAAATTAGAAATGTAATTATTAAAATAAGTTACAATATTCAAATTTACTAATACTTACTAATACTATTTATTATTAATTATTAATTATTAATAGATAATTATAATCCATGATAAATTTGAAGACATATATGTCGAAATTACTCAAATTAGTGCTGCCATCTGATCCAAGTCCAAGATAAAAATAAAAACAAAAACAAAAAAGCGTACGTATTCAACGAATATATAAGATGGTTAAGTTGCATCATGTTGTTTTATTAGTTCAATATTTTTCTTGTTAACGACAGAATTGTATCTTAATTAAAATCTATCGACTTACAAATTAAAAAACATACAACGTACTATAAGTAACCTTTCATCGAAACAACCAAATGTCCTTCGGAACAATATGTATGCTATTTATCTATCATATCATAAATCATAAATCATAAATAATGCATTATATTTATATTTATATTTTATATTATAAAACAAAAACAAATTAATGGAAACCATGAAATATATTAATTATTACTTCAAAATACAATAGAGCACTCAAGTAAGTAGATAGAAAAAGTACATATAAATATATTAACACGAAGCTATATCAATAACTTCATGTTCAGTACTTCCATAAAATGACTTATTCGTAACATGGACTTATGCCATATCAAGTTTCATACTTTTAATTTTATCCCAAGTTACACATTGTCTTCATGGCACGATATACCCTGTAATGAATATGAAATATGAATACATAAATGTTAAAATACAATTAATATATGTTTGATAATTACTTTGAAAAAAAAAAAAAAAAACTTACTCCCACACTTCTTTCCGACTGGCCTCTTTTTAATGTTACATCGCTTAGGTATGGTTATTGCAATTGCAGGCTTTATCCCAGCCTTGCTAGCCAAAGGTGAAAGCAAAACTGCACAAAGACACTTGGGTGCACTATTGATTAATGCATTAACTTTGGTACAACAAATGGGTGCTACTTTGGCTCTAGCATTCCCACCAGCACCTAAACACGGACTCAAGCTAAGTGCAGCCGATCGAATGGGTGTTTTTCCACACTCCCCGGCAGCATTAACATGTATAGTCAACAAGTACACAATTAACAGACCAAGGAGAAAACATGTCTTACTAAGCGCCATTATAATTATAATTAATTGAATGAACGATTTTAAGTTTGGTTGAAAATTTGAGAGGGTGGTGAACATAGTTAAATAGAGAGGATTTAGGTAAATGAAACTAAATGGTAGTGGGGTGGGTGTGCGACTATACGTGTAATTATTTTATGAAATGTAATCATTATGGTCATGTTGGTGGTCGATAACGTTTAGGTGACATAAGAACATGCTCTCCCTTTCATTTACCGCCCTTAAATTCTACGGTACTAGTTTATAACCCGTAAAATTTACAGGCTAGTACATATCATAACGAAAAAAAGTGTAATCATTGTTTAACTAAATTAAATACCTTTATAGACCCGTATGCGACTACATTGACGTTTATTTATTGAATTATTTTTCGGAGATATTGCATATATATGTTTGTTAACAATGTATAACATTCAAAATTGTAATTATATATAAAATAAATTTAGATGACTATATTTAAAAAAATACAATGTAAACTTGATCAAAATGACATGAGTAACGCATAGTAAAGACCAAAACATAATCTAATGATAGCTTAGGGTGGTAGTGGTATTCTTGGTATGTCGGGACGGTTAACCAAGAAAATATCTATTACGCAAGGACCGTCGCAAAGTGAAAACAAATTTTGAAGAGCTTCATTATCTTGTATTCTTGTTAGAGATTGATGTTGATTAAGACTACGACGTGGATGTCGAGAAAAGTACCAATGTTGAGGTAACATAATCCATAAGTCTCCGTAAAGCCATCGATCAATGTCTACTAATCTAAATACGTTGGGCTCGATTGAATAGATCATTGCTTCATTTCCATGTAGATATTGGAAACCAATATCTGATCGGAACATCTGTTCATCATAATGTAAACATATGTCAACCAGCCTAGGAATTTCTTGATTGATCCTATATGAAAAAAATAATGCAGTAATGTCACACCCCG
This sequence comes from Gnaphalium uliginosum, assembly GCA_963930675.1. Classification (NCBI taxonomy): domain Eukaryota; kingdom Viridiplantae; phylum Streptophyta; class Magnoliopsida; order Asterales; family Asteraceae; genus Gnaphalium; species Gnaphalium uliginosum. Next base: position 70,659,474 of record OZ005680.1, on the reverse strand, counting down.
CTAAAGCGGAAACACGAGGTATCACAGCTAAAGGATTCACAACACAAAGATATAGTAACAATACCAATAATTTAAAAACAGCCTTGGTGGCAATAAACGATACATCCACTTGTTCAAATTACAATGGCACTGTTACAATAATATTATAAAAGTTTTTGACCAAAAATCCATTCAATATGGCTTGGTTGATATAATCCCATGCCCTTGCCCACATATGATCCATGCTTACCGACGTTCTCCTGAAAAGCATGTCAAAACAAAAGGGTCAACTATAGCCATAGTTGGTGAGTTCAAAGTTTAAAACAGTTATATCAAAAGTGTGTCCAATCGGGGACATAAGTATGGGTATAGCCGTCCAATCGGGGACGCTATCATCCCTGAGTTTGTCCAATCGGGGACATAAATATAATAAGCATTTGGTTGTAATGTTGCTGTAACTAAACATGTGGTAATAAAGAGAGAGATGTATAAGCCTTGAGACCACTACTAATCCGGTTATCCGACCGAACTTGCCCCAAAATAAAATGCTCCATGTTCTTCAACAAACATGAGTAAAAGGCGATATTATGCACCCACGTTGAAGTGTGAGTGAGAGATGGTCCTACCCTAAATAGCATGCTACCCATAATATCTACGGCTCGTCGCTACGAGTTAATTAGTAATGAATAAGTTGCAGGGGACTTTGAGTATAAGAAAAACCCAAGCTTAACATGTTGACATACCACAGTTTGCGTAAAACAGTTCAAAAGCAGTTGATAGTACGTAAAAGTTCAACCAAAAGTTTAATGTAATTGCATGCTTTCAGCCCCAAAATAGAAATCAGAAAGAGGGGACAATGAACTCACCTTGTGATCTGAGTTTAACGAGTATAATTCTGTGAGCAAGTTACAATCCCGAAATGATGCTCTAACCGTGACCTAGTCCAGTAAGAATGTGTCCATTAAGGTCTAGTGATATGCTTTAATACATGAGTTCATACGAGTTGGTTACCCACAATTTTAAATGATGAATCTGCCCAGGGTTGTGTGGTTTGTTTCGTGACTCTTTTTAGCAAAACTAAATAGTTTCTGGGCATCTTCTTGATACACCTCAAAATATTAGGTCTTTGGTGTATGATTTAGGTTTTGTGTGAATGATTAAAATCAAGCTATTCTCAGTTTAAAGTCACTATTTTTATAAAGAATAGATGAAGATACGGTTGTCCAAAGTCAGGTGAGGAAAACTACCACTGCACGGCAGCCTCACTTCTTTGTCATTCAACCAGTATTTGAAGACTCAAATCTTACTGTTGCATGAAATCAGTTGGGTTTGGGAGATGACATATAAAGGTAAATTTTTAGAAGAAAAACTATCACTTTTGGTGGAGTATTCATGGAGTTACAGCCTTCCAAAGTTGGCTTAAAATCTGGACAGAAAGTTGTCCAACTCTCCTACTTACCAAAAGCACATAACATGTTATAAAATCCGTATGTAAATGATTTGAACAAACTTTTAGTGTGTCTTTTATTTGTAAAACATTATAACATTTCAGGTACAAAAACCCTAATGCACACATATTATAAAGAAAATGTAACAGTAACCAAAAATAGAAGTAAATGGGTTGTGCAGAATAGAATGTAAACATTCTTGCACTTTATGATTACCTCTTCGACCAGGAGTGTATGTTTGGAGTGATGAAGTTCTATCCACAGGAAGTTGAGTTTGAGCAGGTTTCCCCGGAGTGGTTGATTTGTGGATGAAAGATGATGAATAAACTGGGTGCTTTGGTTAAAACCGAGTATAAGTCTTGAGAGAGTTTGAGAGAAAATAGGTGAGTGTGTTTTGAATATGAATGTGTAATCTCTGTTGGTTGAAACAAAAGGAATAAAAGGTGGAGTGTATAAGATTATTATCCGGGAATTTGATTGGGTGAAGGTGGAGGTGATTTTATGGGGAGTGTAAGTTAATTGATTTGGTTTTATGGGAAATAGGTTTGCTGGCCGATTTTGAGGGAAAAGAGGTAATAATAACCCTTTTTGCGTGCATAGGTATCTCTATTTCAAATATTAGTGTTCCTTTTTACAGAATATGAATGGTTACTTATCATATTAAACTACTTAGAAAGTATTTAAATCGGGCAGAAGGGTTTACTGTGTGTGTGGGTAACACTTGGTTGGTCTTAAAATTGTTTAAGCATATCACTAAAAATAGATTGACACTAAGTACTTCATGATTTGTTCGTGACATTAATGTGCTAACTGTATAAACTTTGGGTCTAGCGGTAGAAACTGAACTAGCAGTAGAAACTGAGCTAACAGTGGAAACTGAGCTAGCAGTTGTAACAATGAGAGCAGTAGTAACTCGACTACAGTGATAACTGAACTAGCAGTAGAAACTGAACTAGCAGTTGTAACAATGAGAGCAGTAGTAACTCGACTACAATGGTAACTGAACTAGCAGTAGAAACTGAACTAGCAGTTGTAACAATGAGAGCAGTAGTAACTATGAAAGCAGTAGTAACTCACTACCAGTAGAAACTGACCAACAGTAGAAACTGAGGTAAAGTGTGCTAGCAGTATTAACTGAGGAATTGTGCTAGCAGTATTAACTGAAGAATTGTACTAGCAGTATTAACTGAGGAATTGTGCTAGCAGTATTAACTGAGGAATTGTGCTAGCAGTATTAACTGAGGAATATGTGCTAGCAGTGGAAACTAAGGAATTGTACTAGCAGTATTAACTCGGTCAGGAGTATAAACTTCTAACCAACAGTACTAACTACGACTAACAGTATTAACTTTTGTCTAGCAGTATTAACCATGATTCTTAAGAAGGTCAGGTCCAGATTTAGGTGGAGATTAAGTTAAGTATTAACCTGATATTTTTGATGGTTGTTACAAGTAAGCTTTACACATTGTAACAAAAACCGTAAAACTTTAGCATAAATAAAGATACATTAAAAATAATAATAAAATAAAATAAAATAAACTTACTTTGGAGCAACAACCCTCCGGATACTATGTATATAACTATGAATATCTGTATAGATGTTAGGATTAGTTTAAATAGTAAAATTGTTAAGATGTATATTTAGGTAAGATTTAAATAAATTTGAAGGGGAATTACTTTTTAAACAACTTCAATACAAAATATAAGTTACTTTTTAACTTTATAAACTCTTGCAGGTTATGTTTGAAAGTGATAAAGCCAACAAATACTATATACTTGATTTAATTACCTTCCAAAACGCTACCCATGACTTTTTCATCCTTCAATTTAGATATTAGACAATCTAACTTTGACTTAAATACCCTAGTTAGCATCTCTGGTCTGACTTCAGGATTTAGTTCCTCTGACTCTACAAATCTCAGGACTACGCCACTTTGGACTACACGTGAGTGTAATAAAAAGATCAGGATATCCAAATGCTCGATGGCCATTGCGTCAAGGTAGTTTTGTTGCATACACCTCGCTCCACCAGTAAATGATGATGGGCGCATTACACGATTTCCCATATCAGCCACATCAACATCTCCAACATCATGAGCATCATACAGATCACTTACGGAAATAACAATGGGTACTGAAGAGCAAGATACCGAGGATGTAGCTCGCTTATACGCTTTAATTTCTTGGATTGTTTTTTCAAAATAATATCTCTTTCATCGGGAAACCCATCTATATCACCAATTATCAATGTTGCAACCTTGTTGGCAGTAGACAGGTTATATGTGCGTCTACCCTTGTCGCTAGTACCGAGTAGTTTAAGCCTTATAGGCTCTTTGTCATCCTTGTCATACCTATCTCTTGCCACACGATACTTTTGTACAAATGGATTTACATAATCAATAAGTCCCCTCAATTCATTGACAGTGAATTTATCTTCTTCTATTTGTTTGGATGTGGCCTTGTCTTGGCGTGAACTGATCAGAAGAAAATATTTTTAATAAAACATAAAGATAATATCAATGATTAGTATAAGCTGTGCATAACAGGTATAACACGTTATTAAATTTTACTATAAAATTAATGAGATTCATTTATTTTAGAGCTAGCTTACATGTATGCATTTATATGGTTATCGAATTCGTTCATAGTGTCATATATATAGCTGGGAAAACTTCGGATCTTCTCCCTCTTCAGGGATAGGACTGCCAGCAAGATGGTAATTTTGTCCGTGCATTCTATACACATATGGACCACGGCCGTTATTTATCTTATGAGTGAGGTAAAACTGAACATCATGTTGTACTTCCTGACATTGTTCATGAATCTTCTGCTACTTTCAGATCGACCACAAAATAGTTCCATCATTAACCGAGGTGGTTGTTTCAATCCAGGGAGCTCAACCTTTCCACTTAAACAGCATAACAGACATACTTTTTTGAGGAAATTTTTGTTACCCCTCATAGCTTCGGCCTTCCACATTCTAGCTTTACATGCATTGCAAACGTATATCGGATCACCTATATCAATATACTCTGATTAAATTCATAAATGTTAAGTAACATAACATAATTTGTCCACAAACAAACGTATATTCACAAAACATGATGTACGTGTACATAAATAATAAAGTAATTGTCATTAAAATGCAAGTATTTACGAAAAAAAGATACCACGAGAAATTCCTTTGAATCTATCTTGTGCATTTTGGTTACGTGTTGATGGCATAAAATTCAGCGGCATCAAATCATTCGTTGTAAATTTATATTTATGTGGTCTGCCTCTAGGACGACCCGTCACTGTTTACCGGTATTTACAGTCATTGTCGTTCAATTATGGTGATGTACTGAATCTTATGGAAAGAAAGCAAGTTAAAGTGAGGTTGAAAATAATGGTAACTATAATAAATTTGATAACAATTGAGGTTGTCTGAGATTAAGCACATGAAAAAGCATTGTAAATATAATTTGTTCAAACAAATGGTTACTACCTTTACAACGCAATGAGGATGAACCATGTGTTTGGTTTGTTGTATTGTGACAGTAACATAACACTGTTATGATATGTCAAAATCGTTATTTTTAATACAAAATTATTGATAAGCACTTTATAAGTAGTTAATAAGCAACACCAATTTATGTTGGATACATGAGCAACTGTACAAAATACATGTTTCTGTTCTATAGTATCCAATATACTAGATCAAATCTTTGGATGAGTTATTCCAAAACAACACCAGTCAGTGTAATTAGATACTTTTTTGTTCTATTCAATACATGTTTCATAAAGTTTTAGTGCAAGTCAATATACAACAGTAATATAAAAGAGATATCGATGGTTGGTTACATGGGTTCATAGAGTATTTGATGATAACCAAAAGCAACCTACAAGAGAAAACTAATACTATAAATAAAGCAATAACAGATATTGTATAGTAATAAGCAGAGTTAGAGTCAAAATTAAAACCTGTTGATCCATATATAAGGATGGTTTCCATTGAAGCGATTGTGGATGAATTGTATGTGTAGGTTTGTTTCCAAACCAAAAACACCTTCACTCTAACCTTCCAATTGTCCCTTTGATCGGTAATCAGGTTCAAGGGAGTAAACCTATTGTTCACCAAGCATGGAGAATGATAGATAATTAATTTGAAATATATGATTAGTGTATGGGTGTAGGAATTATACAGAGTGATTATTTCAAGTGAAAAGCAAAATAGTAGAAAACAGACCGAATGATTATGATTCGATTGAATGGTGGAATTAATTTAGGATATTTGTTTTGTTATTAGTGAGATCATTGCAGACAAGAAGTTCTATAGAGTAATTGTACAGTGATTTATAGAATAATGATGATGAATAGCGTAGAGGGTTAATGCTTGAATTCAAAATATGGAACCGATTGGAAAATTATTGGTGAGAGCGGGTCTTTTAATATCTTATTGTACAAATGTGTAGATATATTTTTTTCAATTAAAAGTCAATGACCACTACATTTCATTGTTAGGGTAATTAAACGTGTGAAGGGTTATTGATATTTAGTAAATTTTGTTTTATAATTGGAATGAATTGAATGTATGGGCTCGAGTGATATGGATTGACAAATTCTTTTGAATATGTTACTCATATATGCCGTAATTAAACAATTGACCTTAGTTTATCTTTTTTTAATAATTTAAATTTCAGAATATTTAATTAATTATTTTGAAATTAACAAATTGTGGGGTAATTTAGTATTTAATCACATCCCAATCAACTATTTAGGTTGTCCAAATTGCTAATCCTAATCAATGGTTAATATTTAGAAAGCTAATACATTGAGTGACCAAGATTAACTTAGAAGGGGCTAGTTTTATTATGACAAAGTTATTAACACTTTGTTATAATATATAAAAGAGATTTGTCAATCAAGTTTAAACTTTTTTTCTCCTGTAAACTCAATCTTCTAGTACTATTTAATTAGATAAAACTTTATTAGTTTATTTACAAAAAAAAAAAAGAAAAAATAGTTATTTGAAATAACTTTTAAAATAAACTTATAGCTTATATAGCTATTTATCATTTATTAATTTTTTGTCAACTTATATTCTTAAGCTCTAGTTTCAACTAAGTTTGTCATACACTTAAAATAATAATAATAATTATTATTATAATAATAATAATCTCTAACTTTCAGCTTCAAATATAAAATACAACTACCAACTAAACTAATTGTTTCACCCAAAGTTATTAATATTGAGATGAGATTTATTATTTATCTATACTAATAATATATAAAACATCTTCACTTCTTGTCGAAGTTGGTCGTGCACATCTTTATCACGCAGTTCATTTATTTTTGTTTCACGTGTCGCGCTCTTTCCCTAAATGACGACGAACCAAGTTAGCCGGGTCGGCGAGAAACTCTTCCTCAAGCGGAACTATTGCGAATCTGTTATCTTCTTGAATTATGTTGTGCAATATCACCTTTTGTGTATTGCCTTTTCTATGCATTTGGACAATTCTTCTATGGACAATGCATACAGTCAATGCTACCAAGCATTCCAATGAAGCCATGTATCTCGGCATGAGCTTTGTATAGCTGTTATCACTAGCCCTCGACTTTATCAAGTACTCAATCAAATACAAAATCAAATATGCACTTACAAAAGTTGTTAAGACATTCGCTTAACCTCCTTTCGACCATTTGTATGTATTCATCGAACATATCCGGACACGTCTCGTACGCCACTCGTATGGCGGACATGTACTTTTGTAGCGGAATAAATCCTAGTCACCCAAGTGCATCCAGACGTTTTTAAAATACATAAAGTGTTCAGGAATAGGTTCAATAGAGTAATTTGATGTACCTTGTACTATTCAGATGAACAACTCCTTGCGCATACAAAAACGTCTTTTAAAGACGCTAGGAGGATACTTAGGATTGTCGGAAAAGTAGTCCTCCACCAAACGTTCTCCGACACCTTCACGATCTCTTCGTATATAGCTTCAGGGCTTTTTCCGTGCGAGCGTGAACTTCTCATAATGTTAAATAAAATTTCAACTTCCATAAAAAACCGCCCAACTTTCTTTAGTCGCTATAAAATCGTCAACCGTATATAGTTAAATAGCTAAAATTAACAATAATAGTCAATTTTTTAAAATCAACAACCCATTAATTTACGTCGACATGTACATATGTATCTAATAGTTTTAGGATTGTCGGAAAAAAAAATCTCTACTACTCATTAGTTGCCTAATGTATATCTCTACTATATATAAACCATCTCCACATTATCTTAAAATTGAACAACATAGAGAAAAATCATAATTACTCTTCATTAATTAATTATTCTCCCTATATGGTAATTACCTTTTTACTAAAATCTTCATTTCTTTATCATTTATATGTGTCCTTAATTACATACAATTATTACCGCATATCATAATTACATAAAACTTATAATATCGATTATCATAACGAATATAATTAATTGAAATCCGCATTATATAATACGGAGTACAACTAATAGTTGAATTTAAATACTTTTCAATTTTTTTAGACCAGTATTATAAGTAACTACGAATTTCAGTAACGGAAATATACGAAATTAGAAAAAATCTAAATCATGTAACCTGAATTTATGAAGTTCAATTTAGTTTATATAAATGACGAAAGTAAACGAAATATATACCCGCTGCTTTGCGCGGGTATTTGTAAAATAGACTAGATGTATGAATGCCAAATTTGTTATTGTTATTGTTATTGTTATTGTTACGACTCTGATTTTACGTACCCAGATCAACGGTTTCGTTGGTTTATCTGCTGGTGCTACAATCCTTAGGCTGCAATAACTGATGAGTAAAATAGACTAGACGTATAACATGAAGTATGTTTTACCACCTAAAATCAAGCCTTTTTGAAGCCCAATATACTCATAAGTGGACCAGTCCAAGGCCTTCTAGGGCCTGCACGATTTCCAGATTTGGGTACTAAAATCAGAGTCGTAAATTAATAATGCCTTTGATTTATAATACCAATGAAACCGCTGATCCGTTGATGTTTCACAATGAACGCCGGAACTTGACAATGATCAAACCATACAACCAATTGGTGGCTTGGTGCAAGTACAACCATATGGGCCCCAGGCTCACCCATCCATAATGGCATTAATAATTAATAATAACTAGGGTTAAATGCCCAGGTTCCGCCCTGAAATAGAAACTTAATTAAAAATATTTTAAGTCATAAGTATTATTTTAAAAAAGCATTGACTTAATATACGCTTTAAAAATTGGTGCGTATACCGTAACATTTAATCATTGTAAATGTTACAGCACCATATACAAATGATTGTAGTGTGTAAATCAATTTTAGTGTTATACTAATCAACGACTTAAAAAAATATATCTTTAATACGAACATCAATATTTGTATTTACAAATACTTGAAAAGAGAAAGTAAAAAAGTGAAAAAAACAAAAAATTGCAATCCATTAGTGTATTTTGACTACCTATTTTAGACACTGATCATGCATCTCTATATTTGAGATAGAATTTGAGATCTTAAATATAATTTAAAAGTTGTTCCCCAAATGCAAAGTATGAAATGTTTAATCATAAAAAGAAAAAGGAAAAAAGTATTAAATACTGTGCAAATACAATTATTAATTTAGCTTGTAAATTTAATTATATATAAGCATGTACACTTTTCAAAATGACAAAAGAGTTTAATTTACGCAAAAATGAAAGGGAGAAGCAAGAGGAGAGACTTGAACTTTAGTCCCTCAACTAATAATGTGAAAGATGGTGTGCGGAACTGCTAAGCTACAATTCCTTTTCTTATATTTTATCATTAGAGATATATATAATAATCCATAAATCTACAAAATAAAACTTTCCTAATTTTCATAAACTCTGGCCAATTGATTGTAAGGGATAATAATAATAATAATAATAATAATAGACATGGATAATATATACGTGTCATGTGTGTGTGCAGTGCAGTGGTCACGGTGCCAAGAGTAATTGCGGTCCGTCATTTCGCTTCCTTGAAATATTCCAACTCGCGAGTTGAAGATGTAATAATTTTAGATACAAAATATAAATAAAACAATTCTCATTTCTCAAAATGATATATATATATATATTAGTTTTCCGATGAACGGGTAAATGTTTTTATATATATCAGTGTTTTAGATGATATATGAAATGATGTAGTCAAGATTATTATTTTTGTCAATGGAAATATCAAAGGTTATCTAAAGTTTTCTTATTCAAATGTAAATTTAGTGTTTAAACAAAATGTACACTTTACTTTTAACAAATCAAATATCATCTATATGCAGTAATTTTTTTATTTTTTATTTACTAAAAATCAAAGTAGACACTTATATGGGAAAACCTGAAATAATAACCCGCCACCCGTATGATGCACGATGAGAACTTAAGGGAAACGTAGTTCTTTTAGTAGAGTATTACAAAGAAAAGAAATGTATATTGTTTTTGAGTGAAGAATATGTATATACCTTTTTAAATACATATTTATTTTGTATTTATGAATGCTTATGAAATTTAATGATAACATAATCTAGATACTATATGGTACTAGTATACATGTAAAACGATTATTTTATATATTTCGGATTGATGTTCAATGACATTAAAAAATACATAAGAAACCAAAACCTGTTAAAATTGAGAAAAAAATGTATGATTGTACTATAGCATTTTCTCAATAACTCATTTTTACAACTTTCTCATTCTCATCTTACATAAACCACAAAATAAATAGTTAACTATTGATTAATTATTTTGGACCAAACGCACAAAATAAATAGTGAACTATTGATAAATTATTTGGATCAAACAATGAGTAGGAAGGTGTGCAATGAAAATAAATTTGAAAATAAAGTTTGTAATGTATATGGTAATGAATTTACAATTGATAGTCAATAATTTTGGAATTGAAAATTTTAGTAGCTAAAAAATAGGTAGATTTAAACTTTTTTTCAATTTGAATGACACATGAAATTTTTTAGAAAGTTAAGGTAATGACGTCTAGAATTTTTGCTTAGGGTAATATACCTAATTTTAAAAACAAGTATCATGTAAACTTTGATCACGATGTTTAATATGTAGCTATATAGGTAAAAACTTTGGCACAGATGTGTATACGTGCGATAAACATGCATTCAATTTTTAGTCGAAAAATTGGGGCCAAAAGTTTTCCATGCAGATGATCTATCAAATACCAATAATTATGATAAGAAAGTATAGTTGTAAATGTCATTTGGTTAGTGACAATCCGTTATACAAGATATGGTAATTTTGGTTGGCCACGTCTAGTAGTATTTTAAATTACATGCAACTTGCTAATCAACCCATTATCATGTCTTATTTTAATATTTTTTATTTTATTTTACTCGTGTAACTTTGCTTTCTTGGAACTCGGTCTTCGCAATCTATATTTTTTGGTAAGGGGCAAGGGCCATTTTTCCTCTTAAGTCTGTAACCAACTACCAAATTTAGTATTGGATTTGAAAATTGATGTGCAAATGGGTTGTGTCTCCCACATGCAAATGGGCTGGGGTTTGTCATATTATTATATTATATATTATTATTATTATATACTAGTATCAATTTACGCGTTTAAATATTCTTATTGTGCATAAATTTTGATTAAACAAAGACATGCTGCAGTCACCCAAATTAAGTTTAATAATTGTCCTAGAAGTTTTTCAACCACTGCACTACCCTAGGTGTGGACCAGAAAGTTTCAAATCTGTTTTAGTAAGTACGATTAACAAATAAAACTTAACTTTCCTGGTTAAAAATTAGTAAATAAGATCCCTAGCTATTAGTGTATGTACGTGTATATTTATATGTCAAGGGTGAACGTACCATTACTCCGTTACTGTATCTGATACTTTTTTTTATAAGTAATTAAGTTATCATATTAAGTTGTGAACATGTATGTTTCTTAGACCACCTTGAGTGATGGCGTGTTCGGACCCGTTGAGGGTCGACGACGGGAGCATGAATGGAACCGTGCTCGCCGGTCCTCATGGAGAAAATGACGCAGTAGCACGGCAAAAATGTGGGGGCCGCTCATACTTATCGGTGTAAAACAAAAAATATATTGAGACTTTTAGGGAATTTTTTTTTTACTCAACAATTCTTATCTTTCAGCTAGATACACATTCACAAACATCAATATTTCTAAACCAAACCTTATAATGTCTAACTCTAACCCTAACCCAAATGATCGAAAACTTTTCATACACCAATCTTCTCCATTTGGGCATTATGAATACCCGGGTTCTAGCTCGTCATAAGTGGAAGATCTTGAACATAAATTGTGGAGGGGCCAAAATCATCCGTGTGTAAAATAAAATATAGACTGGAAAACAAAACTGTTCTATGAAGTTTGGTCGTGTTGTGCTCTAACAAATAACTAGGCGTTATCATTATACATTCAGTTACATGGTAAGTTCGATTTTTTAATAAATTCACTAAAATTCAAACATAGAATAAACAAAAATTCAAGTTTTTTTCCTTAAATTATTTTGTTTATTTATGAATCAAAAGGCATCTTGAATATAGCTATAGGGTTTTTTTTTATTAATTGTATATTACAAAGCTTAAATACGAGTAAATTTTTGTGAAGAAGGTAAAAAAAGTAGCTTGGGTGGTTTTTCTTATGAGTGTATATCAGGTTGAACGTAGCCATTTATAAAACATAAAGGGTTTAAATGAAAGAAAATGTAAAAGAAAATCAGTCATCTTCCCCAACTTCATCTGTACAATATCTCAAATTTCTCCATTAAAATTCAACTTTGAGCTTTATGGTTTCTACCTCAAACGGTCAAATACATTACATCAATTGCTCATAATTTTGAGGGGCCAATACCCCTCCCTGCCCCTACAAAGATCCACCTTTGCTCGTCATCAACAAACCCGGATTCACAACAATTCGTGAGTCTAGACCCGACAAAGATGAATAATAGTTTTTAGGATTATTTTCATTTTTAATTATTGTTATCGTATTTTTAGGATTGTTTTTATTTTTAATTATTGTAACTTTTTTTAGTAATGTAACGTTTTATTTAACTAATGAAGTATTATTTAAATTAAATGTAATATTTTATTTGATTAATTAACAATAATTGTTTTTTCAAGAAAAAAGAAAATTACATAAAATAGAGAGACCCAAGTTGCAGTTTTGAAAATTACCACTCATCCTACAAATGTAGTTGTGAATGACGTGGCTCGTAGTGGTCCCATGATATGATATATTCGTCACGAGTGCGAGTGGTGTTAGTTTTGATTTAATTTGTGTCTTGATCGATGTTAAAATATAAAGCTACAGTGGATGCATATGTTAACGCGATATTTGATTTTGACCGATATGATCCAGTAGAAGAAAACATATGTTTTACTAATTAAGATTAAACAGATACTAATTAATATTAGAGTAGTTAATTAGATGGTAAAATGTTGACTAAATCTTACAATGGATTTGGGACTAATATGTTTGACCAGAAATGGTTAAATTAAAATATATGCATGCATGATTAGATTGACTTGGAAAATTAAAAGGGGAGCCGCCTCCGAGAGTAAACGAAAAGCATCCATCCACCTAATAATCGATGTATTCAATTCAACTTGCATTTGGCCCCTTTGATAAACTAAAACTAAAACTATATAAATAAAAAAGAGACCAATGAAAGAAACATTTTACAGACAGAAAAACACGTAATTTATAAGATGCAGAAAAGGAATTGTATGGGAGGTGTGTTGTTTGTATTGGGTTTCATCTTCTTCTTGTTGTTGAGCATTAACAGTATTGCCTCTAAAACCATCGTCAAAACCTTACCAGGATATCCTTCCCTTCTCCCTTTCAAACTTGAAACTGGGTATTTTCTTTTTATTATATTCTGCATCTTCCCATTACTTTTAACTTCATTCATTCAATTTCAATTAAAAGTTAAAATATTAATATATACAGGTATATTGGTGTTGGAGAAGATGAAGATGTGCAGCTATTTTATTACTTTGTTGAATCCGAAGGAAACCCGGAGGAAGATCCACTCATTATTTGGCTCGCCGGAGGACCTGGTTGCGGCACTCTCCGGGCTTTCTTTTATGAAATCGGTATAAACTTTTTTTCTTCAATTCCTTAATTTAATCTACTTATTTATACACTCTGTTTTTCCCTGTCTATTAAAAAAGTGCCTTCATATATCTCTTTTTCAAAACAACTTATACATTTTTAGATGCTAGTATATTGTTAAATAAAAAAAATACTATATACATTTTTTGAAAATTTAATAACTCATAAAATCGATACATGGGTTGTTGTCATTTTATGTCATTAATTATCTTTTTATAAAAGCTTATAACATGTACTACGTATATTAATTACTATCAAAGATTCGATGTAAAGTTGGGTTTAAGCATGCAGAAGTTTATCATCTTAAGGCCGGGCTGTTTGAATATATGGAAGGTTTTGATGAATGGGACATGAATGAGTAGTAATGAAAGAAGTTATTTGGTTCAGGGGTACGGATTTTACACTTTGAGGAAAAAAAAAAGAAAAAGAGTTTTCTCAAACCTCCATTATACTATCAATCCAGCTCATCCAATTCTTATAGTGATTTCTTAACGCAAACCAAACACACTCTGAATAATCAGATATTGTTACAAATTGCATAATATAGTGTTGTTAACAACACCTAAATCAAAAACAGTGTTAAAGTGTTAAGGTAAAAGGGAGAATGAATATGTATGTCTTGTCAAAGTTATTCTCATATATTAGTCAACGCAGTCAAAATCACATATGATTTCCGCTGTAGTTATTCTTAATTTGTCCATACGATACTGAAATATTCATATGTTTTTATAGGTCCTATGCAGATTCAGTATGGGAAATATATAGATAACGTTCCCGCATTACAATTAGACCCGAATTCATGGACAAAGGTATGTGTATATGTCCATATGGGTATACATGCATAATTATTTAAATAAAATTTTTCCATATAATATACCTTCATTCTTCTTAAATGGTTGATAAGTTTTACTAATAAATCATCTTGTAAAATAATTATATCCATGGCACTTCAAAGGTGGCGAATGTGATATATTTAGATGCACCCACATTAACCGGATATTCGTATACGAAAACTCCGGAAGCCGTTCGTTCTAGTGATACGGCATCAGCATCACAAACCGCTGAGTTTCTAAGAAAGGTCAGTTGAATTCCAAGGAAAGTTAATTACATATACATGCCAATTAATTGGCAAATTAAAGGATTCTTATTGATAATAACTTGCAATGCAGTTTGTTAGGGATCACCCTAAGTTTTTGAAAAATCCTATGTATGTTACTGGAATTTCTTATTCTGGGATCGTTATTCCAATAATTACCGAGGAGTTATATAAAGGTACAAAATATAGTTATGCGTACTTTCTCTTCTTATTAGTATTCAGTCGTGATCCACACATATAATTTAAGAAGGAAACATAAGTTTATCGATCCGTTTTAATTTATGTTTACTTCCTCGATCATCTTAAAAGGTAACGATGAAGGACTGGAGCCAATCGTAAACATTCAAGTAAGTAATTATTATAGGGTAGACGTACTAATTTAAACTTGCCTAACCATGCTAACTTCTTATTTATATATTTATATTTATATTTTTGAAAAATACGATACTAATTTGTTGGGCCATGGAACCATATATAGGGATACATGGCGGGAAACCCATTGACAAACAAAAGTGGTGATATAAATTCGAGACTTGAATATGCTTATCGTGTAGCACTTATATCTCAAGAATTATATGAGGTGATTAACATGAAGTTTTGAGCCAATTATAGTTCAATTAGTGTATCTTTAGTTCATACCGAAATGCAGTAACTTATAACAGTGATTCAATATATTTATATCTGATCTTTTAGTCAACCAAAACGGATTGCAATGGAGAGTATGCAGAAGCTAACTCTAATGATCTGCAATGTATGTTGGATCTTGATGAAGTCAACAAAGTAAGCATAATTCATTCTTAAACACTTCCTTTATATATGTTTTAGCTACAATATCCAAAACTTTCTACTTTTTTTATTATTAGCGTGTTGGAGACATCAATATTCAACAAATTTTGGATCCTGATTGCGATCCGGCAACCAATTTGGTTAGAAGTGGAAATCCAGTAATAAAGGGTAATCGTAGAATTCTGCAAGCCAATCCAATTGAAATGCTTCCTGCACAATCATCACTTAAGGATACCTTTTGTCGAGTAATTCTCCCACTTCCTATAATCACGCCTATGTTATCTTTCTCTCCATCATGATTCATGAGTACTATATATATATATGTAAAGTTCAATGTTATTTTGTTTTTGACAGGGTGACTATTATAACTATGCTACTCTTTGGGCCAATGATGAAAATGTTATGAAAGCACTTGGAGTTCGTGAGGTATAATAAACCACTAACTAATCAAGGAGAAAGAAGAATTCATCCAGTTAATTTGTATAATTATATATATTACTATTACTATTAAAGAAAAAAACGCATACGGGTTAGTTGATATGATGTCGTACATTAATCAGGGAACAGTGAAAGAATGGTTGCTGTGTAATTTGGACATGAAGTACAATTATGGTAAACCTTCAATGCCTCAATATGAGTTCAATGTCCAGAGTAGTGTTGACTACCATGAAAGGTTAACAAAGAGAAACTGTCGAGCTCTAATTTTTAGGTATTTTTTTATACAACTAAAATGTTTTGTTTACATGAATCTTATAAGTTATATAATCTGTTTCTTCTTCAATTCTTTTGGTATGAATTGAAATTAACAGTGGAGATCATGACATGATGGTTCCACATGTGGGGACGCGTAATTGGATAACTGCTCTTAATCTAACAATCACGGATAGTAATTGGGAGGCATGGTATGCAAATGACCAAGATGCAGGATACAAAACAACTTATGCCCGTCATAACTATTCTTTGGTTTTTGCTACCGTAAAGGTATATATAATCATCAGTGTTGATTAATTATGTTATAAACCAACAAACTGAAGAATATAATATTAATTGTGTGCAGGGAGCAGGTCACACAGCTCCAGAGTTTAAACCTGAAGCATGCTTTGAGATGGTTAAGCGCTGGTTTAGTCATAGACCTATTTAAATCGAGGACAATATTCAATATTCAATATTCATTGTAGCCCGATATCAATTGGAAAGCTAGTTATTTCTTTTAATCACTAAACCATCTAAATTTTATTGGGTAATTATGATTTATGATGTTAACATAACGAAATATACTAAAAAATATTAACATGTTACTTGGTTATTTATACTTCAAAATCTGGCGTAAGTACGTAATTAAAGGTCTTTAATTTTAATTGTGTGACCATGGGTATACGTAGTGGGGTTTCATATGTCCAACCTTAAAGGCTTAAAGCTTATTATTATATAGAATGAGGATGAGGATGAGAATATATCATATCATATAATCATTATATACATATATATATATATATATATATTCATCATATCATAATTAATTAAATTGAATGGGGAATTTTCCTTAATTTAGTTAGTTAGGGTCCAAGTCCAACGTTAAATTGCATTTTTTTTTTTTTTTTTGTTATTAAAAAAATAAAAATAAAAAATAAATTGTGCTAACAAAACTGAACACCTATCCACAAGAGACGTATGTCCACATTTATGGTCCAAAAGTTGTCCACGTTTATTTTTATCTGTGCAAACTTAATTTGGATCAGGTATTAATTTTTGGACATATATAGGTAGTTAGGTATATCTCTACAACAATCCTTTCATTTCATATATACATACCTAACCCCTGTTTGTCGCCCGCCCACTTGCAAATCGGAAACAAATTCCAACCGCATATTTGTTAACCTGCGTATTTAACCATTTGGTTTGCTAACAGAGCATAGCAGTGTACATGTTTTGTTGTGTGAATAAATTACTGTAATTAAGATGAGTTTTCAAATAAAGTGCAGATGATGGCAAACCAACCACGAAAAGTAGATTTGGTGGGATTCAAAACATTAAATGAAGTTGGTCCCACAAAGACAACAGGATTGACATTAAGCAATCGATTGGCTTCTATAAAAACCTGCCTCCTTTTTCTAAAATTACCCAAGCAACAACGAACGACCCTTTAATTACCTTAATAATTCTCAACAAATTAATTAAGATGCAGAAACAACCAAATTGTTTGGGTTGTATCATATTTCTTCTTTTGGGCTTCTTCAGTAGTCTCATGACTGTATCGACTCAAACCATTGTCGAAAGCTTGCCTGGCTATCCGGGTCGTCTCCCTTTTAAGCTTGAAACTGGGTACGTACGTCCACTTTTTAACATCTTATTGGTTGATGAGGCTTTAGATAGATATTGGCCTGCCGGTGAGTAGCTAGTCTTAATCTTAATAATAATATATAAGATAAGATGTTGGTAATTAAGTTAATTTACATTGAAAGTGCAGATATATAGGAGTAGGAGAAAATGAAGATGTACAACTATTCTATTACTTTGTTGAATCGGAAGGAAACCCGGAGGAAGATCCACTTATAATATGGCTTGCCGGAGGACCCGGTTGCGGTACTCTCCGGGCATTCTTTTTTGAAATTGGTAGGTATTAAATTGTTTTATATATTCACCTAACCACTGTTTGAACAATATAATATGGCAAGTTGCGACAAATTAATAATTAATGTAGCTACATTTTTTTGGATAACTGGAAAGCATGTTAATTAAGTATTCAGTTTTTTGGAAGTCGTCAATTAAATAAACTAGTTTTTATCTCTACCGATCGATGGATGGATCGATCGGTATGTAACTATATATGTTTATATACTGTAAAATTTGTACATTGGATTACTATACAGAAAATGCATGGTACTTACGTACGTACTCTATATATGTGTTGTTGCATCATTTCTTGAATAAAGGACTGAACGCATGTGCCAAATTAATAAAGGTTACGTACATAGTACATGGGCATAAAAAATGAATTAAGAGGCTAGGGTACATGCAGTCATGCATAAATTAAATTAAATTCTGTATGAGATAATTATAAATATGACACATAGATTAATTGAAGAACAATAACATAGATAATTATCTGCAAGTGTATCTTTAGTTAGATGATAAAATACAACTCTTCATTTTTTATTTATATCATTTGCTGGCTTGTTTAATCTGATCGATAATTAAGTCTCGATCATTGGTACATACAGGTCCTATGCAAATTCAGTACGGGAATTATATGGATAATGTCCCAGCATTACAGTTGGACCCGAATTCTTGGACAAAGGTACATGCGTGTTCTGTTAATCTATTTCCAGTCTTTTGATTTCGTGTAACATCTCTTTTTAATCGCACAATTAAGTTGCTAAATAATGTCTTAATTATACTCTATTTCAAAGGTGGCGAATGTGATATATTTAGATGCACCTACATTAACCGGATATTCGTATACAAAAACTCCACAAGCCGTTCATTCTAGTGATACATCATCAGCAACACAAACTGCTGAATTCCTAAGAAAGGTCAGTTGAAGTTTTAATGCATATATTATACAAACTAAAAAGAACTGTTATTGATGATTATGTATATATGACCGATTCATGTAGTTTGTTAGGAATCATCCAAAGTTCTTGAAAAATCCCATGTATGTTACCGGAATTTCTTATTCTGGGATCGTTATTCCAATAATTACTGAGGAGTTATATAAAGGTATAAGATTTATTTTTCTTCATTGATCAATCAACTTCAATCACAATTGAAGGAAAAAAAAAACTAATCTATTTCTTTTGCCTGCTCAATTCGAAAGGTAATGATGAAGGATTAGAGCCAATCGTAAACATACAAGTAAGTATATTTAACGTTACAGTTGAAAAGTTTAAATGTGTATGTCTTTTGGTCTCCATGTTTATATGTACGTTTTTGATGAATGAAACCACAGGGATACATGGGCGGAAACCCATTGACAGACAAAAGTGGCGATATCAATTCTAGACTTGAATACGCTTATCGTGTGGCACTTATATCTCAAGAATTATATGAGGTATAACATAATATAATTATTGTTATGTTCCATCATAGCTTCTTATGCTTTATTTCTCCATTTTAAACTCAAACTTAACAAAGCCAATATTACAAGTAACTCACTTTATGAACCATATACTATAGTCAACGAAAAATGATTGTGACGGAAACTATGCGGAAGCTGATCCTAACAATCTTCAATGCATGTTGGATGTTGATGAAGTCAACAAAGTAAGAATGCCTCATTATTCTTTAACGCTTTTGTTTTCGAATTAGCTTCAATATCTAACATTCACATCTTTCTATAATAGCGTGTTGGAGATATTAATATTCAACAAATTTTGGATCCTGATTGCGACCCAGCAACCAATTTGGTTAGAAGTGGAAATCCGGTTAAAAAGAGTAATCGTAGAATTATGCAAGCTGAGCCAATTAAAATGATTCCTGCACGATCTTTACATAAGGATACCTTTTGTCGAGTAATTCTCTCACTACATATAGTCTTGACTATGTTATCTTTCACGAGTATAACTAGAAAGTTTATATGTTATCTTCTTTTTGACAGGGTGATTATTATAACTATGCCACCCTTTGGGCCAATGATGAAAATGTTATGAGAGCACTTGGCATACGCAAGGTATAAATAAGCTAACAATCAAGAATAAAGAAGATGAAGAATTCATTTTCTTGTATAATAATAATAATAATTATAGTGAAAAACTCGTGTGGTTTAGCTCATATGATGTGATACGTATATTAGGGAACGGTGAAGGAATGGTTGTTGTGCAATTTGGATATGAAGTATAATTATGGTAAACCTTCAATGCCACAGTATGAATTCAATGTCCAGAGTAGTGTTGGTTACCACAAACGGTTAACCGAGAGAAACTGCCGAGCTTTGATTTTCAGGTATTAGTGTTGTATATGATTTCTATTGCCGGCCTGCCATTAACTGGTAAACTGAATACAAAATGTATATACTACATTAGTTTGTTAATTAACACTAATTCACTTTTATGTCTTATTTTGTATGAAACAACATACAGTGGTGATCATGACATGATGGTTCCACATGTGGGCACACTTAATTGGATAAATTCTCTTAATTTGAGCATCACAAATAGTAAATGGGAAGTGTGGTATACTGATGGTCAAGCTGCTGGATACAAGACCACCTTTGCCCATCATAATTATTCTCTAGTGTTTGCTACTGTGAAGGTACTATATATATATATATATATACATATATAATTATACAAGAAAAATGTAATGCACAAACAAATTGAAAATATATATATTTACATATTTTGAATTGTTACCTGTGCAGGGAGCAGGTCACACAGCTCCTGAATTCAAGCCTGCAGAATGCTTTGAGATGGTCAAGAAGTGGTTTGCTAATAGACCTATATAAACTAATAAAGACTTGTGCTTCAAATCATTGGAACAATTTTATTCTAATGAGAAGCAGATCGAAGCTTGTAGTTTGTGCTTGGAAATTGAGAAAAAGAAACGTATTCATTATTCATTGTAGGTTGCTTTTGAGATTAATTGCAAAAGTTTAATATTGTTAATGGAATTATTATATATATGGTTTAGCGTATTGCAAGAAGGATCAATTTACTGAATTTTGTCCGTATGGTACTGAGTACGTAGTTTAATTGTGAAAAATTTGTTACGTACGTACCTAATTAATATAGCTGGCCAATGGCTAACTAATTAATTGTAGTGGTTTTGATGACCACTTGCAAGATTGTTGATTATTCGATTTGTACATTGATGATCGAAGAAGACGTAATTTAATTGGTTTCTTTCTCCGTAATTCAATTGAAAAGGTAGTCATTACATGCACGCAAATCAAATTTGTACATTTATGACTTTGTTTTTCCCCTTAATAATAAGTTATAAATAAATAATGTGCTAAATTTGAATCTATCTTCTATTAATAACAGTAATTCATTTTGTATATTTAAGAAAGGTTGGTCAAAGCTAAATAAGTTTAATTGCATGCATTATATATATATATATATATATATATATATATATATATATATATATATATATATATATATATATATATATATATATAGCAGTTGTGGAACGTATATATAATAATACATTCTTTGTTGACGATTAATGTAGTTTGTGAGGGAACATCCAAAGTTTCTAAAAAAACCCCATGGAATAATTACCGAGGAATTATATAAAGGTATAATGTTTTAACATATATATATATATATATATATATATATATATATATATATATATATATATATAGTACTTGAATATATGTTTGTTATCGACTACATATATATACTGTATAATTTTTTATCGATGTTGTCGTAGAGTCTACCCAACCAGTGAAAAATATGTATATTCAATTCGGAGACGAAAAATGGATTTAATTAGATCTTTACATATAAGCTAGTTACCATTTTTTTTGGATTATATGCTGATTAAGAAAACTCTAATGATATGATATGATGAGGGAAATCGTAGGGATACATGGCGGGAAACCCAGTGACAGACAAAAGTGGTGATATAAACTCTAGGAGCTTCTTTAATTCCAATCCTACCTTGCATCTCGAACAGGGTGACCATGCAACCCTTTGGGCTAATGATAAAAATTGTGTTGATTTGAGAATTTGTGACACATAAATAAACTTATTTTTATGGACATAAATTGTGTTTCAAAGAACGATTAAATATTAAATATTACATGGATATGTATTTGTCATAAATTAGTTAAATGCTTATTGTTGATTGAAACTCATGGTCAACTTCAACTTGAAAACAAGGCTTACGTACGAAACTCTCAAAAAATTCTCTACTCCTCTCAAAACGCTCTCGAAACGCTATCAAAATGGCCACTCAATCTTTTTCAACTTCCGCCGGTGTTGGTTCTTCAAATGCACCAACTATTGTTCAAGTTTTGGTAACCAAACGAAATCCCGAGATTTGGTGTAATTACGACAAAGTGTTATTGTCGGATGGTTCCACTAAGGCATTTTGTAAACGTTGCGGGAAATTTTTGAAAGCCGACTCCAACTCTACTTTGAAATCACATGTTACAAAGTATTGTGATGGAGTCAAAAGTAATCCCGAGTCGAGTCAAGCAACTATGTCACGGGATGGGGGTATTTTTACATACGAAGCGGAGCGGTGTCGAGAAGCATTTGCCGGCTTTGTGATTCAAGAAGCTTTGCCATTCAACCACTTCGACAACCCTCAGCTTACTAGGGTCATTCAAAATACTCTTCAACCGCGATATAATCATGTAAGTCGTCTTACTCTTAGACGTGATGCTCTTAAATTGTGGAAAAATGCTAAAAGTCAACTAATAATCGGTTTTGAAAACTTAAATACAAATGTATCATTAACAACCGATGTTTGGTCGGCTCCTCATGGTTTGCCCGGTTCGTACATTTGTGTTACCGCACATTGGGTTGATCCCGCAACTTGGCAATTGATTAAACGTACCATTGCTTTTGAAAACTTTGACTATCCTCACACGGGTAAAAACTTATTTTACATGTTACGAGATGTAATGAAAATGTTTAAAATAGAATAAAAGGTTTTTTCAATCTCGTTTGATAACGCGACTAATAATACAAACGCCGTTCAAAGATTAATACTAAAATACGAACCACCTTTGAAAGGCATTTTCTACCATAGTAGATGTGTTGCACACATCATTAACTTGGGTGTGTAAGACGGACTAGCGGTTCAAGAAATAAGCGTAGTAAAAAACGCGTATAAAATTATGTTACAAGATATATTTTGTTCGGGTAAGGCTAGATACAAACATTATATGAGATTATGTAAGGAAACGGATTCCATCTTTTTAACCCCTAATTGGGACATGCCCGTAAGATGGAATTCGACTTACAACATGTTTATGTGTGGTTTACGGCAACGCGACACTTTATACGTTTTTCATGATCAACTTGTTCAAAAAGGTCTTGCAACATCATTTTCCTCCGACTATTGGGAGGTTATTCAAAAGATAACCGAATTGCTCAAAATTTTTAAAACCGCAACTACTTTATTATCGGGTGTTTATTATCCCACAATTCATTTGGTAGTTAATCAAATATTTTTAATGAGTTCAAAACTAAGCAAATACGAATTTTGTGGTAATGTATATGCAATAATGGTGGCTCCCATGAAAGCAAAACTAAGAAAATATTTTAAAGAAATGTCACCGGTAATTAGTTGTGCCGCCGCGTTAAACCCATGTTTGAACATTTCCGGGGTGGAATTACTTATCGATAACATTTGTATCGATTTGGACTTGAATGATGAGGATCCATTTTTTTCACAAAATATAAAGGACTATTTTAACAAATCTTTTAAAGATTTATTTGGTCATTATTTTCAAAAATATAGTTCAACAACAATGGTTTCTTCTAGTTCGGCTTCCACAATGTTTACTTCATCATCTTCTTCCCGAGATCCAATGATTAATTTATATAATAGTTTAAGACAAGAAAACCATAAACGGGCAAGGGATGAAGGTGACCAAAGGGCCACTAGCGAATATGGGAGATATACCGGAACGGATTTTTTAGCCTCAATGGGACCCGAAGAATTCGCACATTTTGATATTTTGGCTTGGTGGAAAGGGAGGGAATTTCAAATTCCCATTCTAACCATCATGGCCCGAGATTTACTAACCGTCCAAGCTTCTACGGTAGCTTCGGCATCCGCTTTTTCTCTTAGTGGCAGGGTACTATCCATACGAAGAACAAGACTCACATCGGCCTCATTAGAGATGTGTATATGCTTGAAGGATCACTTAGACGCCGCGGAACGTATACAAAACGTTTCAAGTCTTGAAGGTGAATTGGAATACGAAGGAGATATACACGATATCGAGGTGGAAGCGGGTATGGCAATATCACTTTCCGATGAAGAAATTGCTCTCGGTCAAGCTTCGCGAGAGGCTTCCTCCGAAGAAGATTTCGACTTTTGAAGACTACCCAAATTGAAGATGTTAGAAGAATTGAAGATTAATAAAAGTTGAAGATTTTTGAAGATTATGAAGAATTATTGGTTTCAATAATAATTTTATGAAGATTTAGAAGACTTTGTTTTAAGTTATTGTTAAGATATGTTTTCATTCATAATGTAATAGCATTCTATCGGAAAAAATTGAAGAATACGTTGATTTTCCCTAAAACGTTTAACGCTCGAATAAGATTGAATTATATAGAATTATTGGTTTCAATAATATTTTTATGAAGATTTAGAAGACTTTGTTTTAAGTTATTGTTAAGTTATGTTTCCATACCTAATGTACTAACATTCTATCGGAAGAAATTTGAAGAATACGTTGATTTTCCCTAAAACGCTTAACGCTCGAATAAGATTGAATTATATAGAATTATTGGTTTCAATAATTTTTTAATGAAGATTTAGAAGACTTTGTTTTAAGTTATTGTTAAGTTATGTTTCCATACCTAATGTACTAACATTCTATCGGAAAAAATTTGAAGAATACGTTGGTTTTCCCTAAAACGCTCAACGCTCGAAAAAAAACCGAATTATATAGGAAAACCGGTTTGAAACCGGTTTTTGAACCCGAACCGGTTCCAAACCGATCCAAACCGGTTACAACCGGTTAGGGTTTTTCTCCCCCTCAAACCGGTTCGATTCCAAACCGGTTTTTGACTTTCGAAAAAAACCCGATTCGGTTTTTCAACCCGAACCGGTTTTCTGGGAAACCAGGTTTTGTTCATGCCTAAATGGAGATCTAGGAACATGGGATGGGATTCCGTCTTACTGGTATTCGTGTTCAAAAAAATCGAAACCGAAAAAGAACCATAATAGTAACCGGTCAAAATCGGGTTTTGATCAAAACCGGCCAAAATCGGCAGTTTCTAACCGGTTTGAATTATTACCATTAGGAACTAGTTCGGTTCGATTTTTTCCAAACTGGTTTGGTAAACCGGTTATAATAACAGGTTAATAACCGGTTTTTAAATTATATCAGTTAAAAAAGGGCCAAAATGCATATAGCCTAAATAGATATGTTGAGTTTAGTTTAGTCACAACATTCAAACACTCTCATAACACTCTTGAAACACTCAAAACGCATACAAAATTCTCATTTCTCAAATGGCAACTCAATGTTTTTCAACTTCCGTCGGTGTTGTTTCTTCAAATGCACCAACGATTGTTCAAATTTTAGAAAAAAAATGAAACCAAGAGGTGTGGTGTAATTTCAACAAAGTGTTGTTGTCGGATGACTCGATTAAGGCTCATTGTAAACGTTGCGAAAATGTTTTTGAAACCCGATTCCAACTCAACGTTGAAGCAACATAAAGAAAAGTTTTGCGATGCACTCAATTCTAATCAGGAAGTGGGTCAAGCATCTATGTCACGAGATGGGGGTATATTTACATATGAGGTGGAGCGGTGTCGAGAACAATTTGCAAGCTATGTGATTCCAGACGGTTTGCCGTTCAACCACTTCGACAACCCTCGGCTTACTAAGGTGATTTAAAATACTCTTCAACCACGATATAATCAAGTAATTCGTGCTACTTTTAGACATGATTGTATTAAATAATGGAAAAAGCTAAAATACAACTAGTAAATGGTTTTGAAAACGTAACTACAAGTGTAAACTTAACAACCGATGTTTGGTCGGCTCCTCATGGTTTGCCCGGTTCGTACCCTTGTGTTACCGCGCATTGGGTTGATTCTGTAACGTCGCAAATGATGAAGCGTACGGTTGCTTTTGAAAACTTTGAGTATCTTCACACGGGCCAAAATTTATTTTATATGTTTCGAGATGTAATAAAAGAGTTTAAATTAGAAAAAAGATTTTTTCAATCTCATTTGATAACGCGAGTAATAATACAAACATCGTAGGAAGACTAATACTAAAATACCAACCACCTTTGAATGACGTTTTTTTATCATAGTCGATGTGTTGCACAGATCATAAACTTGGTTGTACAAGACGACTAGCGGTTGAACAAATAACTTTCATAAAGGACGCTTTTAAAACTATGTTACAAGATATATTTTGTAAGTGTAAAGCTAGATATAAACATTATATGAAATTGTGTAAGGATACGGATTCCATTTTCTTAACCCCTAATTGGGACGTTCCTACAAGATGGAATTTGACTTATAAAATTTTTTTTTATGTGGTTTACGCAAGCGCCTAACTTTACAAAGTTTCATGATGAACTTGCCAATAAGGGTAAAGCTACACCATTTTCAAACCAATATTAGGATGTTATTATAAAAATAACCGAGTTTTTCAAAGTTTTTAAAACCGCAACAACTTTATTATCGGGTGTTTATTATCCCACGATTAATTTGGTACTTAATCAAATTTATTTAATGTGTAAAAAATTAAGCGAATACGAATTTAATGGTGATGTACATGCAATAATGGTTTCGCCCATGAAAGAAAAACTAAGAAAATATTTATAAGAAATGTCACCAGTAATTACTTGTGCCGCCGCATTGAACCCATGTTTGAACATTAGCAGGGTGGAACTACTTATCAATTCCATTTCTAATGATTTGGAGTTGAATGACGATGACCCATGGTTTGCAACAAATGCAAAAAGTCATTTTAACAAATGTTTAAAATATTTATTTAATATTTATTTTCAAAAATATGGTTCAACAAATGTTTCTTCAACTTCAATTTCGTCATCGTTTAGTACACCTACTTTCAGGGATCCGATGATTAACTTATATAATATTTTAAGACAAGAAAATACTAAACGGGCTACAAGTGATGGTGACTAACCCTCGACTAGCGAATTTGAGAGATATACTGGAACCGATTTTTTATCCACTATGGGACCCAATGAATTCGCACAATTGATATTTTGGCGTGGTGGAAAGGAAGGGAATCTCAATTTTCCGTTGTAAACGCCATGACCCGAAAATTTACTAACCGTCCAAGCTTCTACGGTAGCTTTGGAATTCGCTTTTTTTATTAGTGACAGTGTATTATCTATACGAAGAAAAAGACTCACACCGGTATCATTAAAGATGTGTATTTGCTTGAAGGGTCACTTAGACGCATCGGAGCGTATACAACACATTTCAAGTCTTGAAGGTGAACTAGAATACGAACAAGATTAACACGATGTCGAGGTGGAACGGGTATGGCATTCTCACTTTCCATGAAGAAATCGCTCTCAGTGAAGCTTCGCGTGAGGCTTGCTCCGAATAAGATGTCGCTCTCGACGAATATACGAATTATACGAATTAAGTTTTATGTTCGTATATTAATAAAAGTTTAAGTATGATGAGTTTATTAAGTTTATTTTCCCATTCCAAATGTTCGAATAATGTATGATGAATTTATTTAATAAAAGTTGAAGTTTACGTTTTTTGAATTTGTAACGCTCAATTCTCAAATAATAATATATTTTTATGACTTATATAGAAAAACCGGTTATAACCGGTTTTTTGTAACCAAATCGGTTAGGAATCGATCCTAACCGGTTATTACCGGTTCATGTTTTCCAATTTGAAAACCGGATCGGTTCGTAACTGATTTTTAACTAAAATCGGTGTTTGACTATTGACCAATAACCGGTTCGGTTTTCAAACCCGAACTGATTTTCAAAAATAACCGGTTTTGTACATGTCATCATGATCTTATTCACATGCATTTTATCTATCTTTCTTCTATATATAGATAAATAAATTCTTAGATAATTTTATATATGTCAATTTGGACTAATTTTGTAGATAATAAAGTAATAAAGCTAATATAATAACTTTTATATGTTTGTATATTTTTTAGGAATTAATATATGGAGACAAATAAAACTTGAAATTTTTTAAGATGATAATCTTAAGAATTACGAAGGTTTTTAAAAAAAATTAATGCGATAATGTGGCATAGTTAGAAAGTTTTAAGAAAAAAGGTAATGTAATGATGTGGAATAGCTAAAAGAACAATGAATTTTTTATAGGTATATATATATATATATATATATATATATATATATATATATATATATATATATATATATATAGGAGTTGGATCCAGTGAAAAGGATTTTATAGGATAGAAGAAGGAGAAGTATTTCTGACCATCAGATATGTGAATCAATAGATGAAATTATTCAGTGACACAATCGTCAAGGGCAAAACTGTACATTAATTTGATTGAAAAATATATAAATACGTTTTTCAAATTTGTTAATAATATCCGGCGCATTAAAATAGGAGATCAATTACGATTTATTTTTCAATATCTTCTTATTTAAAACTATCATCCGACTTTTCAAAATCCAATGCGTTTTATTTCAACCCAAATACATAAAGAAAATTGCTTTGATCAACTGTTGTAGATTAGCATGGGTACATAGTAATATTTGTTAATTTTATGGCCTGGGCGTTTAAGAGTTGGAGGTTACTTTTATAATATGATGAAATGAAGGGGAAAAAAAAGTCGTCCAACATATTAGGAGTTCATTGTATAACTGATCTTGATCTTCATACCCTAGACCTCAAACTCCAAACCCTAAATTCTAAACCCTAAACCTTAAACGCAATACTAACACATGTGTTACTAATTTGTAAACCCACCAAAAAATGAAGAAAAAAAAACTCGTCGAAAGTATAGCTTGTGAGATCTTAAATCGAATAGGAGAAAACGCTGAATTTTATGGTACAATTTTCATAATTTTTCGACTTGTCGTTTGTGAGATATTTAGTTTTTAAAAAGATTAGGAAAGTGAGGTTTGTGACACGTAGCGCATTCCTATTGGTTCCCATGTTCTTAACACTTTTACCATTTTAATTTGAACCTCACCCTATATATATAATCTTTCGACTCGGAGGTTTTAGCATATAATTTCTTGATCGAATAGCAACTTGATTGAAGAATATGAAGCAAAGTAGTGATTTTTTTAAAGAGCTATAATTATGAATCAAGTTATTCAGAATCTCATAAATACTACGTATATAAAAAAGCGTAAATGTTTATCATAATTCTACGTTGATGAATCATAGTGTGAAAAATATTGAATCATAGTGCTTACAGACTTGAATCACAGTTACAAATATTGAATCGTAATGTAAATTAGATGCATCAGAGTATGGACTAGATGAATTATAGAATGAACAGACTAGATATATTCAATCATAGTACAAAATATCGAATCTTGAATTATTAATTCAATAGTAAAACTAAGGATTGAAAAATAAATAATTGAATCATAATCTTTAAGCGATTTTGCACCATCATAAAATAGTGTTATTGTTTCTGTATATGGTTGATAAATTGATGCTCTTGTGTCTTGTGAATTAACAATTCAAATGAAGATATAAAGAAGTGAGAAGAATTTTGAAATAATCTATACGCATATTTCTTACGGATAATATGAATTGAACATGTAATTCCTAATAAAAAACAAAAAAAAAACTGCCTCCATGGTAATAGGAAATAAAACAACAGACATTAAATTAATTAATGTTTAGTAAATACTCATAGTACCCTTCGATTTGAAATGAGTGGTTAAAAATATTTTTCTCGTTTCTCTCACAAAATTTCTTTCTTTTTCGATCCAGTTATATATATATATATATATATATATATATATATATATATATATATAACACATACATATTTATAAAATAAAGTTTTCAACTGCTGAAATGGCATTCTTATTTTCATTCCATTTACTTTAAAATATGACATGTCATATTATTATATTATTATGTACACTATAGCACAACACGTATTAATTTATGTACATAGTCCCAAGCATCTATTATGACTCAATTCATTGTTATTTTATCATCCTATCTATAAAACTTTTGATAACTTTTTATTTTTAAATTATAAATTTGCAGTTCTAATTACAATAAAAATGTAATTGGAGCTTATAAAACATGTAATAATTTATTGGGTTTAGTATTCGAGAATGCATCTAATTTGTGCTCGATGTCAATCATATGAACCATACTTACTTTTGCTTTTTTTAATGCATCCAACTTTTAAAAAGTGTGTTTTAATATATTTTGTAGTACTTTTGATGATGTGTCAACCTCTATAAATGTCACGTGACACCTTAAATTGACGACACATCATCAAAAAATATTAAAACACACTTTTTGAAAGTTGGATGCATTAAAATAGCAAACGTAAGTATGATACACATATAGAAATCATGCACAAATTATATGCATTACCAGACACTAACCCTTTATTTACTTTGTTCAAATTATCGTGCATCATATGAGCTCTAGACCTATTCATGGCTAATTAAGTCTTATCAATATTGTATTAGATAGTGTTAGTATCAGTATAAGTATTAGTAACACAATAATTAATACTTAGTATCTTAAGCATGGGGTGGTTCAAATAATAATGCTAAAAAAGTAAGGAATGAGAAAAACTATAAGATTGCTCCATTTCATTACAAAACTCACTTTCACTTTCACTTTCACTTTTAAGATTTAAATATCTGACAAACATATTTGGAATCAGCGTTTTTGTATCTTTAATTAAAGATCTCACAAGTTATACTTCTAACAAACTATTTTTTACATGTGATTTATGATAAAAAGTTAAAATTTATTCACGATTATTTATTAATGGTATATGTTAATTAATACGTGATTACAGCTTAATATTTATACACATTAATAATTATAGATAAAAAATTTTAAATTACATTTGTTTTCATCAAAAATCAGATGTGATTGCTAATTGTATATTTAATCAGATGTGATTTGGTATATAATCACATATGATTTTCAATTAAAAATTAATATTTGATGAGCAATTGACTGATATATGATAATTCATTTATAATTTCAACTTGATTTTTGTATAGTTGTATAATTATAGTCAACGATTTAAAATTCGTAATTTTATTACTCTTTAATCACATGTGATTGATACTTTAATATTCAATCGAATTTGATTACAACTTAGTTTTTTATGTTTAAATCTTTTTAAATCATTAATGATTTGAATTTAAAGTTTGATTGGAAGAATAAGCGTGTGCGATTATTATTTACTGTTAAATCACATGTGAAGTCGAAAATGGAAAGATAAAAAAAAACGTAAAAATGAAAAAAAAAATAAACTCATCGAAAATATATCATGTGAGATCTCTAATTAAAAATAAAATGATGTTGATTTTAACGGTATAATTTTTATAATTTATTAATGTACGGTTTGTGAGATATTTAATTTCAAATAAAAAGCTGAAAATGGATAATTGAAATTGTACAATCCTATTGGTTACCATTATTTTATTTTTTATCATTCAAATTGTTCTCTAAACATGTAATTATGAGCTTGTAATTGGGATTGGGATTGGAATTTGGATTAGGATTGTGATGTGAAATTTTCCGTGTTTAATTTAAAACAAGAGATGGAGAAAACAAATTGGGACATCTGAGTGCTATCCATTCAACAACTATTGTTTGCAAGATTGAAAAGACAAGTATGTAAGTTCGCTTATACATGTTACACATCACTTGGACCATGTCAAGGGCCATTCATCATGCTCGTCGGTTTTTGGCTACGGAACCGACGCCGTTGGCATGGTGACATCGGTGGAGCCGTCAGCTTTTCTCGTCACTTTTTCGATGGGAACGAGCGACGAAATATTTTATTTTTTTTCCTTTTTTCCTCTTTAATGTTAGAAATAAAAAATAAAAAAAATAAAAACGGTCATATTACCGCTTGAAAAAAATAATATTTTTTTTCATTATTTTTCAAACTCAAACACACTATAAATACACATACGCATTCACTCAAATAAACACACAACTTTCATCTTATTTCTATAACTTTCATATTTTCAACAATTATATTACTACATTCACTACATTCAAATGTCGTCTGATTCCAATAAAGAAGATTTTTATGCCTTCACTCAAATTTTCGATCTGATCGCTAGGCTCAATAAGTTAGACGCGGAAGACACGGATTCGGACGATGATGCCGAATCATCAATCCATATACCTCGTGCACCAGGAAGATATTTACCTAGAGATCGAGAAGGTGCCTGAAACGTCCCAGCTTTTTTTTTATAAAAAAAATGTATACTCAATTTAAGTTCTCAAAAACACTTTATATATTAAAATAAAGTAATAACAACATGGTTTAACACAAATATACGTTATTTTCACAAAACATCAGATGTTAATATAGAGCATGATCTATGAGTCCGTCTTCTTACTATCTTGCCATAGTAAGTCCATCACTAGTAGCTCTCGGGTCGTTTGCCCGGATCCCCACCCTTCATCCCTTTAAGCGTACCTATCAACACAACATCCAACAATACATAAGCACATCGCTTAGTAAGTAAAGGAAGAATACATTCAATCATACATTTACTACATTCAACATATATTCAATCAGCACAATTGATCACTCAGCAATTGGCCACTCAATTTATACAGCTAGACACAATTGATCACTCAACAATTGGCCTCTTAACTCACGTATACATAGGTACAATTGATCACTCAGCAATTGGCCATTCAGCTCAATCTCATGGGCACAATTGTTCACTCAGCAATTGGTCATTCAGCTCAATCTCATGGGCACAATTGTTCATTCAGCAATTGGCCATTCAACCCATAGATATATACTCAGTTATTCAATCCAACCTTGAAACACAATACTAATTTGCGACACCATCACTGCGACACAAGTTGCGGCACTAATTCTTTGTGTCGCAATGACGAACAGAACGACAACAGCTTTCGAATTTAACAAGTTTCTGGGTAAAATTCACACTCTTTAACCCAATTAAGTTTCTGAAGATGATAAAGCACATAATAAACTCAGACTCTTACCCAGAAATGATTCCAAATACAAAGGAACACTTTCAAAGATTAAATCTTGATTTTCTTTTTCATTTGTCTCTCTAAAATCTCAAAACACACACACAAAAGGGTCTGGAAGCGAGTTCTTGTTTCTGGAAAGTTTTGGAATGAAAAGTGGGGTTTAACCCCCTTTGTTTTACACTTTTAACCCTTGCTAACCGCCTTTCAACCCGACACTGCGACACAAGCCTTGTGTCGCACTGGGCTCTGTGTACCTGCGACACTAGCCCTTGTGTCGCATAACTGTGTACACAACTTTTTAAATTTAACAAATTTTGGGGTGTTACAGTGCCGGTCAACATTTGTTTCAAGACTACTTTGCCGAGCGGCCAATATTCCCTCTAGATTACTTTCGGCGACGTTTTCAGATGAGTCGACCGTTATTTATTCGTATATGTCAAGGTATATTATCGTACTCTAATCTTTCATTACCAGACTACTTTGCTTACTTTCATTAAAGTCAGGACGTGACTGGAAGATTTGATTTTAATGTTTACCAAAAGGTCACTTCCGTCGTACGCCAAATGGCATATGGTTGTGCAGCGGACGCGTTTGATGAATATTTACATACGGGTCAACATACATTGTACGATTGTTTGGACAACTTTGTAAGTGTATTTTTCATCTTTTTTCGTCCGAGTGCTTAAGAAAACCAACACTTCAAGATGTACAACAGTTACATCAACGTCATGCGGAGTTGCATGGTTTTTCGGGTATGCTCAGAAGCATCGATTGTATGCACTAGCCTTGGAAAAATTGCCCAGTGGCATGGAAAGGTCAATACACCCGAGGTGATCATGACCATCAAACAATCATGCTCAAAGCGGTTGTCTCTCACGACTTATGGATTTGGCACGCTCTTTGGCTCCGCGGGATCGAGTAACGACCTCAACGTCCTTAATGAAACCGATTTATTCAAAACCTTACTACAAGATAGAGCTCCAGAAGTAGTGTACAATATTTCAGGGACTCAATTCAATAAAGGATATTATCTCGTTGACGGAATTTATCCAGAATGGGTGACGCTTGTGAAGACGTTTAAGCATCCGATAACAGAAAGCGAGATGAGGTTCAAGAGATACCAAGAATCTGTCAGAAAAGATGTGGAACGAGCTTTCGGAGTGCTTCAAGGCCGTTGGGCAATCATCAAAAAACCCTGCTAGACAATATAACGTTAGCAAAATACGCCGAATCATGTATTGTTGTGTGATTTTATACACCATGATAACCGAGGACAATGGACGAAACATGTGTCGACTTGAGGAAGAGTATATGGCGAACCCAGAAAATATGCCCCAACGCTCGTGGCAAGAAAATGTTGCAACACAACTGCGTATGGACAAGGAATTACGCGACCGTGAGGTGCATCATCAACTTTGCGAAGCTCTTATCCAACACATTACGACACTCCCAATAAATTTTCGTCAAATACTTAATTAGTCGTATTTGATTTCAATAAATGTACTTTTTTTTTTTGGTTATTGTAATGTTTTATTTTGAATTAATGTAATCTTTTTTATTTTAATGAAAGTCTTTTATTTAATTTTGTAGTTTATATAATTAAAGTAAATAATGTTTAGGGTTCAGAAAAAACTGAAGTGATGTTATTATTGGCAGTGTAGTATCAGTTTTATAAACTGCTGATGTGGCTCTGATTTGGCAAAAACTGACACGTCGGTTTGTTTTCACTGTTGTCAGTGGTCTTATATTATATATATATATATATATGTGTGTGTATATGTATATATATATATATATGTATACATATATGTATACATATATATATACATATATAGATATATATATATATAGTACGAATTAAGAGGGAAACAATCTTTTGAAGCTAACCATTCATTCGTAATAAATGATAATCAAAAGTAAAAAACATATTTTTAACAAAAAATATAAATCAAAATCGATGTTATACCTATTAATATTCAAAGATAAACTACTTTTTATAACTTATAATATCATATGATGAATATTAAGAGAATTTTCTAGGATTCGTCATTAATGAATGTTAACCGAAGTGGATATTATCAGTTTCTTTGAAAAATTATTCGTTAACATTTGTCCACGATGAATGATAATCAAAACGTATAAAAACATATTTTTACCAATAAATATGAATCAAACCCGCTGTTATAACTATAAATATTCATCAATAAACTATTTTTTGTAACTTATCTGAGTGATCAGCACAATCTCAAAGATCCGATTGGAAGTTGTACTAGATTTTGTTTAGGTAGGATATTATATTGATTCTTAAAGGATTTGGTTGTACTTGGATAATCAAAGATGTATTGTTGATATATATATGATGCATCGATCTTAAATTTATTTCATCAACCTCCTAATTTAATTAAGTCTCATGGGAGCCAGCTGGTGTCATATGGGGCTAGCTAGCTTGGGTGTGTTTTCAGCATATTTTTGTAGATCTCAAATATCACAACTTGTCATATTTCACCATTTCTGATAGGAATAATCAAGTGGGCATGTGAATTACTTTCCCTTCCCGTTTCTTTTGTTGTTTAACCAATAAAATCATCTAGGCCTTTCTAATTCCCGCTTATACCTATTGCAACTTTAGAGTATTAGACAGAACCGTTTTAGGCTCTGATACCATGAGAGAATAACTCTCCATACCAAATGAGGAGGAGATCAGATCAATAAATAGAAGAATAAGTTACATGTACACCCCTTGAGGATAACCGAAAAGATACAGACAAATAAGTAACATGACCTATGAGTGTCTAATACAACTCAAGACGTTGGGTTTTTATCATAACCAGCATTTATCAACAACAAGCATATGGTTCGGCTTTTGGCCTGTTAGAATTAATAGTTAGAGGGTGTCAAGTAAAACCCCTAAATCTTTAATATAATTGTACTATACTAGTACATATTTTGTTGATGAATTCAATTCTGATATAGCCCACATGGTTGTGGACCTGATCGAGGGCCGGGCAGAATTGAATTGTCTTAAGCTTAAACTTTTTATGGTCATAGATAAGGTAAAGGGAATGGAAGCCATAACATTTGGTACGTGTGATGGGAGAACATACTAATGTTGTCACAGGAATTGGGAACAGTTGTAGGTAAATTTCTGCCTTGGTAGCAGTGATATGGTACCAATTTTAATCCAAATGTTTTTGGATGGTGGTTGGTAAGACAAGAAATGTTTTTCCCCATAACTAGCTTTTGGATTCTTATCTATACGACACACGTACATGCACAAATCACAATTGTAAGTGATCATGCGTGCTCACATTTCAATTCTACACCCCATCCATCGTTAATGGTTTTACTGACATGCGTATTTATTAGATGCTAGGATATATTGAATGCATCTCCCAAATAAGTATGACAATAGTTAATTATAAAATGCTAATTAGGTTTTGACTAATGAGATAAATTATGAGCATGTTCCATTGGATCAAGCAGGATCTCTGGTCTTTATCAAGGTGATGTGTTTTTCAAAAAACGTTGTGCAAATTAATAGTGTCATCAACATGCAGGTGAAACATTTATATCAACACATGATTGCAATTCTTCTTCACTTTTCCTGTATCGATAGACACCCAAGAATATTTGAAGCTAATTTAAAAAATCATATATAAACTCACAAAGAATTGAATTGAATTAAAAAAAAAATATGAGGATGACTTCTGTCTGGACCTTAAGAGACATTCATCCTAGTCAAGATTAGAGACAAAAAGCCTTTAATTCATCGCCTGCAACCAAATTGTAACTCATGCAATCAAATATACACTGTTTAATAATTTTGTATTATATCAACATTATTTTTAAAGATATGCATTTAAAAATAATACTAATAAATAAAATTAGTTTTTTTCAATAAAATTTTGCACTTGAAAAAAGTTAAGAGAATGTTGCTTTACAAAGTGTAAATTTGTATATATACATACAGGTAAAAACTTTTCATATCCACACATTCTCGCCACAAAATTAATAGATTTACATTGAGACATCATGAATATGTG